>VXAY01004618.1:566471-595874 GCA_013399855.1 Oxyruncus cristatus
CCCGCCCCTCGGCCGTTCCCTGGAAGCCTCGGGCATCCACCCCACGGGCAGGAAGCCCTTTAAACCAGCATTTTTGGAAGGACCATGTGCCCATCGCATTATCTCCCCTTCGCTCTCGTCTGCGCTTTGATCTCGTGGCTTTTCATCCCGGGATGGGGGTCCCTGCTCACACCGTCCCCCCCCGGGGCAGGGGGGCCCATCTCTCAGCATCCTCCTTGATCCGGCGCGGGCAGCGGCTCCCGCAGCCTCCGCCAACAGGAGCTGTTAACGAGCGGCCCCCGGAGCGCGACAGCACCGGCATGTCCCACATTCCAGCCTTTGATGCCTTGGGGACACGAGCTGACAGACACGGTGTCTTCAGGCTCGGCGTGGAAGGGACATTAGAAGAGAGGCACAGCCTGGAGAAGGCACGGGGCTGCTTCACAAATGGAAGGAGGGGAAGCCTTAGCCCAGACCACTCGGACAGGGCTGGAAGTGACAGTCACTCTTTTTAAATCTCTTCCCTTCTGCTTTGTTTGCCCTTTGCAGAAGCACTGCTGGAACAGAGGTGGTTGTGTTGGAGGGCTGAGCAGACAGTGCCCAGAGCGAACACGGGCACGGAGCATTCCTGGGGACACATCTAAAGATGATCATCTCCCAATTAAAAGCTGTTTCCATCCCACTGTCCCCCACGGTGCACAGAGTGGGAATAACCCAGAATTCACAGGAGACGTCACATTGTTCAAATGCAAGAGCCTTGAAAAGTCGTCACTGCATTTCCCAGTGAGTTTACCTCTCTTACAGTAGGGTTCATAATTCCTTCTTTTCCTTTGTTCTGGAAGATTCTTGGGGTAATACACGGGTCTGTCTGCACGTCACCATGTCAGTGTGTGACAGCTGCTCTGTGCCACAAAGGATGTAAAATTTTAGCCACACTCCAGTACCTACTCCATTAATAAACCTCTGCAAGACGTTGTCTTGAGACGTGCTGGAATCTACGCTGTTGAAGATGAAAAACCTGCTTCAGCAGCTCTTCCAGCACGAGTTTCTATTCTCTGCCATTTGCAAACTCAACGCCTGTGTTAAACCTCACAGGTAGGAGACATCGGTGCCTCAAGATTTTGGGTTGTTACCTGCAGATCTCTCCACGCTCGTGAAACAAGACTCATCCTAACAAAAGAAACGCCTCGAGAGATCTTCTGTCACTTATTAAAACAAAAGAGAAAAACGAGCAGCTAATTAGTCTCATAACGACTTATTTTCTACCCCCTCCCTCCCTTATTTTAAATAAAACCTGATGATGCAAAGTATTCCTTGGCTTCTTGCTCTGTAACCAACAGGCTCTCCGTGGAAAGAGCTTCTTTTTTTATGGCTACGTATTAAAAGTAAACCAGCCCATGCCAGGTTTGGATAAAAGGCTATTTATTTTCAACCAATTTGATAGCTGCAGTTTTCGGTAATTGAATTTTCTGTGGTCAGAGAAGCAGTAATCTTAGAAACCAAATAAATATTTTTTAATAAAATGGAACACTGAGAAACCCTATAATAATGTCAAATATGTAGCCACTTATGGATGGATAAATATTTTAAGAAATTTACATCTCACCCAATGCTTTAGGCCTTAAGCTTCCCTGGAAATTTCAAACAACGCTATTTTATTTTTGGGGAGGGGATGGGGGGGAACGGGGTGTATTTAGATAAAGAACTAAATACTAATCCTTCAGTTTGCAGCGGGTTTGATTTCCAATATTTATGCAGTGCTTGCTGGTTGAGTCAAGAAAAGGCAGATCCCAGAACGCTGTCTCAACCCTTGCAGCGGCTCGTTGCAGCCCCTCTGGGCAGGTTGTCCTGCAGCCACCCAGGGCTGCACAGAAATCACCAACTCGGCCAGAACCACCCCGAAAACCCCTGCAGAAAACCACAACTCCGGGAGAAAACCAGTTTGCGTTGAAGCCTCTCGAGTTCTGACAATCCCCTGGACACTCGTTCGCTGGTTTGTGCAAACTGTGGGGGGGCCGGGAGAGGTGGGACTCAAATCCCTCTGCGAGCCAGGGGGAACAAGAGAGGAAGAGAACAATGAGATGCTCCCTCATGCAACGGTTATCCACAGAATACATTCCAGCGAGAGGTCGTAACACACCTCGGAGGGTTTCCCTGAGCTCTTGTGCAAATATCTGAGGAGCTGCTGCCCTATAAACACAGCTGGAGGTGCACGGGAATGGTTCAGGCTGTGGAGCAAAGCTGCCAGTGCTCCCACTGCTGGACCCTCCACATGTCCACGCTGATGGGACACAGATCCAAATCCTCACCCAGCTCCCCGCTGCCCCCCGCCTCCAACCCCTGAGAGCTTTGCCGAGCTCCTTTTCCAAACCCGGTGTGGTTTTTTTTTTTTNCGGGGGTCTCTTGCTTTCAGGACATATTTAATTTCTAACCCAGCGATCGGTCCCGGTGGAATACAGGAGCTTCAGTGGGATGCAAAGGAGGGAAAAGCGCGGGGACAGACTGCGCGGTTCCCGCAGACGCGGTGGCGTTCCAAGCTGGATGTTCTCGTTCTCTTATGGTGACACCTGCTGGCAAAGGCAGCCTCCTGTAACAACTCCTGGAAAGGGATCAATTCCGAAATTCATCGGGATTAGTGAGTCCAGGTCAGGGGGTTTATGAAATGATACACAAGAGAGTGGAAGGAACTGGAGTTAGTCAGCCAAAGTAAGGAAAACCAGAAAGAACATGCATCAGGTCTTCAAATCCGTGAAAAGCCTCTGAAAAAGGGAATAAATTGCTCTCCATCTCCATGGGATTAGACATTAATAAATGATCAATGCATATCCTACTGAAGCCACAAAGGTTTGGGTACGGTCCCTGCTTAGGAAAAGGTTTCTAACCGGGAAGCTACTGCTGTGAAATCATCACACCAACTGGACATCTGGAGCCTCAGAATTTCCAGTTATATTTTCCTCCTCCCAGCGTGGAAGCTCATTCCAACCTGATTGATCCATTAGTCAGTTAGACTGATCCCACCTCAAACACACCCATCACTTTTCAGTCCACATCTCCTCGGTTTATTCATCCTAAACGTCGATGAAAACTGAGCCCCGGGTGGTTTTCAGCATGACAGTGTGGAAATCAGGTATGAAATTCCCAGTTTATTAATGATGTGTCAGGAGAATGACACAGGAACAGCAGCTCCAGCACTGGCAGCGCTGACGGAGAAATAACAACCACGTGTTACACACGGCTCGTGTTCCACGGGACCAGAACTCTGCATCCCTCGGGAGACAGCTGAAATCCACGTGTTTTATCCCAGCATTCCAACCCCAGAGAGCAATGACTCCAAAATGGAAGCGGAATATGCCCCTGGTCACTATTTTGCTGTCTCACTCCCTTTGGGATTCATGTGTGAGCAAACAATTGGCAACGGGCACCCAAAGATTGAGGGTGTCACTGGTCGCTGCTCCAGGCAGGGAAGAGCAGGGATGGTGGGATGGGTTTTGCAAGGAAAAATCGATCTCGTTCAGCTGCAAGAGCCTTGTTGTCTCCAGTGTGTTTTCCAGTGAATTTCTTTCTCTTACAATACGGTTTGTAATTCCTTCTTTTCCTTTGTCCTGGAAAATTCCTGGGGTAAGACATGGTCTGTCTGCGTGGAACCAGAGGGACTAAGTTTGACAAAACCTTTTACTAATGATGCATCATGTAAAAACCACTGTGGACTGTTCTGGCGTTGCCAGAAAGGAGTTTCTCATTCACGTTTGGAGTTTATCCTCCAAGTTTTAGTCTTCACAAGTACCTTGTAACACACAATATCGAGGACAGTTCCTAACAGCTTTTCCAGTCCTTCTCATGGAGACTTCCTTTCACAATATTTGCCTTGTTCCAGAAGGAAAGATGCACCTTTCAGTGATTCGCTGGGGCAGCTCTGGGGCATCAGGCAATATTTATATTCTGTTAATCTGAGAGCTCTAAATGAAAGATGGAGGAGGCCAAATCCAGCCTTTCTATAAATGCCATTGATCCTGGGTTCTAACAGCACTGGATTTAAGCCAGGATTTTCCCCTTGCCTCGCTCTTTGCCTTTCAGAATATTTGTGGAAATGAGGAACAGGGTCATTTGGTATTCAGCCCTGGCTATGAATTATAATCTGGGTACAAGCAACATAGAAATTTAAAAGGCAAATTTTTCACCTCGGAGACAAACTTCTCCTCACCCAGCCAGAAAACCCAGTGCCAGATTCAGTCTCTGGCTTGCAGGGAAAGGGGAGAACACACAGACACACACTGGGGGTTTAATGCAAAACCAGAACCAAATGACAAAGAATTCCACACTGAGCAAGGGGGACTGCTTGGAAACGGCTCCGAAACCCGGGGGGGGGTTCACAAGGTTGGCATAATCAGGTACATAAATTTACATAATATCTGCATCAAAACTAGAAGCAGGCCACCTTTATGTTCTCCTGTATCTTATTTAATAAGGGCTATAATGCAATTAAAGGGCTACACACATGATTAACATTTTGTCTCCGAGCCATTCCCTGGAGTGACTGATTCCTGCCCCCTCGGAGCAGGGAGAACAAGGAGGCACAGAGGAGTTGGGCAGGACCTGTGCCATGAGTTCCCAGCAGGCAGGTAGCTGGGGTGACCCTCACCTGAAGGATGGGCATTTTCTGGCACATTGGATAAGTCCTTGGATGTGAGGGAACACGATTCTGTCTGTCGGATTTGATGAACCAGTCGCGAGACAAGAGCTGCAGGAACACCCCAATCCTGCAGGATTTTGCTGTCTTTGAGATTCCTGGACATCCCCCCTGTTTGCATCTGCAGCTGCTCCTGCAGCACCAGCCCCTCTGAGCTCCCCCACGAGCTGGGTGCCCAGACAGGCAGGACATGGGGTCAGGGGGAGGTTTTCATTCTGTCCCCTGGACAGGAATGGTCACGGTTTGTGGAGGTCCCCTTGAGGAAAACCCAACCCCCCCAAGTGTGCTCTGAATTCAGTCCTACAAAACATAAAGCTCCTGGGAAGCACCCAAAGGAAGGACTGGATGCCAGTGGTTGGCTGGCTGGATTGTTAACCAGGTACAGATTTTTTCCCCTCGTCAGGATGCACTCCATGGTCAGACCCTGTGGCACAGGGATGCTGCGTATCCATTGGTATCCATTCAGTTTGCCTAATGCTGTCCTGTGTGGAATTCTTCCCCTCTAAGGTCACAATGACAGCAGAAGCATCTTCTGGCTGTTTGCAGAGTTGTGCATAAAAGATAGTGTTTGTTGATAACAACTATTCCTCTTTTCCTCCAAGGAAAAGCAAAGCTTCTTAATTTTTTTTTTTCCTAATTATTTTAAAAAATATTGTGAGGACTATTTTGCAGCAGTTTTTGCCTCTGACTGAAGAAACTGCTGGGCCACGATTAAACAGACCTCCAGTGAACTCTCACTAGTTTAATTTGCTGATCTTTCTGGCCTCCCCTAAAACAACAATAGCATCTATTCCTCAAGGGGAGGAAGTGGATAAAAAGGGAAAAGCCAGCACCCAACTAATTTTAGCAGGTACAAAAGGAGGCTCCATACCAGAGGAACACACGGCATTTTTAGTTCACCTTAAACTTTCCCCGTGGCATTTCAAGCCCTATTAATAAACAAAACAAACTTGGCTCAGAAAACAGATGAGCAAACATCTCTGATGGCTGCACCCTATTCCTGATTCACCTTCCTGCCTTCACCCACCACCCCAGGCCTCCACGCTCGCACTCTGAATATTTTTATCATTAAGGCAACAGTGCTGGGACACGTTGTGGTAAATATTCCCAAACAAAACACGTGGGAAGGTCAAACAGCATTTCCTCAGCAGCTCAGGACCCTCCCAGCACTCCCTCCTCAAACAAACCCCCTGTGTCGTGGTGCTGAGGGAGGGAGAGCAGGGGAGAGCGAGGCAGAGCCAGGCTGGCACCAGAAACATAATTTACTGTGCAGGTATTTGATTTGATAAAAAACCCCTACCTTAATTTAAAAAAAGTCCATATATGCATGTCTATATGTATAATAGGTTCCTGACAAGGTTGTAATTCATTGAGAGGGGCCAGACCCACGGTTTGGGTTTGACATGTCACTCCAGCCTAAACCATGGCTGGTTTTCCATGATCCCCTAAGAGGGTAGCATGTTGCAGCTGGCAAAAAAATAAACAAACCTGAGCTCTGTGCTAACAGATTTTTTTTTCCCCTTTCATGATTTATGCCACGAGCGAAGGAAAAACAGCGACACACTTGTGAGTCGAGGTGCCACGGGGCCCCTGTGCCTGCAGTGTCCTGCTCGGGATGTGGACACTGGGAACTACCTGGGCTGTATTTTTATTTTAGTGGGGGGGAAGCACAGCAGCTTATCTGCACGTGCAGGACCCTAGTTTTTATTTTTTTCTTTTCAGTTCCCCGAGAAATCTGCGGTGCTGCTGCTGAGGAGAACCTCGTGATTCACGTGCAGCACTCAGGCAGAACCTTTTCCTATCGGTGATTAAACTACTATCAGCTGATACCAGTTATTGGTATCTTTACCTTTTTCTATTTTTATTGGTATTTTTTCTTTTTTTAGAGAGTCTTGATACTTTTTGGTGTCAGTTATTAAAAGGTTTTATTTAGAACCTCCACCTTTGTTCTGAGGAGCCAGAAAACCCAAGACGTTCCTCTATAAAACAGTTTTCTGCTCTTGGCTACCTGGGTGGGTTTTTCGAAACACTGTGTTCAGAAACAAACCCATTTAGATCTTCCCCCATCTTCCCTCTCCACTGCTGGGATGGATTCAGAGCACTGCTCCAGGGAAGAGGGGAGTCCAGGGAGCCTGGACACTGCACAGGGAGCTCAAGTGAGAGTTTAAATCCCTGCATTTCCCTGTCAGACTGTGCTGCTGAGACTGAACACACACAGGCAGGTCAGGAGAGATGACAGGGAGAAGACACCAACCCAAGTCCCCTCTGCTCCCCTCTCCTACCCAGCCCAGTCCCAGCACTGGGGCTGTTCCTCTTCTAACTGGTGCCTGGGAAATCACTTCATCCCCCCCCCCCAGCACAGCTCCAGGCAAAGCTCTGTGGTTTCTCCCATTGTTTGCAGTTTGTTTTTCTTTCCAGCAGAAACATAAAGCTGCAGTGTTGGATTTGCAAGTCCAGAGCATCAGACCTGGCTTTTCACCTTGGCCATGGGAAGTGTTTTAGTTGGATGCCTAAGGAAACAAGGCTCGTGTGCTAGAGCTGTAGGGATTTCTTCTGCCACTCCTTTCTATCCCAAAAGTTTTTAATTGCTCATATTTTCAAGCAAATCGATCAAAGGAGTGAAGACCTTGAAGATAAGTTCCTAACAGATTTCATGAAACAGGGAGGTGGATAGGGAGGAGATAAAAGGAGCGTCCCCAGCCCCTAAGGAAGAAGAAAAAAGGGAGGAAAAGAGAGGAGAGATGTTGAAAAGCAGCTTTCACTAAACCCTCTGCTCACCAAACCACTTGTTTATTACTATGACAATTTTTACATCCATCTCCCTGCTCCCAAGATCCAGGAGCTGAGTCCTGGAAACACACGGGGATTTAGCTTTATATGCTCTGGGCCATAAAGTTAAGCACACACCTCGAAGATGTGGGCCTGAAATGTGGGATCACTGGAACCTTTCAGAGCCAGAACCCAAAGAACATCTCAGCCCAGTTCAGTTGCCACGACAACACCCAAATACAAATATCTGTGGCACAGCAAAGAAAAAGTGTGTCAGTGTTACTGTTCCTGGGCTGGAAGATAGAAATTAGCCAATATCCTCCATGCCCTGGAATAGGAGGATTTTCTTTTTACAGTTTTTGTTGCCATACCAACCTGGTGCAACCCTCCTCCTGTTCAACAACCGCGAGTGCAGGCACACACAGACAGGGAAACAAGAATTTTCCAGCACTTTTGTCCTCCCTGCAGACGTAAGCACTGATCCAGAGAGCAGCAGCAGCAGCCTGGGCTCATGTGCCTGAGCTTTATATTCTATAGGTCTAACGTAACTGTGTGTCAAATATTTGCTTTGGCCATTCCTGATTCCTCAAATCCCCTTTTTATACTAATATTTAAAATGGGGGAAAGGCTTTAAAAGAATGGTCGCAAATTACCAGTTCAAAGGGTTTATTGGGCTCCCAGCTGAGCATTGCTTATGCTAAGAATGGGGATTTGAAAAAAACCCACTCTTTCGGAGGATTTATTGGGGTTTATTTCCTCTGCTCCTGCAGTCCTGAAGGAGGGAGAGAAGCAGCAGGAGGAACAGGGGGCAGGGAATCATCCTTTTCTCCTGCAAATCCCAGTAACTGTGATTTTTTACAGATCATAAAGACTGACCTCTAAACTCTCCCAATTATGAAAGTTAAGGAAACTTCAGCTCAGCAGGAATGAGATGGACTTCCCCTCAGTAACAGCCACTGCTACAAATATTCCTTTATTACTATTTTCATAAAACATTTTGGAAATCCTGGCAAACATTTTGTTGAAAACTCTCAGCTTATAACATCTTCCCCCAGCTCCACTGTTAAGCTCAGTGAGATGGGATAAGGTGTCAGTGCAGATGGATGGCTGGAGAGGCAGAATTAGCCTGTCTGGATTTGAAGAGATTTTAAGGGCAGTGTCTGGGGTTATTGTGACAGTTTCCCTGATTTTACCTCCCTTGTCACTTCACAGGGTCTGTCAGCTCAGGTTTAACAGTCCTGAGCTTGCGCAGAAGGGCTGGATCACTGGATCCCTGCTGGATCTCCAGGGCTGGATCCTGGAGAACGAACCCTGAGGCCACTCCAGGTCACTGGGACGGCCAGTGCAGCTCATCCCATCCCATTCCAGTGAGGCTGCTGGGCCTTGGCAGGGGTTTGGCCCATGACCTCCCCCAGCTCAGAGCTTTGAGCGCAGGCACTGCTGAGTGTACCAAAAATCTTCTCATCTGTTCACTAAGTAAGGAATTGCACTGCTGAAATCAACCATCCTTCCGTGCCAGGAAGCTTTCACTGCCCAGTCCATGCCAAGGAAGCCCTCTTTGGGGGATAATAACAACCTGGAGACCATAGGCTTGAAAACCTTCTCTAGGAAAGGGAGTGAACCAAGAGTTAACAGAGCCATGTTTCACTGCAGGATTACAGTGTCAAACCACAGGAAGTGTCTCTGGTGGTTTGCTGATCTCTGTGGTCTGTGGAATTATTCACAATAGTAACTCCACGGCTGGCAGGATTATCACACGTCTTTCTCCTCACCTGCAGCCTCAAGGACTTGTCTTAGGACCTGATCATGCAGTGTGTGAACCAGACCTGACCCTGCTACCAACGAAGTCAACGGTGACATTTCCATTTGCTCAGCAGTGGAGGACCAGGGCTCCACACCAGGGATTAACAACACCGGGGAGCTGGAGCAGAGACAGAAATAACTCAGGATTTCAGGTTTCAGAACCCCAAAATCTACCAGACTGCTCAGATACGAAAAACCAGACTTCATTTACAATCCCTTGCCTTCCAATGGCACCTTTGGATGCTGATTCACTGTACTTTACAGGGAGTTCATTTCCATTAATCCCTTTCGCAGGTAGTAAAGCCAAGCCACATGAAAGGGGTACAAAGATCAGAGTCAGCAGAGACAGGGCACCCTGAGATACACACCGAAGGGAGAAGACACACTTGAAGAGTAAATTATACATGTTTTAAAATGCAACCAGCAGTTTTCATTTATTTAAGGCACTGTTTTCTTAACAAGGATTAGAAATGATATTTCAAGTCCATCACTTGAGCATGATGACACCTTTTCAAATGAAGGCTTTCTGTTGCTGCTCCTGTTATCCTGCCTGTATTAAAAGATGACTTTCAAGTATTTTGTCTATCAGTTTTAAAGAGAAGAAAAAATAACAAGCCTGAAAGAACAAAGACACCACTTCAAAGCCTTCAGCAGAGAAGGAAGTGCTTTCTAGCAAAAATCATCCCCTTGTGTCAAAGAAACCTTTGTCAGACAGTTCCTCTCCTGCCTTGGCTGCTGTTCGGTTAAAGACAGAAAAGAACTGAAGGGAAAGAGGATCCCTGAGAGAATGACACAAGTCATGTCCCAGCACAGCCCTCCCTCTGCCCTCGTGTTTCCCTGAGAGCTGGGGGAGCACACACACCTCCCCCTGCCCGGCACAGCTTTTAACCTCCCTCCTCCTGCACTTACACAGGGAAGTTCTTGAGAGGGTTTTGAGGCAATGCAGCATGGAGGTTAAAACCGAGGCTGTTTGAAGAAGAGCTGCAATTCCTCAGGCTCTCCACATTTTTGTTTCATTTTCCTAAATAGCAGGGAACTTTGCAACTTCAGTAGGGAGAAGCCAGCTAAGTGCAGTGGGCTTTGGATCACTCCACAGCACCAGGGCAAGTCCATTCCCTTCTGACCCTCAGGTGCTCAAGTCTTACCTCGGCCAACAGGGATGTCTCTTCCCAGCCATCTGAAGTGCCACGTGGATTTTTCTGGGCAACAACTTTTACTTTGTTCAGGCACAAAAACGATTTTGGGACCTCTGTTCTATTCCATAACAGCTTCTGTGGTACAGTCCTCCTGTGCAGTTGTCTTGTACCCCTTGCTCTACAGCAAGGGTGTTCACAGCTCCTTTTAGAGCCCTTTTTCAGCCCCCCCTAAAGCAACACACGAAGAACTCCCCAATAACTCCCGTTGGCAGTGATCCCTCTCCCCTGGAACGCTGCAGCAACATGTTTTCTAACAGCACAGCTTTACCAGGAGTTCCTCTGATAGCTATTACCCCTAACAAGTCTCCCCTCAGTAACAACTTGCTTTTGACCTCAGCACACCTGGAGACTTCACCCTTCTATTCCACCTCTGACCTATCCCCACATAATTGACATGTTGCAATTATCAGCAATTTGTATGCTTTGTTTTCCTTAGCACCCAATTATGCAAATAATAGACCTGCAGTGGAACTGCTCCTATTGGGCTGCAAATCTGTGGCCAAGTGTTTCATGCCTGACTGACTGTGGGAGCCCCGGCCCAACATGCAGGAGCAGGAAATGAGAATTCAGGGAATACTTATCCCAGGCAATCTCTGTCGGGGTGGGAGAGGGATATTTTATACCTTTTTCATTAACTCTTATGAGCACCTACAGCCTGGATCCAAGCTGCTCCCATCAACCAGGACTTCTGAAGATTTAACTTTCCTTCAGCCATTTTTCCTACCCTGGCTGTACTTCCAGCAGTTCTCCAGGAACAAGGCAGGGCTGAGGTCTGAGATCCATCTGTCAAATGCCAGCAAAGAAAACACATTTTCCAAAACCAAAGAGAATGAACTTGAGCCAAAGCAGGCTCACCATGTGGAAGAAGCCCCAAATTTCTCAGTGCACACAGAGGCAGTGCCCTGGATGTGTCCACATTGGCTTTTGTGCTTCAATATGCTGCTTTGCCTTTTCTTTATGTGCTCTGTGCCGTTTACTGGGCTGAAAACCAGAACAGTCATCCCATCACATCCCGCCCTCTGTGTATCAAAAGGGTTTTTAACCCACAGCATTTTATCTGCTCTGAAGATGGAGACAAAAAAACACTGGAAAAAGGGCATTCTGGGCTGCACTTGGTTCTATCTGAGGTGTCGAGTCCACCATCCCCCTTGACAGTAAACAAGAGGCTTCCCAGTCGTGTGACCTCACCTCCTTCCCTGTCAAAAGATTAAGGCACGTTTTCAGAGGCTCAGGGCTATTTTTAGCCTGCCCTAGAGACCCGTGGAGAGGAAAGGAGCAGGGGGACTTTCTCCATCATGAAACAATCTCCGTGTCCAGAAAACCACCCAGATTTAATGTCACTTCACAGAACGACCCCGGGTAAAGCTGCATCAGCTGCATCGCCCCGAGATGGCATTGCCTGAACCGCTTCCCTCTGGGAAGGGGCTGGAAAAGTGACTCCTGTGGCTGAGAATGCACAGCCCCAGGATGAGGAATGGGGTCTTTATCTTCATGTGCTCCATCAGGTGTCCTGAAAACAGGAACAAAAGCAGCGGGATCAGAAAACGGATGCAAACACTGTGGGGAAATCTGTGCCTGCAGCAAGCTCTGAGCAGGGTGGGAGGTTCTGTGTGGTGCTGGGATCCTGTTTTCCATGGCAAGGTGCCTCCTGCAGGTACAGCTGAGGCACAGCTCCTCTGGAGGCTCTGTCCACCTGACACACCATCCCCCTTTGCCCCATCCACCTCACCTCATTTCCACCAGCACAGATAATCCCTCACCATGTCCCTCTGCAATGGTCCTGGGATAAAGCACTCCTCAGCAAATGGCTAATCCACGAGGGCACTGTGCTGCTGGGATAACAGGGTAAGGAATACACTGAATATAGAAATATTAAGTAATTTATTGAATAGGGAATGTATATGCCTGTTTCCTTTTCTGAATGTCACTGTACGAATAACTTTTTGAAAAATAGGGTCCTAAACAGGGTAAATCTTTAAATCTGGTGCCATATGAGAAGATGACCGCAGGCACAGGAATGAGTTGTACAACCCCCTCTAACTGCTGCTCCTCATTCAGTGATTTTGGTATCCTGTAATTCCCTCCCTCCTCTCCAGGAACTCAGCAAGGACTTGTATTTTCATCAGGTTCCATCTGAGAAGTCCTCAGGCAAGGAGGGGGGAGGAAGATAACCAAAACAAAGCAAAAACCCCCAAATCCCAAATACCAAATCCCAAATCCCAAATACCAAACTAGCACATCAAAGACATCACCCTTTATCCCCCTACAGAACAAAGCACCAGAATATTCAAACACCGAGTCAGAAAAGGGAATGGAAGGCAGCCCCTCCCAGGATCACCCTTGAGGATCTGTCCACTTTGCCAAGTTTGCTTCCAGCCCTGCCTGGCACCTTTCCACCCAGGAATATGCACATTTGACTCCATAATGGTTATTGCATGTCAGGCTCGTGGGCATTTGGACCATGGAACACTGTTTCCCAATCTATAAGCACATGAAATACAAGACCAAGTAAAATCTGAGACATTGTGGAAACCGAGGAGGGCTTGAACGAGCTCCTGGAATAAAACTCGAGCCCCTCCCCACCCAGAGCAGTATTTTTAGGAAGTCGATTGAGAAATGTTTTCCTTGCTCCATTTCCATGTTTACTGGGATACAACATTGTTACACTCGATTGCATCAGAAAACATGGAAACAGCTCCACAAATTGATCCGACCACAAGTTCTCTGAGGAATTTGCTCCTTGTCTCCAAGGAGTTTACTCAGCATAAACAATGGCAAATAAATAC
Source organism: Oxyruncus cristatus (assembly GCA_013399855.1). Lineage (NCBI taxonomy): Eukaryota > Metazoa > Chordata > Aves > Passeriformes > Cotingidae > Oxyruncus > Oxyruncus cristatus. The sequence continues at coordinate 579,692 of VXAY01004618.1, forward strand.
ATGGCAGCCCTGAGAGAGTCTTTCTCCAACAAACTTCAGGAATACTAGAATGTAGATATTTTGGGGAACTTCAGATGGGGTTTATGATGGCATAATTCTCATCAGACATTGGATATGGCCACTCAGAAAATTACAGGATATATCGGGCATCAAAGTGAAATTTGCTGCATTTTAGGAAAAGATCATCAAAGTGAAATAACCATGGGACCAAAAGGAGGACAACATGCACTGTCCCATCCCTGGGGCTTTGAGGGCCTCAGCCACTGCAGGAGATGGAACTGGACCCTACTTTAGTATTTCCTAATAGTTACTAAGCACATAAATCCTTCAGAGGTCTGAGCTCAGATCTCCAGGTCAGACAGAACTCAGGGTAAGTGATCGCCACAATAATGGGAAACACGGCAGTTTAAAACTGGTGAGTTGGAAATGGGGATCTCTTCAATAACAGGGAGTTTAAAAATGTACCAGCATTGCCTTTCAGCCATCTGAGTCACCCTGGCATGTAATCAATTAGAAGCCAACTCAATTCACAGGAAAAGGGTCTTGCCTCAGCCAAAAGATAATTTTTGTCATACAGGTGAACTAATCTTTCCCAGGCCAAGCATATCCTCTAACTCCTACCCTGCTCTCTCTGCTTATCTTGTCTTCCTGGTTCGTTTCAACTGATTAGCACAAAACCTGTCTGAAAATGGAATTTCCTTTCCAGAAAAAATCGTTATAAAATAGTGATGGAAATCATTCTGACGGGGATAAAAAAAAATGAACAGTAAAATGGCAGCAACAAACCTGATATAAATGAATTTGTGTGGAGGGATTTCCAAGCCCTGTTAAGTTTGTTTGCTGGGTTTTTGTTTGTTTGGGGTTTTTTGTTTGGGTTGTTGTTGTTGTTGTTTGAAGATGTAAAGAAATACTCAATTTCAGGGTTTTGTCTTCAACAGAGAGCAGAACAATCTCTTTTGCCATTACAGTGACCAAACTTCTTCCTCACTATGTCCAGGTAAACCTCAGAATTAAGGGGCTTAGTAACAGAAATTATTCCCTAATACAAGAGGAAATGTGGATGTAGAAGAATATGAAAGGTGGTGGCTGCTCCATCCCTGGAAGTTGGAGGCCAGGTACGACGGGACTTGGAGCAACCTGGTCTAGTGGAAGGTGTCCCTGCCCATGGCATGATAATAAGCTTTAAGGTACCTCCTATCCCAAATTATTCCATGATTCCATGATTCTGTGAAATCTGGCCCTCACTGTCAAGTCCACTAGAATTAAAACTCCACAAAAAGAAGTCGCTCGTTCAGAACTAGGACGGACCAGACAATAAAATATGGGGTTTGTTACAGCTTTGTAACCAGGCCCTGAAATCCCTCAGTTCAGAAGCTCCTTACACTCTTATCAGGATCCTCCCTGGTTTAAGGGCGAGGAAATGGAGCCAGAGACCAGGTGCTGGGGCCAAAGCTGCAGCGGTTCAGTCACAACACCACAAACAGAACCCAAAAATCCTGCTCCCCACCCTCCCCTGTAACCACCAGCCCACACTCCCTGAGGACAGAGCTGCTCCCAGGCTGGAAGTGCTGACTGATCCCAGGGCAGCCAAGCCATTCCCTGAGCTTCCCCATGGGAATGATGTCTGAGCAGGCACAGACTTTGGCAGCAGCCTGCAGTTGTTCCTGGAGGCTGGCACGGGGCTAATCAGAGAATATAACACGTGGGGAAAAGGAGTTTGTTCCTCCTCCACCCTGTACGTGGCAGACGAGCCGTAAGGACACCCAGATTAACTTCTGCACCTGAATTGGAACAAAGTGTTTTGCTATTCCCTTTCTCTTTCCCTCTCCCTGTCCCTCTCCACCCCTTTCCCTGTCCTTATTTTAATCTACAAACCAGTAATGGGTCTGCAGGCCTCCTGCCAGGGTACAGCTCTCATTCACCTGGCAAATGCTGGGATCCTTCTCCTGGCTCCAATTAAAAACCAAGACTAAAAGGAGGAGCCAGGAGGTCATTTTTGAGCCAAGGCATCCACCCAGGGTGTCCAGACTTTATAGGAATTAAATTTATGGGAACTAAAGACTTCCATCACTCTCTTGCTCTTTTTCTTGCTCCGGAAGATGTTTTTATCACCCTTGCTACCACAGTAAACATGTTTTCAAAGGCTGAAATGATGAATATTGACAGTATTAATGTGTTTTTTCTTAATAAATAAAACAGAAATTACTTGGAAAATACACTGAGGCAAAATACATTTTAGTGCATTAACAATTTTTACTTCTGATGTAACAACTAAGTGGGAAGTGTGAAGAGGCACTTCAGAACAGAGTCCCTGGGGCTCCCAAATACAGCAGCAACTCATCCATCCATTCATTCCTAATTGTCCTTCCCATAATAAACAAATCATATTTTAATTGTTCCCTCTGCAAGACTCATTGAGGAACCTGGGAGTTGTTACTCCCATACCAAGTGCTTCTTCAAATCTAACATAAATCCACCAGCAAGGACTCACAGCAGCTCTTTGTGCCTGATGATTTCAGTGGTGGCCTTCATCAGCCTCCCTCAAACTCCTCTTTTCTCCCCAGCTCAGCCCTCCGAACTATCCCTGCAGCACATTCCAAGGGTGAAGGGTGGGAGAACGGAGCCCTGAGCACATCCCTGTGACCTGGCAGGCTCCTGAAATGAAACTTTGCTCGTGCAGTTTGGGCAAAGTCCTGTCAGACTTCATTTAATGTCAACAAAGGGAAGATGGGAATTCATCCCACTGACTGACATGGGAACAGCTCGAAGAGCAGGATGAAGAAAGCAGCACTTCTTCAAATTGCAAACTCCTTGGGGCAGGGAAACCTGCCAAATTCTGCCACTGCTGAGCGACTTGGGTCACTTGGCAGGGAGGGAATGGGGGCAACCCAGCTCTTCTCTGTACCACAGGCCATTCCAGGCCAGTCTGAGGCACCTGCCTCATTCCCATCGCAATTCCAACCATGGGCAGTCATATCTTACAGCAAACAACATGCATTAATTAAAGATTAATGACGATGAGGTTCTTGGAAACAATTTTATTTAGCCAAGCATCACACTTGCAAATGAGTCCGTGGAGTCGGTAAACAGCGGTCAGCAGCCAGCAGGCACAATGCAGAGGAAGCAGACTGACTTCACAGGATTGTTCTCTGCACTCGGGGGGAATTAGGGATACCCACTGGAATGCAGTTACAAGCCCCTGGCTGTGGCTGGGACCAGCTCTTGGTGTATCAAAGCTGCTGTTGAGCAATCCCAGGCTTTAATCCCAGGCTTTAATCCCAGGCTTTAATCCAGCACCTTGGCCCAGGTATTGGCTCAGTGCAGAGCTCTTGGCTTTTCTGCAATGCTGGAGACCAGAAAGTGAAGAGGAAGTTGAGTGTCCAGGGCCTCAGGGCTGAGAAAACAATCATCAGGAATCTTATCAGAGCAGATAACTATGGATGAAATCACAGCATTGTTGTCTTCCCTCTTCTCACAGATATTTGCTTAATATTTGGAGTCATTCCCTTGTTCTGGAGGCAGTGACTTGCATCCTAGAGCACAGTTTTGCTACAGATCCACTCTTCCAGCAGCCTGAAAGCATCTCCTGCCCATTCCCCTGGTCCAAAACTACACCCTCAGGCTTCATTCCCTCCAGAAGAATTAACAGAACACCTTTCAGCAGTGGGATTGTCATCTGAACCACTCATGTATGTGGTGCACCCTTCATTCCAAGGGACTGTGATAACCTGAGGAAAACAGTCCCCCCCTCCATGTGGGGGTGAGGGGAGGTGGGGAGATGTGGGAAGGGGAGAGAGAGTGACTCACTGTGTGTCCAGACAGCCAGATTTGAGCAAAGAAGGTGTCAGACATCACCTAATAGTGGAAATTAGGAAACCCAGATAAGATAAGTGCAAAGGGACTTGGGAACTTGGGGAAGTTGCAACAGCCTAGAAGTCAAAAAATAAGATGAAATAAGGACCCAAAATTAAACAAAACAAAACATGGCAATGTTAAGCAAACCAGCAAAACAAGGCAGAGCTACCAGATGATGCCCTGGAAATTCTGCCTTGCTCACTTAATGCTGCTCATGGAGCCTTTCCCAGTTCCTTTCCATCCTGGCTCGGAGCAGCAGCTCCTTATCTGGTCAACAGTTTATTTTACCCATTTGGTAAAGGAATTACAGAATAGGGGAAAAAAAATATTGGCTATTTTGAGCATCCCCAAGACACAGCTGCGGGTGTGGGAAGGTGGGACGGCAGGGCAGAGGAGTGATGGCGTCCTGAAGAAGATCTGTCCCTGCAGGAGGTCACACCCCAGCCCTGAGCACCTGTGGCCATCAGAGACCCCAGGGCACGGTTTGGAAGAGTGTGGGTGTTGGCCCTGGTACACTGCCCAAATCGGGGCTAGTTACAGTCACCCTCCCTAAAATCCTGCTTGGCATCCCAGCTGGAAAAGTTCCTTTTGCTGTTCTGTCCGGAACAGCAGCATCTGGAATGCCATCAGAACAGTCCCCAGGGCTGGGGAGGCCTGGGAAGACAGTTCCCTTTATCATCTTGCATCAGCACTTTAACACCCACAGGATGAAACAGAGACATGAAAAAAAATAAATTAAAAAGTGACTGGTTTCAATTCCAGAGTTCTCAAGAAGCCCGAATGCGTTATCCATGTTTAACAGCCATGGCTCACCAAATTCAGTCCTGGTTTTTATCCCAAAATGCTCAAAATTCGGGATCTCCCATGGGGTTCTGGGTTCCAGCTGCATTCCTGTTTTCCTCTGTTGCAAATGTTGACCTCCTGGTTTGTACGACGAGGAACAAAGCACAAGCAATACATGGACATCTTAATCAATTTAATTGAATTAATTTAATTAACCTCCTCTCTCATCATCACTTGTGATAATTCTGAATAGAAACAACAATCTGGTTGGTGGGAGCAACCTTGAAGACTGTTTTGATAGAGAATATGATCATTTTTCAAAATTAAAGGTCAACTCCAGTGTCCACCAATGTTTCTCCTTCCAAGGAGTCCTCCAGACAAAATAAGCCAGTGAGAGCGTGGGGGATAAAAGCACAGGTAGATCCTGGAAAGCTGGGATTGCCATCTTCTAGGGTTCTCCACCAGTTTTAGCAAAGAAAACTAAATCCTCAGCATTGTGCTTTTTGCCATCATTGAATCTAAGTTTTCCACTGGTGCAGAATTTAATACTCCATCACTACAAGCAGAGTCATGGGGAAAATTGCATTTTCTTTACCTTTCAGATACAATAAATAGATAAAACTGTTAAAAATGAAAGTTATTCAAGTAACCAAAGGCTACAGTTCAATATAGCCAAGACAATGTACTCTGAGACTCAGATCTGGAAAAGAGATATCAGGAGAAATGTGTATCAGCCAAAGTTAATATTTGCACAAAAATGGTGAGTCAGATAAACTGGGATTTCCTCTCCCAGCCACTCACGGCTTATCCATGGCATCTCAACTGAATTTGATACAATAACTTTCATCTGAGAGTGAAAAATGTTCAGCTCAGGTAAGGAAGACTTTATTTTGGGCCTGAATTCTCCCTCTGTATCCCCTTCTGAAATGTGTAAGGAATAATGTTGTCACCCAGGATTCCATCACATGCTCTTGCCCGACTGTTTTCACGATGCACCTGATTCCTGATCCTCAGTTACCCTCCAGGAATGTGTATAAAACCAATACACCCGTTCCACCATTAAAGTCCTCAATTTAAAGTTCCCAAATAAAACCAGAAAAACATCTCAGGAAAAAAACCAAAAAACAACTCACTCCAAATTCCAAATGTTCTAACAACACATGTTTATTTCTAACCTATTTCAGTTAAAGGAAGGCACCTCAGAACAATTTAAATTTCTTCCATGCTCAATTTTGCCAAGTTAGTCAAGAGCTTCTCACTGTCACAGAGGTGGAACATTAAGAAGATCCATCTCACAATGTTATGGAAGCTCCCTGGAGGTGTGAAAAACATTTAAGAACACGCCAGCAAACATCCAAGTCCAGGTGTAGTGTGGGAAGTCCAACTACACCATCTACTTAGTTTTTTTCTGGCTCCAACCTTCTATAATTTTATTATCATTGACTGTGTTTTATTCAGTCCACCAGGAGTTCCTGAGCTTCCCCTGTTCCTCCTGCAGTTCACAGGACACTTCAAAATAAAAGGGCTTTTTATCCAGCCACATACACAGAAGGAAATGATAATAAACAATCAGCATTCAAATAAAATCACTGCTGTAAGCAAGGAACGTGGTTCAAATCAAACCACGCCAGCTCCGCTTTACCGGGGACGTCGGTGGTGAGACAAAAATAAGCTGAATCACTTTTTATTTTCTCCCCGATCGACTGGCAGACACGCTCCAGGGGCTGAGCTGGTTTTCCTCTGAGAGGAAGCCAGGCCTTCCTGGGAAAGTGCTGGGCAGGGCTCGGTCCTGCCCGCCACCAGCTCGGAGTCACAGGGGGAGCTGTGCCAAGCAGTAGTACCGTGAGCTCCAGAAACAACACCCGGCAGTAAAACGGGAGGAAGGACCACGAACAACACCCTCCACGGGCTGGAAAAAGTGATGGGCAACGAGGGGACTGGTGAGCAACCAGCAGGGAAAGGAACAGGCAGCGGCACCAGGGACGGTTATTCCCTGGACCTCTCTGCTGTGAGAAGGGGCAGTGTGAGAACTGGGTTTTCCAGGAGGATTCCTCTGTTGCTTGGTCATGCCTTGTGTGGAGGGTGACAGGAATCCAGCAATGCCTGATTGTTTGGGTCAGGATGCTTCACACGGAATTAATTACCTACAGTGAACAGAGGCAGTGAAAATCTGGCCTTTATAGTTCAGAGGCAACTTCTGAAATTTAAAGTCTAAACAAAAGCATCTTTAAAAATTAAAAGGCTGTGAGGTTTTTAGAGGAAGAAGCTTCGTTTCTCTGTCTCAGTCTGACTGCACACTACCTGCTCATTAATATTTTGGATTCTCCACAGCAGGCACTATTTTCCAGAAGTACGGAGCTTTATAGCGCTCAGCTTGCTGCTCTTGGCACTGGATAAACACTGGGTCACACTTAAAAAAAGCGTATTATGCATTTAATCATGTCGATATGGAAAGAGCAGGATTTATTAAAAGCACCTAGATAAGTTCCAGGCCTTACTCCCATTAGCTTCCAGGGGTGACTCACAACCTGGTTTTATGAACTGTCTGGAAAAATCCCTCTGGGATTCAACTACATCTTTAAGCACATTTTATAAATATGACCTGCTATTCCTACACGGTCCTTAGAACAACGGGTTGATTCCTTTGGGGATTTTAGGAATGGCAGTAATGCACCTCATAATCCTGGGACACTCTTACCTGTGGCACACTCAGCACCCAGCCATCGACCTTCCAGTTCTTACTCATATACTTATTTCTGATGCTCTTTTTGTCTAAATACTTGTAAAAACCCGCTGGGCTCTTATTATTTCATTAGCTGTCTAGACTGTGCTGCAGGTAAATAGACGGGACTTTAAAATGGGAATGAGCATACAGGGGAAAAAAAAAATAAGCAGAGGAAAATCAGAAGGTGCTGCTTCTGATCTGAGCCTTCATGTAAGAGTGTAGTGATGTAAATGTAAATGCAGTAATTTATGACTATGTTTCTATACAATGCTCTGCCAGAAGGTCCCTGGAGATTTTATGTTGTGTGAACTGCTAATATCAGAGGATCACAGAATCCCAGAACTGACAGCGTTCTGTTCCCTGTGAGAAGGTGCTCTGAAAAGCTGGATAAGGATGGAGTTACTAAAGTAAGTCCTTAAAGCAGCCCCTGACCTTGGGGTCCCCTCCTGCTGCCCCTTCCCGGCCCCGCCGCCGCCGCCATTTTTCCGGGCGGCCATACCCCGGCCGCTGATTGGCTGCGCCGTGACGCTTCGACCGCGCGCGGACCAATGGGAGGGAGGCTCCTTGTTGCCACGGCAACGGTGGGGCCTGGTGCGGCCTGAGGCGCCCCGGGGCCTGAGCTGAGTTGTAACGAATTATATCTGAATTGTAACAGCTGTAAATAAATTATAACCGAATTATAGCCCCGTCCCGTCCACACCGTTTAAATTTCTCCCCCTTTAACGAATTCAGTAGTCCACACACCGAAAAAACTAGAGGGACCTTCTGTGTAGAAACGCAGTGATGAATAACTGCGTGTGTGTGCGCGCATACGTAATTATATATACATATGTATATGCATATGAATATGGCATAATTTTACTCCAGTGGGCCAATTTCGCTTTAATAAATAAAATGTTATGAAGGGAGGGTGGTCAGCTTGTTTGGAAGAACAACACTGACCGGCTGCGACTCAGCTTTCCCTGGCTTTTTCACAGCTAGGAGCTGCTTGATATTTTTGGCTCGGTTCTATTATTATAATTTTTTTTTCCCTTTTAAAAAATATGAGGCAGTAGGCTTCCTCCCAAGACACACTCAGGTGGGGCCGCTTCTAGCTGCTGACTTTCCCCTGGGGCACCTCATTTTGTTAAAAAAAAGAGGGGGGAATAAAAAAGGACAAGTCTCCCATGACACACTCAATAAAGCTCAGATGGCTCCTCTGTCCCCTGTCTTGTCCCTCCAAGGCTGTGCAGCCTCATTACACCTCCCTCAAAATGGTTTTAAAAGGCTGTAGATGGAGGAGCAGTGACATTTATCACTTGCAAATGAGGGCCCTGCGTCACCTCTGAAGGAGAGTTACATTCTGTAATCCTCATTCCAGGGTATTTTTCTGCTGACTTTATACCCAGAGTCTCAGTGAAAACGAGCTCTGTGTGCTCGGTTTTATTGCTGCAGGGTTGGAATGACTCCCTGAGGGTGGATATTGAGCCCCAAAAATCTCGGTGGGATTGTTTTAATTCACAAGTGTCACCTGGAAAGAGCAGAATTGCACCACTGCTCTTCCATCTCTCCAAAAGGAATTTTCCTGGTGTTGGGCCTTTCTCCTGTGAGAGTTTTGTTGCATTTGTTCCGCCTAAAACTGTGCTTGGGCAGCCTGTCAGGTTTAAGTTTGATTTGAGTCAGACAAAATTTTGACACCAAAGTTCTAGTAAAAATGATAAAACTGTCTGAAATCAGTCCATAAATGGTCCAGTTTCTGCCACACCGTGAGCTTTTCATTGAGAATTAGTGTCTACTGCATAATAAAACATAATATATTGAGAATGTTTGATCTATGTTATAGAAAACATTATTATCCTCGTTCAATCATTCATTCTATTTTATTTTCTCTCTCTTTTTTTTTTATGGCATGAATTTTTCAAATAGATGGGAGTGAGAAATAAGAGAACATAGAACTCCAACCACTACTGGAGTTCTTGTGTGAATACAATCAGAATTGGGCAATTCGGGAAGAGTCACCAGATATAAAAGGATAGAAGGCAAAATGTGGGTTTTGCTGTATCCTTGTAGCTGGTTTGTTTAGAGCTGAAATGGTCTTAAATGGCTCAGGTGATTCTTCCTGCAACTGCTGTTTGCATTAAAAAGTCTCAAATCAATTTACAAAGGAAGTAGTTGTTTTGGCTCACTGGCTAGATCTCGAAACCAGGGAGAAAGATTCATGCAGATTAAAAGTTTTAGGCAGTTTTGATTATTCTGGACCCACTTTCTCCCTTTTGACAGAAGCAGCATAGCCTGAAAAGCTTCTTTCCCAAAGTACCTTCCAAACTGAGGTGCCTGAACACAGGCGGTGGGAGTCCCCCACCCCCTTGAAGGGTTGCCCAAATCTTCATTCCCATTGTTCCCACCACTTCAAAATGAAAATCTCTTGTCCTGCCATTGGGCTGAGGGGAGAAGGAGAATAGGAGAGCGGAGGAGAGAAAGCCCCAGCAGCTCCATTCATGGGGGGGATGCAGCCACTGCCAAGTGTCATTATGAAAATTCTTCCTTTTCATACGATATTAAACTCTCCTCTTGGCAGGTCCCCTGATGCAGTCAGTGTTTTCAGTGAAAATACACGAGGTACTGAATTCTTTAACCTCAGTTCATTTCTCATTATATTACTCTGTTAATAGTCCTGGGAAATGCACAAAAACCCCAACGCTGTGTCTGTGCTGAGCAGGGATCTCTGGATGTTTAGGGTGGCTCTTGGCAGTGAGTCTGATGGAGAAGAGGAAAAAGCATTTTGCAAAGGAAAAAGGGTTCAGGAAGAGCTGATGTTTCTGAATTTAATTAAGCATTGAAATCAAGGCCATTTGGACCTCATCTTCCTATCCAAGTACCTCTTTATATGCCAGGGGTTTGAGGTTTGAATCTTTGCTGAAGGAGTGCTAATTATCAGGTCTGGGTTTGATTCAGTTCCTCCCCAAATTCAAGATTCTCTTCACTCTTCGCAGTCAGAAAGAGAAGGTTGACATGGATTAAGTGTGGAGTTTGCTCCCAAGAAGTTACTGTCCATTAGGTGGGACCCCAATAAATGAGGAAATTGGGGGTTCTGCTCACAAATATAAATTCAAGTGATGTGAAAGTGGACATGGAAGTGTAACAAAATTCCAATGCCCTGCAAATGGGAGTCAACAAGTACACCTGCTTTTCCTTGTTGCAGGGGCTGGGAGCAGACTCACAGTCAACTCTTGTGGCTGAAGTCACTGATGAAAACTGTGCAACTGCAATAAATTTATTGCTTATGACCATGAGCAAGAGACTGGGCAGTGATTTATGGTGTTGTGGCTATAAATTTTGTTCCTATCTCCTGGCCTGGGTATATTTCATCTAGAAGTATTTGATTAATAAAGAATGATTTTGTTCAAAAAGCCAGCTGATCATAAGTTTGACTGCATCAGCCAAAGAAGTAGAAAAATCATGTAAAACTCGTGTTCATTGCTGTATTGCATGCAGGGGAACAGCCTGCAAGACCTTTTGACCAGAAACTCTTAGTCCATCATTTCAATTGACAAATAACAGTCAAAATGTAATTTCAGCCAGTTCCCAGAAAGGCAGAGAATGCAATTTTATTTAATCACTAATATGGCAGACATTGTGTGCCCTGTTTTCACCCCGCCGTGCCCTTGGGGGCCGGATGCCTCTGGTCATGGAGAACATGATGGATTATGATCAGAGGACCTGATTTACAGTCCAGGGGTGGCACACACAGACCCAAGGGAGAACGAAGCCTCTCCTGAGCAGACTGTAAAGCTCATATTGTAAATGCATCAGACAGCTGAAGGTTGAGGAGTTGCCTGTTGCACAGAAGTGTGAGATGTGAGGGAAAGAGGTAAAATGGTTTGCTCAGGGTGAGGCAAAAGTATGTGGCACAGGTGGAAAATGACCCTGATGTTGTTTGTCCAGTTCCTGTGTCTTCATTCCTCCCCTGTCTTCTCAACTCACCATTGAATTTGCAGGTTGTTGTCAGATTCTGTCACCCGGCTGTGTCCTTGCCCTGCAAGGCTTCAGCATTCCCGGCCATCCGGGTCAGGGAGCTGTGCTCACACAGAACTGCTGTGTAGGACTGCTGAGGGACTTGTTCTCTAGGTCCTGTCTCCAACAGAATTGGGGATCCTTGAGCATCTGCCCCAATTTCTGCTCCCACTTCCTCTCACAACTACTTGATTTGTGCCAATACAAACTAAACGGATGTTTAAATGCTCACTGATTTTTTTTTCCTATTTCACTCCCCTCATTTTGTCTTGCGTTTAGACCACGATAGCTTTAGGCTGGAGTTTTTAAGACCATTCATGGCTCCACTCACAGCACCTCAAGGCAACCTCTATTTGTGCATATCTCCAGAAGAAGCAGAAAAAAAGTTCCATTTTCCAAAAATTCCTCCCACTTCCTCTTCCCTGCGTGTGCCTCTAACCACTGCTGTATGTGCAGTTAATTGAAATGGTGTTTGTTTTATCTTGAATAACCTTGTAATTGATTGAGGTGGTGGACAGCAAGACTCCAGAGTCATTTACATACCTGTGCATGGAGCAGTAATTTCTAGGAGCCTTTCCACTGCTTTTTTTTCCCCTGCAGAACTATACTCCCCTGTATGTGCGTGTTTGCATATATCTATAGATATTCGCATTCATAGAGATCTCCCCACAGTCCATTCACTCTGGCTGGGACTGTCCATTTGCTGCTCCTTGGGATCTTATGTTACCTGGGCTGGTGAGAGTCCTGGCACTCTTCCCTCCAGAAGAAAAACAGCCTGATTTGGGGAGTGCTCGCTCCGCACAAGGCCCCGATTGTGTGCGAGGGCCGAAAGGGTAACAAATGCAGTTTAATTATGTTGGATGCTTGGTGGCTGCTTTGCAAATCTTTTATTTGTTTTGAGAAGTGCCCCAGCAGCAGCACTAAATTTTGTGTGCATTTGGGGAGCCTCGCCGGCCGCCGGTGCCGGGGGAGGGAGGACGGGCTAATTAGCTGGGCTGCTGTCAAGCTAATAAACTAATGGAGAGCTTAAACAAATAAAAAAATAAAGGAAGTAGACATGATGGGGAAAAATAAAGTGACTAGACATGAAGTCTTACGACATGCATTTCCACCTTCCATGAAAAGGTGGCCTTGGGCACCCAGAATTTTGCGGATGGAGTTTTATGTCTCCCTAATTCAAGTCCCCCTTTTTAGGAGGCAAAGGTTTAGCGGATCTATCCAGGAATGAGTAACGAGAGAGGAGCTTTTCCCATCCTGCCCAGAAACCAATTCCAGCTCATCAGAGTTGTTCATTTTGGAAAACAGTCAGATTCACATTCACAGGACAGAGAGGAGTGGAAAGCAATCAATGTTTAAATCTCCTCTTTGCCAGGCCGAGATGTTACATAAGGTTGAGGAAAATGTTTTATTATCCCAACTAAGCCTGAAGTGTCAGATACTGACGGCATTTCAGAGACAGGATACTGGCCTTGATGGTCCAATGGTCTGACTCAGGCTGACAGATTTGCTATTCCACCCTCTCAGATTATTAGTTGTTCTTTTTCGGTCCTTTAGGCATGAGGTGATTTTAAACTAAAAAGGTTTGGGACTGGGCTGAAAGAACCCTCCCAGTTCTGCTCGTCGTGGAGCACCAGACAAATATAAACCATCTCTCATCTGATTTCTGTAAGTCTCCAGTTGCCATGATCTCATCACGAGGTGGTACATGCTGTGTTGGGGATGTACCTGTGGTCGAGCTGATTGGGTTTGTGTCATCCAAGCCCTTCTTTGCACGTCTCAGATCCCAGAGTGTTCCTCCTTGAGAACTCAGGGGACCATATGCCCATGTTTTCCTGAAGCTGTCAACCCTTCTGTCACTTCAGTGGGTAGTGGCTCTTCTACCTGCCTTTTCCAAGGCTTATCCTCAGCTCCAGAGTTTACATAAGGACTCACGGGGCTCTCAGATGTTTCTGAACGCTCCATTCTCTGACCCAGTGGTTAAATTAACAAAACACACGGTGCTCCGTGTTCTTCTTCGGGAAAATATTTACAAGCCAATTATCAGTGTTACTTGGCCACCTTCTCTCATCTAACCCAGAGAAGTTTGTGCTGAACAAGTCAAGGGAGCCATTGCCAGATCAGAACTCAAAAAACATCTTTTCAAATGCTAAAGAGAAGAAGTTTTGCATTTGGAGATCCACAGAAAATGGTGGGTGGTCCCAGCCAGTGTGGGACATGTATGACTGGGATGACATGAAGTGATGCCTCAGCCCTGGAGCTGGGCCAGGCTCAGCTTGGAGCAGCAGCCAGTATTCCAGAGCTCCTGGCAGGACATTTGAACTGTCCCCTGATTTCCCTTCCATTTTCAGGATGAAATGTCAGCCCAGAGGCTGGTGAGATTTGATGGTGCCTCCCGAGTGTGACAGCAAGTCAAAGGAGCAGAAAGATTTTGTGGTCTCAGAACAAAACAATCAAACCACATTTGAAGTACTTATTTGCTTTTTGTAGATCTCTGCACAGACCAGTAATTTCCTTTAAACTTGGAAAGGTCTGAAGGCGAGTGAGGTTGTTGGTTACATTCTCACAGCCCTCCTCACACTCACTCCATGGTGTTGCAGGCAGATTATGTAGCACTACAGTCTGCCCCAAATTACACCCCCTGCAACTTCCCTGAATCCCAGGATTTCCTTCAGCAGAGTGTGGTTCCCGCTGTTCTGGTGAGGTCTCAGGCAGGAGGCAGCAGTCACACGGAGCCGCTGAAAAATTTGGAAGGAAGAAGAGAAATCAATACCAGCATTTTCCAGGAAGAAGGTTGATTCTGTGTTTTTATTGTCATTCCTGAAGTACTTGGGGCAATTTTTCGATTAATAAATCTGAATTAATTATTTTGGCTCTGGGAGCAGATCTCAGCTGCCCTTAGTTCCTGCTGTGCCATGAGGCACTGGAGCACCCCACAGATGACAGGCAGAGACGTCACTGGAACGGAGGAGACGCAAAGCTTTCCATTTCACTCCGGACAAAAGCTTCCATCTTCCTCAAACAAAACCTCTGAATATTTTCTTCCCTCAAAGCTGAGCTGTTTCAACCTCAAATCCCACCGTTTTGCTCACTCACTGCACGGTGTCATTCACCATAATGACTCTGCTGCTTATTGCTCATGAGGAGCTACTTGAGTTGTAGCCTTGGGTCTCTGCTCCCATCCTCTGCTGCTTCCTCCATGCTGGAGGCATTTTTCCAACCCTCCCTGTGCTCCGCTGGAATGCAGTGGCCTGTATCAAAGGAAATGGGTGTATTTTTGAACCCACTAAGGAAGTTTGGGCCATGAGAATTGCCTTCAGTCCCATTGCAGCAGTGCTCAGGCTGCATGATGGTGGATATTCAAACTGAGTTGGGAGCTCTTCACTGAAATGCAGAAGGAATAACAACAACCAAAACCAAACCAAACCATCTTCAGTGAAGATAATTTACATTTTTTTCGGATTTAGAAGTTTTAAAGGGAATTTAAAATCTCATTTTAATCAGGATATTTGAGATTCGGAATTAGAGATTACTGCTGGACAAGGCTGATGGAAAGACTTGGGTTGTTAGGAGTATCTGCAGGAAGAATTGTTCATTATGAATATTGTATTTCATTAACAAGTCCTCCCAAATCCAGGCTCAGTTTCCACATTGCTTGAAAACTCTTTATTCCAAATATTCATCACTTATATGTGGTGGTTGTGGATCTGGACCTGAGATCAGAGGAGAAGACACAGTTAAGCAGTAAAATAACAGACAATGAATTACCAACACACTTCCATAATCTACTGATCTGACACAGCCACCACATTGAAGGTCCCTGGTCAGTAACTTGGTGCTTTTATCAGAAGTCTTGGAACACCCAAGATATTTATTAACTCTGTTTTTTAGTACAACCTACCCCTGTGCCATGAATTGATTGCAGTCGTAGCAACAAGAGGTTCACAGGGTGGTTTTGGTGTGGTGTTGCCTTGTTGTGCTTCTCACCTTTTCTCTGATGCCTCGTGCTTCCGATTGATTTACCCTGGGCTTATGTTATACATCATCTTTCTATCTTCCTGTTTTTTTTTTTTCTGGATAAGGGGTAAGTGAAGGAAGGGAGAGACTGAGAAAGGCCTGGTTTGAAGGGGCAGCTTTTAAGCTGAAGTGAATTTGAAGAGGGGTTTTGTGTATTTGAGTGTGCAGCCAACTGCAAGAGATTTCAGCCTGTAGAATAAAATACTTAAATGCCAATAAAAATGAAAACCAGAGGGTCCAGGTTTGTTTCCTCTTAGTATTTTCTCTTTTTCAGAAGACAAATAATATTTTGAAGTGTTTATCTCAGCTCTCTTGAAATCAGTGGACAGACCCTACTCCGAGGCACTCCCAGATACAGCATTATCTACACCACGGATTCAGAGCAGTTGGTAAGGAGTTGTTAAAAAATACACTCAGGTTTTTTTTTTCTTTTCTAATTTATTTAAACATGTGAAAAACGAACTGCTCACAGATCCGGGACGGAGTTTCCAGCCTGAAAGTAAAGATCAGCATTTGGAATTGCAGTTAACCAGAGATAAAACTCCAATTTGTAACACTTCATTTAGCCGAGTATTAACCCCCTGGGAGCCAATGGGAGACCTTCAGCGAACAAAACTCCTCAGTGTAGAGCAGGTAAAAATATATCTCCTCCAGTTGGAGCCTGTGCGTTGCAGTGGTGTGAAGGTGACCAGCCCAGCTCCAACCCGTTTGTTTAACTTGCTCGGAATTAATCAGAGCACTCTGGGATTAATAATTACTTAATCAAATAATCGCTTCGTGACTCCGACACTATCTTTTTTTTTTTTTTTTTTT
>VXAY01004618.1:600717-642471 GCA_013399855.1 Oxyruncus cristatus
GGGGGGGGGGAAGGGAGCCTAAGGGAGGGAGCACTTAATGCCAAGCTAAATCAGTGTTAGTTGGGAATGGAGACTCCCTCTCTTTATGCATTATGCTAATGTGTCACTTGGCAGGTCTGAATCACCCTGGCTGCCTCAGTGAGGAGCCTGAGCCGAAGAACACCAACTCCCTCAGAAGGGAAAAGGTCTCCTTGTGCCAGGGAACATGTTCTGTGGTGAGATGATGTAATTGTTTAAGTCAGAGACGCAGTGGGCAGGAAGCTTTTTCATATTGAGAGATAAGTAGGTCCACAATGGCCCATGAATCTTCAAGGGACTCCAACTATTCCCTTTTCTAGAGCTTAGAACAGGAACAGGTTCATTATTTATGGCCAGTCTGGCCGTGGGTGCTGCTCAGACCAGCAGGCAGAGGTTGAGGACTGGTGTGTCTCTCTGTCCTGAGTCTTACAAAGTTCTTTTCAAGCCTTTAAATTAATTACTTCAGTGATGTAAAATGGATATAATAAACCTGGAACCAAACCAGTAGGTTTAGATGAGATACTGGGGAGAAGTTCCTGGCTGGGAGGGTGGGGAGGCCCTGGCACAGGTTGCCCAGAGAATCTGTGGCTGCCCCATCCCTGGAAGTGTCCAAGGCCAGGTTGGACGGGGCTTGGAGCAACCTGGGCTAGTGGAAGGTGTCCCTGCCCATGGTAGGGCTGGGAATGGGATGATTTTTAAGGTTTCTCACAACTCAAGTCATTCCATGGTTCGATGATGAATATTGCACTGCTGAAATGAAATTATGAAGGGTGATGTGCTCCTTGTGACAACAGGGGACTTGATGAAGGATCCAAAGCTCCTTTGCTCTTCTGTATTTCTAGGATCAGACAAAAGGCTTTGGATAAACACATCCCATCAGCTGCTGGGAGGGGCCAGCATTTCTGAAAAATCCCTTTCTAAACTCTTTTTTTCTCAAGAAGACGAGAAGGTTCAGGACTAAACACATTTTTTTCTCATTTGCTTGTGATAAATAACAACTGCATTACACATACAACATATACACACACTATATATATATATTTATACAATATGCTCTATTGTAGCTGCACAGTGAACCCACTGCCTCAGACACAGGAGCTGATCAACACCCTGCCCGTCAGGCTGGTAAAAATGAAAACATTTAAAGGACATTTAAGAATATCACAGGCCCTTTTTACAAACTAATCTCAAGATCTCTGCTCTCCGCTCGGGTCCCCCGTAAAGATTTTCCATGGGGTGAATGCAGCAACCTTGAATGTATAGAAACCCTTCCTTGCTGGCTTTGCTCCAAAACAATGACTGCACCAAAGGGGCTGAGGCATATCCTACCAATGGAGCAGAAAATTGCTTCAAGGCTAAAGCAGTAACACCTTGGCAAAGCCTGTAATTAGCAATAAAGCAGCACCCATGGCCAATGGGGCCATTGTGCCCCATATTCCATTTTGCTCTTTGCTGCAGAGGGGGGAACGTGTGTGTGAGTGAGAATGAGAGCACAGAGGTAAATCCCCATCCAGGAGGTTAATGATGAATGTGCTGCAGTTGGCATGAAGTGGAACACGTGCCAAGATGGGGCCCTCTTGTTCCTTCCAGTCCCCCACCTACATTCTCCCAAACACCACATTATATTTTTAGCATTTTTATTTTCTTGGAAAAATATATAAACTGCAGTTATAAAACGTGTTTAAACAAATGAAATGGAGCTAGCAGGTGTACAAAACGGCCCAAAATGCTTCCCAGAGCTGCAGTTAAAAAATAAAAAAACGTAAACTTAAATAGTTCCATAGTGGAAAAAAATAATCTCTAGGTAGAGTATATAAATGTAATTTTTTTTGCACTGTGCACTCAGTTTCATTTTTGACTCCTAAAACTTGCCGGGGCTTGTTCTTGGTTTGGATCTTCACTTCTCACCCAGATTAAAGGGGTTAAGAAGTGATAGACCGGAGGTACCACTGTTGTAAATTCGGAGATCCCAGAATCCCAGGATGGGTTGGCTTGGAAGGGACCTTAAAGCCCATCCAGTGCCACCCCCTGCCATGGGCAGGGACACCTTCCACTGTCCCAGGTTGCTCCAACCTGGCCTTGGACACTTCCAGGGCTGGGGCAGCCACAGCTTCTCCCAGCACATCCCATGGGAAGCTGATCTGCAAAGCTGTGACTCTTTTCTGTTATTTACTACTTTTATCATCTCCATGTTGAACCTGGAGAAGACTTTTGTGCACTTTGACAATTATTTTTATTAATTTTTAGTAGAATAGGGGCGCATTTACCAGCTTAATCCAAAGTGAAGGACTGCTGGCAGTGCAGAGAAAAATATAAGTATGTTTAGAGAGATTTGTATGTGTGTGTGTGTGTGTGTGTATAGAGAAGATGTCAGTCCAAAATAATTTATAATCAAAATACACCATTTGCCAAGAGACAGGAGGCTGTGCAAAGAAAGAAAATAATTCATTCTAAGTAGAGCTGCAAATAGAGTTTTGTATTGTACTTGTGCTGCCTGGTCTGGGGGAAATCCGATAGGAAAGGGACTGTCTGGGAGGTTAAAATTCAATGGATTCTGATTCCTCTTTGCTCCCTGAAGGCTCAGAGGGGTCAATACCTTGAATTTTGGGTAGGGCCCGTCACCAGCTCTTTGTAACAGTTGCTGAGCAATTTTAGCACAAGGAAGGAAAGTTGGGTTTTCATTTGACATGAAAAGTGACTTTTTTACACCTGGCTCTGAATGTTTTTCTCTACTTAACCAAATTTTGGTAAACTTTTGGTTCTCTACTAGTCCTGCAGCCAACTTTCTTTCCAGCAATCAAGAACAGCAAAAATACATTATTTTTAAATTAAACAAACCCTGACTTATTTCCATGAGAAATTACTGAGAGTGCAGCAAAATGGATCACGTTCATATTTCCAATCTTTCAGAAACAGTTTGGTTCTCTGAGTAGAATTTTTAATGCATAAATTTCATGCAAGATCAAAATTTATTAAACCCCATTTTCCCATCTCTGTTCATTTGCTTTAGCCTAAGATTTCCTCTTTAGCTCTGATGGGAATGTTATAACAATTATTTTTACTGGAATACAGCTCACAAATAGGAAATGATTTATTAAATATAGTTATGATTTCTATTGTCTTGACTAAGTGAAACTAATTAATCCGAAGTATATTCTGGATTAATCTCACCCTGGGATGTTTGACTCAGATCCTCAATCCTGATGACTTTATTGAACACCCAGAGTTCCCCTGGTTTGCTAATTGGGGTGTGACTCTCCATCCCCTCTCCACGTGCTGATGAGAGTGTTAATCCTCAGTGCTGACAAATCCATACGGGTGGATTATTCCCAATTTTCTTTCCATGGGTCATTTTCCTCTGAATGGGCAATTCATTCCATCGCTGCTCCACAGAACTGCAGACCTGCTTTGAATCTCTCTCTGCTGGATGGCTGTGAGGGTGATATGAGTTGTGTGAGTTGCTGGGGACTCGTTCAGAACCTGAGGAGGAAAAGAACTGGAAAAAGGAAGGGATGGGTGCCTTGTTTGAGATACAGGGCTCCTGGCTGCACAGTGAGGCAGAGACAATTTAAATTAAAACATTTCTGAAGGGCTGTTGAAAATGGTTTGGAGAGGTCTTCTCATCTCGTGTAACATCACCATTATTCCAGGCTCTTTGGTATCCTCATCTCTGACCAGAATTACACCCCCAATTACCAGGAATTACTTCTTAAAGCCTGAAATCAATCCAGTTCTGTTCTAACAGCAGTGGACTCGGGGAAAAGCTATTTTAAACTATATTTAAACGTGTGGTGTGAAGTTTATCATGGTTTGCAGGGAGGCTGCTCCGAGGACTCTGTATTTGAGCCTGTCCCTGTGCACAGACAAGTGAATTCTTTTCAAACAAACAGGGTGGAAATTCTTGGCTTCTCCAGGAGCCGGCCTTGTTTCCAGCGGATCGTGGTTTGGATTCCCATCCTGCCCTTGGCATTCCAGTTTTCCCCCTGCTTGCCACAGCTAGATTCTGTTTGCTGTTTCTGGACCGAAGTGCTGAACAAGATCCTGGTGCCTCAGGTAGGCGATGTTTTACCGTGGAGGAAGAAATCCCTGTCTGAAGGCAGGGAATGGAACCTCCTGGCTAACAACTGGCAGACCTACAGGAAAGGAACTGAGCCGCCTTCAGTAGGTAACTTATTAATGGCTGGTGTTTAATTTCTTCGAGGTAAAACCTAAGAATCTGGTGGGTCCTCGCACTAGTGCTCTAACTCTAAAGCCCGTGTAGAAAGGTAGTGCTGTTTCCTTCCAGCCACCATTAAGGGCCTTGCAGATCTGCCAGAAAAGGGAAAATTAACCTTCTGTGGAAACCCAGCAAAAGGCCTTTTCCCCTTTAAATCATGAAAGGAGAACTTAATGATGCATCAGCCTGCAGAGTGTGCTCGGCCAGAGGCAGGTTTGGGGATGTCTGACTGGATGCTTTGGAGACGCTGGAGCTCCAGATTTCCTCCTTAGGACCTTCCAGACTTACTGTAGGTGGAATAACTGCATTGCCCTCTGATTTCTGAGCTGGTAACGATCAGAGGCTGTTGAGATCAGGGATAATATGTTTCTGAACTTTATTGTGCTCAACATGTGCCAGTTCCTTTGTGCTGGGAGAAAAAACAGCATCAAGGAGAGAAGGAAGAGTCAGAGACAACTGAAGTTTGGCTGACAAAAAACTCAGTGAGGCATAAATGAAAGGGTTGTGATTATGCTCAAAATGATAGTGACCAAAAAAAGGAGAAATCCTGTCTTTTCTAAGACCCTTTTAAATGCAAAGACTCATCTAGAGCCAACAGATGCATGGTACAGGATTTTCATTGGCTGGAGACCAAATTAGGGACAATGCTCTACATGAAACTTGCTCATTTGACCAATGTTATGCTTCATTTTCATCAGTGCTGTCCATGGAATATTAGATATTCTGGCAGTTATTTAATAAGGCAAATGCACACAAGGAGCCCTTTAAGGTAAAAAGTAAAATAATCTCTATTTTCTCTTCAGGAGGTTTTGGCAAATGGGAAAAGATGGAGGAGAGGGAATAAAAAGTGTATGTGAAACAAAAGTTTTAACAGTCTGTCTAACCAATTGGTATAATTAAATTTTACTTCAGCCCTCAGGAAACCCCAGGGAAGTTTGTGGCATCCCAGTTCATGTGCATATTAAGTAGAGGATCAGGTAACGTTCATGCAATGTTGGAAAGGGCTGTTTTTGAAGAGTTCTGGCCCCCACTTAGAGCTGTGTCAGTCTGAGGTAGCTCCGGGCTCCAGCAGTGTTACTCCAGAACTATATTGGGCTGCACAGAGTTGGGTTTGGATTCACCAAAGTTCTCCAAATTAGAAGTGGAGGCCATGGAAATGAAGGGAAGAACATGAGCTAATCCAAATGGATGGAATCCCTGGCCAGACAGACACCTCTCGGAATCACTTACAGTGGGACAGCCCCAGGTATCCGTGAGGGACGTGTGGGATGTGCTGTGAGAAGCTGAACAACGTTCTCCTGTTGTCCCACACAAACCCAGCTCCCGTTTCCCTCCCTTCTGACTGGTGCCGAGGTGTAGAAGATCTTCCAGCACTGTTGGTGAAAATCCTTGAGATTATATCAGAGATGGTGGGATTTGGTCCCATTTCATTCCCCTGAGCCGCGCTTCCATTTCATAGAAGCACAGAATGCTTTGGGTCAGGAGTGGACCTTGAAGATCATGTAGTTCCAACCCCGCTGCTGTGGGCAGCATTTCCAGCCCTAAGGGGATGTGGAGGCACAAGGAGGGCACAGCACCTCCAGGATTCCCCGGGGGGAGCTGAGGGGGACCTGCCACAGGCCTGTCCCTGCACGCGCTGCCTCGTGACCCTGTCACAGCCGTGCTGGAAGAAACCAGTGCAATAAAGAGTAAATCCCTTGTGATTGTCACTAATAGTGTCTCCCAGTGAAAAAGTGGTAACGGGAGTAACCCTTTCAACAAGGGCAGCATTGTCCACTCAGCAGGTTGGTTGGCAAACCAGCCATGTTCAGTTTCTTCCAAACATACTTATCTGCCCAATGCCCCCAGATCTGCTCCCCCTCAATAGGCTCAAATCCTTAAGTTTCTTACAGCACAGGAGCCCGTCTCATATCTGCACCCAGCCCTTCTTTACTACTTAAACCTATCAGTTTACACTGACATTATTTCTTCCATTCAATACGTGGGTAAAGCCTCAGCTGCTGAAATCAGGCCTGTTCCACAGGGTGGAATTCGCACTGGAAGTCGTTCCAAAGAAAAAATTGTGTTCTCACTCTAACCAGAGAGGAAAGCATGAGAGGACTCTGTGTACAAACTGATTCACTACTTTAGTAGGGTCCCTGAGAAGATCCCAATTCTGTGATCCCAATCACCCCAATCTCCTTGTGTACCAGGGAAGTAAGGAGTGAGGAGGAAGAAGGTGGCAAGTCATTTTAACATGGAAACCACTAATGAGATTCAAAGTCCCAGATTCCAACCCTTACCCCCTTTTTCCTTCCTTAGCCCTCAGTCCTCCAAAAGTCCCAAACATGATCCAGCACTTCAGGAGATGAACATTCCTATGGTGTTTCAGGATTGCTGAGGTGGGAGATATAGATTTACCAAGGCCTTAAAGCGAGGATTTGGGTTTTTTTTTTTTAGCCCCCCAAACAATGCTGGTATAGAACATGGCCTCACAAAATATTCAACCCTTGCACATTTCCATTTTGGGCTTGCAACCAGGTGTGTCGGAGCTCTCTGCAGCAGGGTTTTACCCAGCGTGGTTCCTGGAATCCAAATGCAGTTTATCCCCATGTGTTTTCCCAGCAGCCTCAGTTCCTGGACAAGCAGTTCCTGCCTCGCACGCAAGTCACCTCCACGCTGGAAAAAAACAGAAGGACCTGCAAATAGCTCACCTCATGTCCTCCAAAACACACAGGCATCTTCCCTGAGTTGTTTCTCTTGGATTCCTTGGCTTGGCTGCCTAAAATTGGGGATGTGCAGACCTGGTGCTCCAACTGTTTGGGCAAAGCAATGGCAACGGAAGGATTAAGGCTGTGGCACCCTCTGAGCTCGCTGCTGTGTGATCCAAACCAACAAAACTGGGAGCAAAGAGGACATTTCATCAGACCCCCCGTATGTCAGTGTTCTGGTGGGGAGCAGTGAGCACAGCCCAAGCCCACAGAGGGTATTTCTTTAGCCCAGGTGGCAGCAGCACATTCCTGGGCTGCGGAATGTCCCGGGCTCCCTCTCACAGGTGACTTTCTGCTACAACAGCACTTTCCCAGCTGCTCCCCGGGAATGGCTCAAGTGCAGCAGTTTATGAATTAGCTGCTCTGTGAGAAGCTGTTCAAGCTGCTCTGCAGGGGCTCCCGTGGAGTGGGTGAGACACCTGCCAGGAGGGCTGGCTTTGGGATGATCCTCCCTCTCGGAAAGGCTTTGGGCTGGATGATTCCTTGAGATCCCTCCGAGCCCGGACTCTAAACATCTGTATTTTCACCCCCGTTGCATCAAGTGTTTGCCTTTATTTCTTTCCCAAGCCATCACTCTCCTCGCTCCTGCTAAGAAACAGGATTCCCCTCCATGCAGAGCATCAAACCAGCCCACTCATCACAGAAGGGTTAAAAACACGATTGGTGGGTGAAGCCCCCCCTTTCTCCTGCAAGGTTGGTTGAAATTGTGAATCGAGACTGACAGCTTGCCTGAGTGTTTGTGGTTCAATTTGAAACCACAAGACCCAGAAGCACATGGTTTAGATTCAGTGTCTTTCTCCGGCTAACACGAACCATTTGTCCCAGCAGCTTGGCTATCTCTTGGAGAAGAGCTTTGCACCAGGATCAGCCTTGATTCACCCCAGACATTCGGATGGAAACCCGAAGGAGAAAAAAAAAAGGAAGAATTTCCTAAACAAAGCCTTGCATTTACTTTTTCTTGTTTATTTTTGCAGCTTGTAAAGCAGCTACTAATATCCTCGTTATAAGAAAAAAAAAAAAAGAAAAAAGAAAAAAAAGAAAAAAAAGAAAAAAAAGAAAAAAAAGAAAATAAAGAGAAAAAAAAAGAAGAAAATGTGAAATGCCAATCAAAAGCAGCACCAAATTAGGTGGTGTTTACTTCAAAAATACGTGTTTCATTGCCTTTTTTAAGGCAAATTCCTGTAATATGGTAATGTCAGGGAGGGCATGGAAAGAAGAGGCTTAATTGACTCAAAAAGTATATTTAGACCAATCTTTTTAAATTTGGCTGGGTAAAATGTGGCTCGTAGTGAGGCAAAAGTTTAGTCAATGAGCTGTCACAAATAAAGCACTTAAATATACACCTTAACTCCAGGCATCGACTTTCAGAGGTCCATGAGCTTAATTATTGTTTCTGCTTCTGATGAAGAGCAGGAAGGCTGAACAGCTCTGTGTCAAGTTGGAAAATAAAAATACACAAGCAGGGATGCCCAAGTCTGGACAAGTCCTTTACAAACCAGGTGAAACCATCCTTGCCCAGATCATGGAGAGCCAATAAAAAGACTTCCAAGAGGATTGGGAATCAAGTGAGATGAGGTTTGGGAGGTGCACATTTCTTGTCTGCCTATTGATTATCTGCTCTGTACTGCCAATAGCTTGTCACTGACCCCAAATCCATCCCATTCCTTCCACGTCTCTCATCCCCTGGCTGAAATGAGCTGGTGAGACTCAGAAGGTGGCACTTGCCACAACAAGGTGCTACCTGGGCAATATCTCTGGGCAAAAGTCCAGCCCTTACAGCTTGAGAGGAAGCAGATAAGACAAAAAAAATCACTGCCTTTCGTACAGCAGCACAGAGAGCGACAGAATAAAGACACACACATATCTCAGGTGTGCAACAGGCTGATTTGCTCCAATAAAGTTGTTGATTAAACACTCCCACACACACTGAGATGAGGGAACACCAGTCAGGCCCCCTGAGCAGTGGAAGAGCAGTAATTGGTTGAATTGTCGCGGTGAGGCAACAACCCAAGTGCTCGGTCGCCCCAAATCACAGGTATTAGGGCTGAAATGAACTCTCCTAAAACAATTTCCCATCATCCAGCCCCCGGGATTAGTTGTTTTATCTTCCCCCTTCCTGATATAAAACCAGTTCCAAGATATTGCGTTACAATCCAGGGACTGTAATTGTAATCCAGTTGGATTACAATCCAACTCCTGTGCTCGGAGTGAGCACCTTGGAAGAAGGAAAGAATCCTTCCCTGCCATGTCTCTCTATCTCCTAGTTAGGAATAAGTGACTGTAAAATCCATGTATGTGTGAAACCACAATATATTCCCCCGTTCTGTCATTAAAAGCCACTCGCAACATAAACGTGAATCAGAGGTGGGAGTGTGTTCACTCAGGAGCAGTGTGTGATTATATACCAGGAGTTTACTTCCAAGAACAGATTAGATTTCTGGGAATTCAAAATAGCATATATTTTATTTTAGTATTATGGGAATTTTGAAAGGGCTTCTAACGTTACTGCTTTTTAAGCTACTATATAATCACAGCATAATTTTTATTAACAAAAAGACTTTATAACTTCGGAGCCGTGCAGCTGATGAAGTGAGCAGGAGGCTTTGAGGGCTGAGATCCTCTGTAGGTGTGTTGGGAGAGCTGCCTGGGAAGGCTGAGAGCTGACTGGAAATGCAGGTTTAAGGTTAATGTCTGCTGTTTAAAGCATTTGGCTGCGCCCAGGAATGGAGCTACACCAAGTTAGTCCCCACAGACACACACGTAGGGACCCCCCTTCTTTTCTGGCAGCCTCGGGGCCGTGCCCACTGCCCTGGGGAGCCTGTTCAGTGTCCAACCACCCTCTGGGGGAAGAACCTTCTCCTGAGATCCAAGCTGACCCTGCCCTGGCACAGCTCCAGCCATTCTCTGGGTCCTGTCCCTGGTCACGGAGAGCAGAGATCCATCAGAAGATGGTCTCTCTTGAGTAAAAATGAAAATCCCTCTCCAGAGGTACAATTCCCCTTCTGTAGAGTCACACAGGTGAGGCTGGAGTGACAATTTGGGATCCCATCGTTGATTATTTTGCTCTGGATTCACAGAACAACAAAACATACCATGAAAGGTTTGTTTTTTTTTTTTTTTTTTAAAGCACAGGAAGGACAAGCAATGAAACTGGTTAATTCCTAATTCTTCGAGTGTTCTGTTTCCATTTAGTGGATTTTGTTTGCAAACGTGGCTTCGAGTGTCTGGGCTTATCAGACTCCCTTTGAGGCATGATATTATGACAAGTTACTTCTACTGTTCTTTCTATTGGGAGAAATCATATTTGTGGAAACATAGAAGGGAGGGAGTGATGGCTCCAGGTTTAGGTTTTACCTTCCTTTAAATACAGGCATCTGAGCTGCATCTCCTTTGGAAAGGGAATAATTTTCTGGAATAAAATTAACAGTAAAAAATCAGGATGATGTTTTGCTAAAATAAGATCAAAACAAGAAATATTAAATCAATAATATTAAATAATCTCACTTTTACCAGCACGGGAAACTTTTAGTCTTAAAAAGCTGAAAGGCCTCAGTGTCAGAGCTCTCAAGGGAGCACAGCAAAGTTTCCCTAATTTTAATGGAAGTGTGACTGCCTCCTGGGGATGAGGATAAGGAGCCTGGTCTGTGACTTACAACATTTGCTCATATGAGTACAATTAGTTCACTGCTTTGATCAGTCAAGTGGAGTCTCGCAGAAACAAAGCCCAATAATTATTTACAAACCACCTGATCCTGGTTGTGGCCTTGCTTATCCTGCACAGGGGGCAGTTTCTTACACCAGGACATGGGAGTTACCCCTGGGGCTGGGAAGGGGCTGGAATAAGGAGCTGGTCCAGCTCTGTGGGGCACATGGGTGGCACGTGAGAGGTGGTCCTGCCCAGCCCTGCTCCTGCTGAGCAAGGTCAGGTGTCGAAAACTGATGGGCACGAGGCACTGGAAAACAAAAGAGAAACAAACAAAGCATGAACCCAAAGCCAGGAATAATGGTTTCCCTGAGATGACTGCAGCCCTCATTCGTAGGGAGTCACAGAATCATCAAGGTTGGAAAAGACCTCCGAGATCATCAGGTCCAACTTTCCACTGTATCCCACCGTGCCCACTGAATCACATCAAACCTGCTTCAGGTTAAGGTTCCATTTTGCATATTACTGGAGCTTGTGCAGGGGGTGGACTGGATGACCTTTAAAGGTCCCTTGCACTCCAAACTATTCCATGATTCTCTGATTATACTCTGTTTCCTTGCAGAGACCTGCCTGTTCTTCATGTCACATCATTTCCCTTTGTGACAAGACACATTTTGGACTCCACACCGAGATCTGGTGGAACATTTAGCCCTACCTGAGCATCAGTGGATGTTTTATTTCAGTGTTACACAACAGGACATCTGTGTTTGAAGGGAAGGGCATCTCCATCACTTACAACAGGGCAATAATTGCAGCAGCAAAGCCATGAAGGGACAAGGTGGAGCCTTTGAGGTTGTGCACAAGCTCCAGTCCATGGACATCGTGTGCTTTACGGGGGTGCACAAACCCCAGGGAGGGTTCCAGGGGTGACCTCAGCCATCCCAGACACACTTGTGAGTCCAGGTTACAGCTGACTGGAATCCTGAGGTTTTACTGGCCCGGAGCCAGTTTGAAACCCACTCGAGCCACCCCAGGATTTTATAACATTGTAAAGCCGGTATTGTTTCAAACATTTCAAAAATCCTCCACACAGTCTGGCAGCCATCCAAAACCCTCTTAAATGAGCCAAAACTATCAGCAGCCACCCACCTTCCTGTCCATTATCCCCTGATTGATGACATTCCACCAACAGGGTCCGACAGGCAGAATCTCTCTGCCGCAGGACCTCGGTGTAAATATGATCTGGGAGACCTGCAAAGTGTCTGTATGGTTTGCAGCTGGGTTTTATGGGGGTGTCTCCCTGACATGTGCTGACCATGCAGGAGAGGGCTCTCATGGGGTGGAGAGAGACCAGGGCTTGCAGCATCTTGTAAAACCTTCATTAGACAGAGCAGGAGAAACCAAATCCCACTGGAGGTGGGACATTCTTGCTCCTGGGATTGGTTTTGTGCTCTTTATCCTGTCCCCTGGTACCTTCCTTCAGCCATAAGAACAACCATAACCAATAACTAAGAGCCAGCTCTTCAGTTGGGATTAATTGTAGAATTGGCTCCATTAGGAAAAAGAACATCAATGTTTATTTCCTGTTGTAGATGCAACACATCGATGATAATTACTTAAAGGAATAATGTGATTTAATGCGGGTGGAGAGGCCCTGGCACAGGCTGCCCAGAGAAGCTGTGGCTGCCCCTGGATCCCTGGAAGTGTCCAAGGCCAGGTTGGACGGGGCTTGGAGCAACCTGGGCTGGTGGAAGGTGCAAGTGTACTCGAACCTGTGTTTATATATACACCCATTCACCCTCATGTCTACCTCAATATATAGAAAAGGTGTCTATAGAGGCCCAGCATCTGATTTTGGAGGAGCTTTATTTCCATGAGAAGCTTCAGAGCACATTTTCCCTCAGCAGTGACTCATCGTTCTGACTCTCCTTCTCTTTTTTTTTTCTCTTACTCCTTAATCCAAGAAAGTCTGACTAAGTCAGCTCTGCCACGTCCCAAGTGTAGCAGGGATTCCTCACAGGCCTTGATGCAAACAGAACTAGTAATTCTCCTCAGAAATAGCAGGACCTTGCTATTTGTGGGCTCATGCTTTACGCAATGATGACCTTGGCTGAGGCAACCCAAATGGAAAGGGCCACTTCACATGGAGTCAACGCTGCTGTGGTAAATAAAGGCAGTGCCAGGAAGGCCCAATTTCAACATGTCCTGGCAGATGAGGCAGAGCTGGGCAGGGGCACTGGGCTGTGTTTTCTTAGCAGCAGTCTGGGAACCTCATGGCACTATGTCATAGTGAGACAGGCCAGTCTTGTGTCTCAGCTGGTTGTTTTGATTGATTTTTTTTTTTTTTCTGAGCATGCAGACCCTTCTGATGTTCTACACAAGAAAAAGTGGAGTAAAACTGATGGGCTACAGAGATAGGCTGGCAACAGAATAACAGTTTTTTGTCTATGGCCCAGGTTTTAATGTAACTTCAGAGGATTTTGGATATTGACTGCAAAACAAATTGGAAAAAAAATATGGAGAGCCCATATCAGCACTTCAACTTGGCACTAAGAAATCCTTGAGTGAGACTGGTGGTAGACCAGGATTTACCCTCACACATACCATTTTAGATAGCAAGAGTCAAATTAGGTGAATACTTACAGCCATAAAGCCCAATTACATGTGTTCATGCTTCCCAATCTCATCTCAATGAAAGTAAAGCAAAATATAGCTCAGAGTTGTGAAAAAGGGTCGTTTGCCCTCACATGGAACAGCAGTGACCATTTTCCTGTTGCCTGTGCCCATCCTCTCAAGGCAGTGACACTTTCGTCCCAGATCCTAATGTGAGGTAAAAATGAATCTCTTAATGAATCTGCCATAGCTTAATTACCTTAATTCTGTTGTCTGCCACTGGTGCTTTTCCTCTCAGACTTCTCCCACATCTGTTTACTATGTGGCTTCTTCCCTTCCCAGGCTGTATACTCATTATCATATGAAATAATGTTTTATTGGAAGGAACACCATCTCAGAAACACACTGTGAGTATCTAAGCTGACTGTTCCTCCCTGGGTTCCCAGCTTTCTTTCTTTCATCAGGATGGTTTTGTTAAGGTGGTATTGCCTCTCCTGGGCGTCCTTCACGGGAGCTCTGCAGTGATGATGAATAAAACAACTGTGGGCAGACTGCAATAAAATAATTGCACCGTTTTATATGAGTAAGAAAATGGGCAGGAGACCTGAGCCTGAAACAAAAACCTGCCCATGACTTGGGATCCGTGGTTGAGAGGCTGGTATGAAAAAGAGCAAAGATGTCAGAGTGGGAAAGGGGTTTGGGGGAAAAAAAAAACCCCAACAAGCCAGCCCAGTACACTGTGGTTTATAACAAGCAACTGGGAGTCTCCATCCCCATGCAGCCAAGGACGTGGAAGATCTGAATTTCTAATTTAGCAACTGCGTGTTGTGTTTTATGAGACGCAGAAAGTTTTTATGGATCTGCGTCTCTGCCTTTTACTGGCTGGGGAGTGATTGTCGAGCCGTGTTTCGGGAGCCCTCCAAAAATCCAGGGCTCCTCGGAGAGCCAAGGGGGAGATGACAATCTCCAGCTCTTGTTCTGGCCCAAGGAGGACCTGAGTTCTTGCTCTGCCGCTGCAGGTCACTACTGGCAGTGGCAGATTTAACCTTTCAGGTGTGCTGCAGCTCCCAGTGCCGCTCTGCTGGGCACCACTTAACTCTTGGTTTGCAGAGGGAAGGCTGAGCTTTGCCCAGTTCATTGGAATATTTACTGAATTGCCCACTCAGCATGTGCAGGGTGAAACGGAAATGCTCACCAAAATTTGGGCTGTGGAGATGAGAGACAACCTGTGCTGATACACAGGGTTGTAGGAGATGATCCTCCTGCTGTGGCACAGCACTCGAGGAGCAGCCAGCCCCAGTGTGGAAGCAGTAAAGGTGAGCATTGCTTCAAATCCTGACATCCAGCCCTAATCCATTGGGGTTTTTTACACAATAAGATCCCCTGTGTGAGTGCAGCCCCGTGTTTTCATGATGGCACCTGCTCAGGGAAATGCCTTCTGTGCCCTGCTGTCCCCAGGGCTGGCCTTGCTCCTCCCGTATCATCCGAGGTGCCCTCGGCCTCTCCCTGTCCGGGAAGAACCAGGAGGGAGGAAATCCAGAGCAACCCAATTGTTTGATAATCCCAAGTTTATTTACAGAGGGAGAGAAGCCAACTTCTCACATCCATTACTTTGCCAAGAGGAATTGCAGATTTAATGTTGCCAGTGAATGTTGGGCAAGGGAGCTCTTAGCAAGGGACGTGCCCTGACATGGAGTCCTCACTATATTTGGGCTGTAGTTGTTTTGCAATCCTGCTGCTGTTGTTTTCCTGTGGGGTGAGAAAGCCCTTTGAAGGTCCCCAAAAGACGCTTTACTCCTGTGTCCCCCTTTTTTGGGGGGGTTTATTTTCAGGTTGCCATGCCTGCCCTGTGCTGCTGCTGCCTCTCAGCTGTTCCAGAAGAGGTAAGGAAGCAGCTTCCCCTCTGGTGGGAGGACAGAGGAGGGGAGGGAAGGAGGGCTTGGTTGTGCCATGGGCAGGGACACCTCCCACTAGTCCAGGGTGCTCCAGGCCCCGTCCAACCTGGCCTGGGACACTCCCAGGGCTGGGGCAGCCACAGCTCCCCTGTGTGCCAGTCTCACCCCCCAAACCGTGTGTGCATTTAGGGATCGCAGTCAACTGGTTTGTAATTTTGGGCAATAATTATATTCATTTTCCAGACAGGTCTCAGAGAGTAACTGGCCTGGTAAGTCTTGTGGAACCCTGTTACAGCACGAGATTAATTCATGAATTATTATTGTTATGATGAACAGATTTCTCTGGTCTCCTTCCTTCATACTTTAAAAGCAATTTTTACATTCATTTTGAAAGGGAGGGCATGTTCCAAACTGTCTCATTTTTAGCAGTGACTTGCTCCTCTGATATATTAACATATGCAGCATTGCTAGGACAAATATCACTGCTGATTATTCACTGATTTTCCAGTCGAGCCCACACTGTTCCATTTAAGTTACTCTCATGTTGCCACTGTCCCAATCCAGCTTTTCGTATGGATATAGCTGCTATTTTAGATATTTTGAATTTTGGGTATAACCCCCTGACATTTGGCACTTTAAGGTGAGCATATCAAACTTCTCTGCAGGATTTCACCTGTAGTTCTAAGAATCAGACCCAGTTCAGTATTTCACTGCCAGGCGGGTAAGAGTCAGTGCCCTCAGATTCACCCAAAAATGGAAATAAACCAAAAAAATAAGCAAGGACTGCCGGAACTGAGGGGGTAGAAAAAGTCCTAATTTCTTGACCCTTTCTTTTTGGAGTTTTAAAGACTTCCTGAAGTGAGTGGCAAATGCTTTTTCCAGCATTTCTTCCCGGGACAGGCCGGATTTGGTGGGGGAGTTATGAAGTGTG
The DNA here is from genome assembly GCA_013399855.1 of Oxyruncus cristatus. Classification (NCBI taxonomy): domain Eukaryota; kingdom Metazoa; phylum Chordata; class Aves; order Passeriformes; family Cotingidae; genus Oxyruncus; species Oxyruncus cristatus. Next base: position 616,784 of record VXAY01004618.1, read on the forward strand.
TGGCGCGGTGACAAGAGGCAGGTCACAACTCCTGGGGGTAATTCCAGGGGTGTAACGGGGGCTAAAAGCAGGACAGCCCCCTCCCGTGTCCCCGAGGCTCGGGGGGAGCCCAGAGCCAGCAGCACGTCAGGCAGCACCCGATGGATCACCTGGGATTGCTCCCTGTTCTCCGGGGTAGCCAAGGCTTGGAACAGCCTTGGGATGTTGGCTCAGGATCTGCGGTGGGGAGGTGAGATGGTGGAGCTGGTGGAGCTGCACAGGACACTGGGAAAGTTGTCCAGACTCTGGTGGGAGAGAGGAGAAGGGAGAGGGGAGAGGGAATTTTAGCAGGTATTTTGACATCAGGTTCTCCTTGTTCTGGTTCAAACACTTCCTGAATGTGTGGTCCAGTGAGTTCTGACCTCGCGCAGGGCACACTGCTTCATCCAAACCCTCCTCTTGCCCAGGAGTCCCTTTCCCCACAGGGCAGTGTTTCCCTCTGGAGAATACACAAAGAATATTCTCGTAGAAAGCCAATTCCTCCTCTTTTTGGGGAAAAAAAAAAAAAACAACAAAAAACCATCATGCCTTTCTGTCTCTTTTGCAGCGGGAATCCCTTCCTGTAAACACAAGGCAGCCCTGTCGAAACATTGGTAATGAGATTGGAACTGTTTTCTTTGGATGTTTCACCCCTCGCCCCCTTCTTTGTGGATAGTGGTTAAAGTGATAATGAGTAAATCCTGGGTTTCATCCAAAAGTGCTCCAGCACTGGCATGGCACACGGATACACAAGAAGTGCATGTGCACGGGTTGTCAGCACCCCACTTTTTAACCAAAAATAGTGTGTGTGTGGGGGGACCCCCTGCCAGAGCCTGTGAACGTGGAGTTAGAGGGGAGAGCATTAAATGGGGATGATCTTTACATTTACACAGCGCTCCTCATCCAGGAGGAACCCAGTTCCCAGGAAGTCCCTGCAGGGCTGCTCCTGGGCAACCACTTCGGGGCAACTCAGGAAGTGAAAAATCCCAAATCCAGCAGAAATGCAGGAAAATTCAAAGATCCCCCAAAATAACTTGTGTACAGGACTAAAAAAGCCGCAGAACGTGCAGTGGATCATTTCCAGAGCGTGCAGGGGATTATTTCCAGAGTGTGCAGGGATCGTTTCTGTGACAGAGGAACTCCAGGGAAGATCAAAATAACGTTGTAGGAGCAGAAAGTAGAGAGGGGATTAGGGCATTTTTTCCAGCCCTGGTTGGATGTGCTGACTTTACTGGCCATGCAGAGGAGCATGAAAGGCTCGTGCGAGGACACTTTCCATTTGTAATGTTCATTTAGTCATAAATCCTCCAGCACAGCACCCAAGGCCAGCTCCGTGCCATTCCCTCCTGTCAGATGTTCCTGAGGCTCCAAACAACCCGAACCAAGTTTCGGTGGGGGTCACGGAAGGGGAAGTCAAAGGAACATTATTTAATTGGCTGAATTAAAACTGATTGAATTTTAACTCCTTGGGGAAAAAAAAAAAAAAAAGAAAAAAAGAATCCCAGGCTGGTGTTGTTGAGTCTGTGAGTGAATTAAAGCCCAGTTTGCCTTCATGGGGCAACTCACCTCATCCCACAACATCCCTCCCCATCTCCCATCTCATGGGAGGGAAGGGGGACATCCCAGGAGGGGACAAAGGCCTGGAACAGTCACTCCCAGACCAAACAGGACAAGCTGAAACACCCTTCCGAGAAACATCAGACTGATCTTTCTGAACAGGCTCTTTTAGGTGTTTGATGAAAGGTGTTTTTCCTTTCAGCAAAGACAAAAAACCTGTAATTTTTTTAAGATATATTTTTAAGAAAAAAATAAGATTTTCTCCAGAAAGCAAGGGATTTGATGGGAATACTTTAATTTTCTTAAAAACCAGTGTTTCTGTCAAAGGCCAGCCCTAGTTGTTTAGTGAGAAAGAGGTCAGGGAGGAGTGCTGAGGAGTGTTAATGGGATCAGTTATTAGTTCAGACTTTGCCCTGCACATTCCTTAAATCTCTTCTAAACAACACACTTCAGGGTAGTTTAATGAACTATTTATTTATTCATCGATTCGTCTTTAAATAAATGTTACGGAATGAGATGGAAGTTGATAGAAAGTTATTTTTCCGTCTCTTATCCGGTTATAAATTTATAGGAACATCTTGATTTTCTGTGGCACCCCAGAGAACAGACTCTTCATTACTATTTATCATTAGGATTCATCACTTTATTGGAAAAAAACTCCATGTTCCCTCCCTGCTCCTCCCCCTCTTTTTTTTTTTTTTTTTTTTTTGTTTTTCTTTTTTTTTTTTTGAAACTTAGACGCATAAAAACAAAACAGAGAAGCAAAAGCAAAGCACACTCAGCACTAATTTGGCAACAGGGGAACGCACTAAAATGGATTTTATTGTTTAAAACATGAAGTTTTCCCTCTATAAAAAACCAAATGTCCCTGACATTTGTTGGAGTCGCTGGGAGTGACTGGATCATGTGTTCCATTGCAGGGGCCGTGCAATTAGATCTCTGCAGGTTTGTCAGACAAAACCCTGCTCCAGGAGGGCTCTCAGGGCTCTGATTTCCACTTGGATAACTGAGCTGCTCCTTAGGGCTCTGGTGGAGCTGCCCAAGGGATCTGAATGTCAAATTGGGATTAAAATGACCCTGGGCTGAGCTCTGAGAGGGTTTGGAACTTCTGGCCTGCAGATTCTCCTTGTATGAGAAGGATTTGCTTAGTGGAGAAAAGCTTTGATCTACTGGAGGTATGACAAATTACTGAGGGGGATCCTCTGCTGCTGAAAACCGGCATCTTTTGTCCAATTTTACTGGAAACAAGATGCTTTTTAGGGACAAAGTGTAAAATCCGGTGTCTTCTTGCTTCCTGGCAAAGGAAGAGCTCCCCACTGAGGGGTTCTCTCACCTCCCCACCAAAGGGTTCTTTGCTTCCCTCTGAACCACCTGGCCTGGTGATATCACACGTTTGGCTTCGGAAAGCTTTTCATCACCCTCTTATCTCAGACCTGATAACAGATTCTGTGCTTCTCCTAAGTATGGAAAGCTCTTTGTGGCATTTCCAAAACTCACAGGGTCAGGAATGATTCAATACCCATTTCGCATTTCAAACTAAAGTAATTTCATTCTTTCTTATACTTTGGGATTAATTAATATGGAGTGTTTCAGCCATTTCAGTGCTCCCCCCAACTCCTGCTCCAAATGCCTTTGGTTGAAGTCACCCAGAATCTCTTTCCTTTTGCAAAGTTTTGACTTCAGGTGACAAAAGAACTCCCAAATCCAAACCAAGGGTCTGATCGTGGCATCTAGGTCAGGGCACCAGGCTCATCTCAAACAAGTTTTCAAATCCTTCACCCCTTCCCCACGTCCCTGCTTGATTTCTCCTCTTCCACCCCTGAAATTCCTTCGGGTTTCTCATTTCCCCAGGGGTCTTCGGGAAGGAGGGGACCCTCACCATGAAGGTGGTGAACGTCCACGCCATTGACACCCTGTTCTCTGACATTGCCACCACCTTCAACAGGCAGCACGAGGACCACTCTGCCATGCTCAGGGCTGCCCGAAAGCTGAGGGAGGGTTGTGGCTGTGCTCCCACTGCTGCCCTCACAGCCTGCATAGACAGCCTGCAGCAGGAGCACGGTAAGCAGCTCGGAGCCGAGAGCTCACTGACACCAGCATTAAATAACTGGGGCCACGGGAATGAGCAGCATTCCCAGGGGGGCTGCCGTGGCACAGCAGCCCTGTCGTTGTCAGGCGTCACGTGCACAGCACAGGTTTCAGAACTCGTGGAGGTTCTGGCCAGTTTTAGAGCTTGTTTCTGCTTTGTGGTACAACAGGATGTCCCTAACTGGGCTGGCTGACCTCGAAAACACACGTTGTGGGATTGGGCTTTTCTGGTGCTGCTTCAGGTGGCACCAACTGCAGCCCTGCCCTGTGACACGTGTGGCACCGCAGAGCCAGCCCCGAACCCTGGGGGGGACCTGACCTGGAGCACAGGGAGGTGTCACGTGGAAGATGGGGCTGGATTTGCAATGCCCTTGTGAGAAAAGCCTCACCCAACCCCCGAGGCTTTTCAGCCAGTGAGGAAACAGAAAAGGCAGTTCCAATGTAGCCGGGCAGAAGGACCACGGATTTCACTGGAGAGGAGGCAGAGCAGCTGGATCAGGGGTGGGTTTGGCCCCTTAAGGAGCTCCTTAAGGAACTTATAAATGGGTCTATTGGGTTGCTACTGGCCAACACCTCTGTAATACAGCACAGACACCCACAGCAGCCACAGTGATAAGGAAACTGGACACAGGTTTGTGGGTGTTTTCTGTCAGTCAGGGGGAGCTCCTGCGCCCTCTGCTTAGTTTTGCAGAAACAAGAGTGTTCAGACATCCCCGTGCTGGACTCCAGCCAGAGGCAGGTCACGAGACGGGTGCTGTTCTGTGTCTCCAGGTGCCCACAAGGTGCAGGTGCACATGGAGGGCTACAGCTTTTCTCTCGCCGTGAAGGAGCAGAAAGTGCCCGGCGAGCTGAGGCAGGTCCAGCAGCGGGTGGAGGAGCTGAGTCGTTCCACAGAGCGTGTCCTTGCTGGGAAAACTGTGCTCCAGGGAATGATCTCCTCCATGCTGCAGAGCCAGGCTGAGCTGGAAGAGAGGATCAGAGCTGCCAACCCGGAGTACCTGGACCAGGTACGGCTCGAAGGGAACCTGAGAGAGAACATCCAGAAGATCAGCCTGGCCAAGGAGCTCTCGGAGCACTACTGGGAAGACGCCAGGAGTGTGTTGAGGGAAATGGCCCAGGGAGCTGGTTTGGTGCTGGAAGGGTCTCCTGGAGATGAATAGAGGCTCAGAACCTGCCACACATACAGAGCAGTGGCTTCGAGGCCACCTGGGGGTGTAGTGACCTGGCAGGGCCAGTAAATAGAACCCTGCAAATGGCTTATGGGCAGCTCCAAGCCTCAGATCTGTGTTATTCAACTGTGACTGGAAAGATGCATCTGGAAAAAGCTCTGGACCATTAACATGAGTGGATAGAAAAAGCCTTTTTCTTCCTGGTGTGTTATATCACCCTTTATTCATTAACATAGAGAAGAACAGGAGGTACCTGAGCAAATAAAGGCAGTTTTCACTGGAATTAGGTGACATTTCCATCACTGCTTAGCAGCTGACGTGGCTGTGGTTGAAGGTTGTTCAGGATGAGCCACGATGAACCCAAAACCTTGGGGCCAAATCCCCCATTCCCAAGGATGGTGCCTTCCCAAGGTCATGGCACCTGGGAGCAGGGAAGCAGAGGCGGGGTCTGCTCTGTGTCCTGGTGTCTGGGGGCGGGATGGAGAAAGGGATAAGCCTGGAAATCTGGGAGGCCCATCCTCGCTACAGTGGCACAACAGGGAGGAGACCTGGCAGTGCTGGCATCTCCCACTGTGGTGGAACAATGGGCAGCAGGAGCTGCTGGAGATGTAAAACCATGATGGGGACTGGGAGGGACTCAGCTGGAGGGATTCCAGTGCTTTGGGGCAGAGGCACTGACACAGGAGGGGCAGCTGGAGCAGATCATATCCAGACAAAGATGTCAGGGAAGAACCAAATACATAATGGAATAGATCAGGAAAAGATAATGAAACTATTCAAGGAAGAATGAAATAAATGGGGAATTCAGGTCTGATAGCTTTCCACCAGCTGGATAACCCTGAGGTACCCTGGATGGCCAGCACTGGAAGCCCAGTTTGGAGCTGGGACTGTGGGAATGGGGAGGGTCAGTTGGGTTTGCAGTGCCAAAGGGTTTCTCTCCAGATATATTTATTTAGATTGCTGAGGAGGCTGGGGGAGGAGGTTCATTGTCACAGGTATTTCCTCACCTGATAACATGTTAAAAAACCATCCAGTAGGTCCTTGGTAAATAATTTCTGAAAAACATTGGTAATTGTAGCAGCCAAGTCAACTCTTTAGAGCACCGACTCCCCTAAAATCTCTTATTTCTGTAATTTTTGAGGGAAGAAACAAACAACCCAGATCTCTTATCACAAGAAACATTGGGGTTTTTTTTGTTTTTTTTTTCACTTTATGGTCCTCACCAGGACCGGGACCCAACCTGCTGGGACACCCGGGCAGGGTAAGTTTTGCATCCTGTGTCTCTGACAGTGGTGAAACGTCTGTATCCCAGGAATCCTGTCAGCAGTGACATTGTTTCCCACAAACGGCCCTAGAGCTCCAGCTCAGCTTTCCTGGAGCTGCCAGGGGATTTCATGGAACATATGTAATCCATATTAGCCCCACACGTCCGGGAAACCTCCTATAGACTGGGGCTGCTTTTGTTACACCCAGACACACCACAAACCTCACAATGCCTGTGGTTGATCCAGCCCAGTGCACGCAGACGTGCTGCTTTCCAAGCAGCCCTTAGACATTTGGGAATGCTCAGCATTCCTCTGCTGCCATTTCCCGGGGGAGAGCTCACCTGAGGAGCCTCCAACCCTGCAGCATCTCAGGCTCTCAGCTCCCCTGGCACCAAGCTGAGGGTCGGGTGGAGTTACTCTGGTGTGGGAAATGTTAAAATGGAATGAAAATGAATTATTTATTCATTTTGGATTATCAAAAACAAAAAAACCCCCTGGTTTGTAAAAGTAAAATGTTTTGTGAATAGAAGGATTTAAAAAATTGTTTGTTTGTTTCTCATTTATAAAACCGAACAAGGTTTAAATTTTGAGCCTCCAGACCAGTTCAGGACTAAGACAAATTTTGCATCTCTCATTTGGGAGCAGAACTGGCTGCAGGCCTGGGGGTTTTTCATCAGAACATCCCCACTGAGAGCACTTTAATGTGGTTGACTTTGTACCTGAGCATTTCACAACCAGGGTAAAGGTGCAGGTTTCTGACCCGGAGATACCGGAGTCTGTTTTCTTCCCTCGTGTCCATGAAGTGCAGTAGCAAGAAGATTGATTTGGCACCTAGTTTCCAGCCTGAGTTTGGAAATTTGAGGTCCCCTCTGTTTCATTTTCTGCCATACAAATAATCCCTCTCCCCCCTGGATTCCCATCCTGCAAAATGCAAGTGTTTTCACGGGAGTTTTGTGAAAGGAGACAGGCTAAAAACTGCACAGGTCCTCAGGTGGTGGTGGGACACAGGAATGGCTGTCCTGCAAACCTCAGGTGGCCAGACAGAAAGGGCCCTTGGGACAAGAGATCCTCAGGAAGCTCCTTCAGCTCAAATAAACACTTCCAAGGCAGTTGCTTGGACACCCTGTTGCAAACCTGCAAAACAAGGGTGGAAACCTCGTGAGCTACTCCCTGCTCAGGTTAGAAATAGGAAATTCTGGTTCACAGTGTTACTGCTCTGCTCCTCCTGACCATGACTCAGGAGAGCAGAGTGTGCAGCAGAAAAACCCATAAAACGGAGAAAGTGAGGCTGGACAACCCTACCAATAAAGGAGTTTAGTTTTGAGGTGTTCAGGGACAGACTCTGGCATAAATCTTGGAGGCTGAGGCACGGTGTGAAGCCTCCCTGCTGAAAACCTGCACTGGTTTCTCCCTTATCACACTTGCCCTTTATTTTTTAAGTCCTCCAGGGTCGTGTTGCTGGGCCGTGCCTGGAGCAGCAGGTGGGACCTCCATTGCTGCTTAGTCTTTCTAGGAAAAAGGGAACTGTATGAAAACACTGGGATCCTTAATTGGCCTCATTAAAGACTCCAGCCATCTGGACCTCACTCATTCTAATTAGTCATCAATGGGGCGGTGATTAGATCATAAAATAAAGGGGAAAAAAGCCACCTCCACTCTCTCAGCGCTGCCTTCACTCAGCCCTTACACACCAGGCTGCCTCCTTTGCTCTCAGGCTGGAGGGGGGATGTGTTCCCACCCAGCAGCCACCTCATCCACCCCTGGTTTTGGGCCAGCAGCTCGTTTTTGGCAGGGCCACTCCACCTCAGGCCGTAAGTGGTGGCAGTTTGGAGAGGATGGAACTAAATATGGCAAAGAAATCGGGAACATGTGATTACCCCGCCCTTCACTTGTGAGCCAGCCTGGGATCCGTGGCTCCAAATGTCATTCCTGTGCAGAAAACCTTGGATTAGCACACGGAGAAGGCTTCCAGTCGTTGCTGAAGCGCTCCTAAAATTTCAGGGCTATGAACTGGCACCCCCTTGTTTCCAGGCAGGTCCCCTCTGGTCACTGGGCCTTGGTGCTCAAGGACAGCTCAGGAGGAGTGGAGGGAAATGAACTGAATGACTCCTGCTGCTTCTTTTAGGATTCCCACACTCACATGTTCCATGGGCTGCTTTTGACTCACCCAGTTTATTCCCAGTTAGAATGACCAGGACACTTCTCCGACATGGAGCCTCCCTGTGTTTGCCCATCCTGGAGCAGGACAAGCCAAAACCATCACGGAAACCACAAAAAGGTGGCTCAACAAGCCCAAATAAGAGAGCCTGAAGCACAACATGGTTTGCAGCAGTGGATGGGCGGAGCAAAATTGCAATAATCTGTTCCTTCATCACTGATGATGCTTCAGGGGATAAATCAGGTGTGGGTGGCCTTAAGAGCAGAGGAACTTCTAAGGTCGTATCCCCCAGTCTGTCACATCGTTCCCACAACCTCTGTGCCTCTCTAAAAATCTCACCTGCCTTCTCCATCTCAAATGAAGCTCCTCGTCCCTGTTCTTGGACAGTCTGATTCTGAAAAGTCTGTGTTTAGGGATTGTATCCGCAAATATCGATGTGATACATGCACAGTCCCGCCGCTGCAGGTGAGGAGGGATCTGTTGGCTGATTTTTAGGAGAAATAAATGTCACTGCTTTGTACAGACCATGGTGGGACTTAATGAGCCTGAGCTGCAATGGCCTGGTTGGGTCCAGAACATTCCCCTAAAATTAGTGACAGCAGGATCCAACCCCGTAGTCTGGCTACAAAAGGAGTTGGGGGAAGGCTGTTGAACCAGGAGAAAGCTGCCTCAGCCACCCCATGTATTTGACAGTTAATCTTGCATCTGTGTTGAGGAAAAATACCCCTCAAAACTAGTTTTGATTGGGCCAGCAAAGGCACTGGGCTCTGGACACCTTATTAATAACATTCTTCTGCAGGACGGGGACGCAGTTCTTTATAAAGATTTATTAATAGTCATTATTATTTTCACAGAGGCTTTAATGTGCAGTAAAAGACCTATAAAGACAAGCAACCAAAGGAACTCTTCGATTTCACGCCGATCTGCACTAAAAAAATACCTTTTTTTTTTTCTTTTGGTAGGTTTTTTTTCTTTTTTCCCCCCTTCAAATAATAATAATAAAACAAAGAGCTTTCAGGAGCAGCCCCAGCAGAAGGCTAATGTAAAGTGATATATTTGAGACCCAGGAGGACGGTGTAAGTTACTCTTGCCTCTGAGGCCTGTTTATTGTGTTTGTCTGGTTGCCCTGGGAACCAGCTCACGCCGTTTCACTTATTTTATAATGTTCCTGTAAATGTTAGGTAGGGCCTGGATTTATTATCCACTGTCAACACCTAAAATGGAACGCGCCGCTTAGTGTCGTTTCTTTGGCCCAGAGCCTTCCCCTGCTCCCTCAGACCCCCCCAAAAAAGCCCTTTTTCCCCAGGTCCGTGTGCGGGTGTGCGTGTTGCACACGTGTGTGTGTGTGTGTGTGTGTGAATCTCCACGGGAATGCAGAAATCCCAAATGCTTCCCAGCCCCTTTTCCCCCGGGAGGGTCGGGGCTGGGTGGTGCCCCCGCGGCGCTGAGGGAAGGGCTGAGCTCTGGGGACCTGCTACGGGGTGGGATGTGTGACTCACGTCAGCTGTGTGAGGGGAGCGTGCAGGGGCTGGGGCAGGCATGTTTACCAGGGGTGTTTATTATCCCGACAGCAGCGCCGTGATCCCGGTGCTCCCGTCCCCAAAGGTTCTGTTAATGCGGAGCGATGAATCATCACAATTATTAGGGCTGGAGGGAGCTGCTTCCTTTCCCTTCCCTTCCCTTCCCTTCCCTCTCCTCTCCTCCCCGGTCCCTCAGCATGACGGAGCACATTTGGTTGCAGACTGGTGGGTGTGAGGCTGGTTTTTTAATTTGTTTTTTTTTTTTTCCCCTTGGGTGGGACCTCCCAGCCTGACACGCGGTGTTTCGCTGAGGACACCTTTAACCTTTTCCGTGTTCAAGTGCAGTCGGGATCCTGACTCCTTAAAATGTGTGGGTCTGGATCTCCCCACCTTTTCCCTATTCCTGCTTGGAACTGCAGCCCGGTCTCTCCTTCCCATTTCCCTGTGGGGGGCTCTCACCCACCTCCCACTTTTCTTCACGTGTGTGTCTCCTCCAGTGCCAGACAGGAGCTCCCACCCCCTCTCTGGTCACCCACCTATTGTAGCGCCAAGTGCCGTATCTCATGGAATTTTTTCATGGAAAGGGTTGTCAAGCGTTGGAACGGGCTGCCCAGGGAAGTGGTGGAGTCACCATCCCTAAAAGTGTTCAGAAAATGTGTGGATATGGCACTCGAGGACACGGTTTAATGGTGAACATGGTGGTGGTGCTGCGTTGACTGTTTGACTTGACGGTCTTTTCCAACATTAATGATTCCATGACTCTGTGATTTCCACCAGCTCTTCTTTGCTTTGTCCCCGACAAGATTGGTCTGTGAAGTGATCTGGTGTGACTGCAAATGGCTCTCTTGCCAAAAAAAACCCTCACTCTGAGCATTGGTGCTCAGCTTTGCTCCCGATGTGATTTGTCTCCCCTTTCACCGGGGGGTTTGGGTTGAGCAGTGAGTGGGCACTGCTCCAGCTAAAACCACCCAGGCTGGTGAAGAGATGAGATGGGTCAACTGATGGGTAAAATCCACCTCCCACTGACCAGAAACGTTCCCTCCTTGGCACGAGGCCTTTCCCAAGGAAAGGCTCCGAGCCCAAGAAAACCACCAGCATTCAAAGCATTAAAAACGCTGGGACCAGCCAGTGCCCTGAGACTGGAGTTCCACATTATGGACAATGTCCTGAAAGTTTAGGAATGCAGATGGCAAAAGGCAGAGCCCAGAGCAGAATTTCTGGGGACAGCAGGGCAAAGTCAGTGAGGGGAGTTGGATTTGACAGTGCAAGGCTGCAGAGAGGGAATTTGTCTTTCAGCTGGAACGAGTTAAGGGTGGTGAAGCTGCTTAGGAGATATGATAAGTTGGGATTCCTATTTCCTGTGTGATGCTGAGTAATTGAAATTGCAATTCCCATGCTATCTGTCTGTGAGGCAGAACTGAGTGAAGCACAATTAATTCACATTTCAGTGTGACCTGAGATCCTTGACTGAAGCCTTCAATTAGACATCCAGAGAGAATGGTTTGTGCCTGGTTTGTGGGAATGATGGCCAGTAAAACAGGACTGTGGTGCTCTGCTTCAGGCAGGAAGATGGATAGGTAATGGATTTTCATCTCTTGTTTGTATTTCTGACGGACACAGGAAAGCAAATGCTGTGCACAGAGTCCTGTTTTTTCCTGAGCCTGGAATAACGAACAGCAACAGCCCCTCCAGCTTTTACCTGAAGCACGCTCAGGATAAACACACCCCTGCAATACCCTCACCTGTCTCCACTTTGGGAAATGTTTCCAAGTGTGTGTTTTAGCTATTTTAAAAGAGAAATGCCACCATTAAAAAAAAAATTAACTGGCAAAATACCTTTTTAATGAGCCTAAAATGGAATGTATATGACAGTGACAGGAGCAGCTTAGTGAAATCCCAGCTGCTCCTTTTAATTGCTCCTAATTTGCTCTCAGGTGCTGGTAATTGGAACAATTTGCCTGCAGAAACCTGTGAGGTCTCAGACACTAATTGATTTTGTCTTGCTTAACCAGCCCCACCAAAAGCAGAACTTATTTCACTGCCTGGTTTTCAGCTTAGGGCTGTCCTGGTGTGAGGCACTGGGCACAAAATGTCCCCACCACCCACCCAACTCATCCATCGGCTCGTGGGGCTGAGTCAGCTCCTCGCAGGGGAAGCTGAAGCACCTCTGTTTGCTGAAAATAAACCTCTAATGAGACAGCACAGCGCTGGGAGAAGTATTAAATATTAAAAGGTGATGCTTGAAGTTTATTCCAACTCAACCAGTCCTAAAAAATGTGGTGTTTGCAGGCATTTTTTTTTTTCCTTGTGCTCAGAGAGCAGCTAAATTTGAATGGAAAAACAAGCTCTGCCTTGCATGTGTAGCAAGAGAGAATAAATCATATAATGGGCTACTTAACTTTCTTTTGAAAAACAATTCAGGTTGTCAATGTTGTGATTTAAGGAGGCTCTGTTATTCTATTTCAGGATAATTTATTATATTATTATTGTCTTGTACAGAAAAACAGTGGAAGGAACCTCTCAGCAAACACTGATGTACCTTGCAGTAAGGTCACTGTTTGGGAAGAGAACCCACCTCCAGTGCCTCAAACCCTGTTCCAGAATGCTCCAGACGTTATTTCTGGGCCGTGTGAGGGGAAGTGAAGCTCAGGGGATGGTTTCACGGCCTTGTTAAACCTGCATTTTGCCACTCCCCTCCAACCAGAGGCACAGGGGAGCACAGGGAACCTCAAACAGCCACAGGAGAGGGGCAGCATCAGGACCTCTGTGCCCGTGGCTGCACCTGGATTGACAGTGGAGTTTCTTGGGGTTCACTCCGATCCCACCAAACCCAGACCATTCACTTTAAATTGCTGCAGCCCAGGCACCACTTCAGGGAAGTTGATTTGATGCTCGAAAATCCCACACTGTTTCTATTTTTTTTTTTATATGAGTTTACCCTATTTAATAAGTTCTTTATTTCATTTAATCAATTTGAAGTATTCCCATGCACTAAGCAGAGTTTTGAAGGTTTTTTTTTTCCTTGTTGAGACCAGCTGGCTCGGCACATCCCCTCCAAGAGCACTTTTCCCGGGGCCTTTCCCAGCTGACTTGGGGCCAGTGAGGAGAATCACCCCTTAAAGAGAGAATTCCATGTTTGTGCATCGAGCCCAAACACCACCAATCCCTTCCACTGCAAATTTCCATTCGCCATTACCACGTTTCTCAGAAGGAAGTAGATTGTGAGCCTGCAAAGATTTATGGCTCCATTCTAAAATATCTATCATTTTAAATGCAACGCTGCTGCTGACTTGCACTGAGCTGCCATAGATAGGCTGGTAAAGTACTTAAAAAAGGCACCAAAAAAAAAAAAAAAGCCATTACAATATATCCAGATACTTTTCAAGAACTTTTGTCGGGCATGGCCAAACTCGGAGCCATATTTCATAGGAACTGCTATTTACATTTCAGCTCCATAGGCTCACTCTTTATGTCCTTTTCCATTGCTCTGCATTGCCAAGGCTTTTGCACAAATAGAAATTTTCCCCGTGGCTCCCCCACGGCCGTGGAGCCCTCGGGGCTGGTGTGACATCACCCCTTGTCCTCAGGAACTCCTCAGATCTGACCTCAGGTGTTGGGGTTTTTTTGGTTATAACCATTATTGAAAACACAGCAGAGGAGATTTACTGGCTGCTAAGAGTTTCTAATGGTCAGAGATTAAGGGTGGGACCTTCCAAACAGTCTGAGCCTTGAGCACGGTCGGGTTTGAACTCCATTACCCAGCAGCTTTTCAAGGCTCCACCCTAAATCTGTATGAAATTATTCTAGCGGCAGGGAAAGTATATTTACCTAATGTCAAATATTAAACATTACTGCCCATTAAAATATAGGGCTTCATTATATTTGGCCTGGTGCAGATGTGCAGGAGAGAAGGAGTAATTATCTTTTCCCGAGCCCTGGACCTCGGCAGAGGAGTTGTCGCTAAATTTTGGTGTCTGCCTGCGGGCAACGAGCGTCTACGTTTTGGAGGAGCGAGTTCCATCTCCAGGCCATAATTACTTCTGAGAACCAGGTCCCTCAGAACGCAGGGGAGCCCAACTGACCATGCAGAAAACGAGGCATCCAAACTTGTGGGCGCCTTGGAAAGCCGAGGCCGGAATAACTCACTCGGCTGTCACGCAGCAAACCCCTGCCAGCCGTGGGGAGGGGAACACAGACCTCTTTATTCTGCTTTATTCCCAACCCTTGTGCCTGCTCCACCGCCGTCCCTCGGCTCACCAGCGTGGGCAGGGGCCGTCAGGGCGCACCTCTTCCCTCTGTCCTGCTCCGCAGGTCTCTCGGGCTCACACACTCAAACACGAAATGCCTGGAAGAGGAGCAGCTCCTGGAAAAGCCCGAGGCACCCGGGTGACAAGGGAAAAACAAACCCTCCTGATGTTTGCTGGGCATGACCCGAGTGTGGGAACTTGGTGGCGCTCCACCTGCCGGGGACATTAGAGGTGAGGTGACAAATGTGGCCCAGGGGTGGCAAGTGAGGCACCTCGGCTCTGGATTGTGCTGACAGGGCGAGTTCTTGTGAGAGGGGAGGGCAGAAACCCCTGCCAAGGCCAGCCCTGGCCCCACACGGTGCCCGGGGAGTGCCCCCACAGCCTGCCAGGGACACCCCACGCGGGCCCTGCCCCTCGGGCAGCTTGGCCGGCGACACAGAGACGCTTTTCTCTTAAACTCTCTGAGAAAGCTGCAGGGAATTGGGCTGGAAGGGTGAATTATTGGTAACAATGAGGGATGTTCTTATATCTCTCGGCTCAGGTTTTCCTCCCGGCTCTTCCCTCTCTGCTCCATCGTGAGGCTTTTTCCTAATGAACCTTGGAGAGGGCTGGAGAGTCCCCCGGTGTCTGCACTGCCCAGGCTCTCAGCTGTGCTGCCCAGGAGCTTGCAGAAAAGGAGGGCAGGGTTAGGTGGGATATTGGGAAGGAATTCCTCCCTGTGAGGGCGGCAGGGCCCTGGCACAGGTTGCCCAGAGAAGCTGTGGCTGCCCCATCTCTGGAAGTGTCCAAGGCCAGGTTGGAGCAACCTGGGATAGTGGAAGGTGTCCCTGCCCATGGCTTGAAAATGAGCTTTGAGGTCCCTTTCCACCCAGACCATTCTGTGATTCTGTGAATTCAGCAGAAAGTCAATCAGTCTGGGGGTAAACCATGAACTGAAGCCCCCAAATGAAGGGCTAGAGGACAAGCATTCTGTGCGGATGAAAGCACTGACAAAGCAGAAGTGCAAACTGTGGAAACACCGGTCCCACACCTTCCCCCTCGACCTCCAGCCCTATTGCTTGTTAGAGTAGCACAAACTCCATGTGGTTGTGTAACTTGGGCTCTTAAAACAGTGAGGAGTGACAGCGCTGGAAGAAGCTCTTGGCTGCTTCCCCCACGTGCCACTGCTGTAAAGCAGGAGTGCAGGGGGGTGTGTGAGGAACAGAGGATTATCTGGCCTTTTCCCTGCAAAGCCTCGTAAAAACGCCCCTGCCCATAAATGCTGCCCAGAGAGTGCTCCCTCCATCTCAGCACACCACCCCTCCAGTGGAGCTGGGTGACCACTGTTGAAGTCAACTGTTTTGCCTGAATAAGGACAATTAACACTGAAGAAAGGCATTTGCTGAAAGAGGAATTTATAGGACACAGCGATACAAAAATAAGGGCCCTATTAAGATTAATGGCCTTTAGCTCTGCTGTCCTTAGTGAATAACCCCAGTTCTTTGCCAAGAACTGCCCTAGTCAGCACCAGAACAGCGTTTTACGCTGGATATTCTCATATGCTGAATTTTACATTGGATATTGGCAGGGAATGCCAAAGCAACACTCAGATCCTGCCACATGAGCACCAGCTGAGCAAGAGATCTTCCTGCTGAAGATGAGGAGCAGAGTCCCTTCCTGGGACTCTGTTTGGCTGTTTGCTCCCCTGGGCAGGGCAGTGGTGGCACAGGATAACACACAGCTCCTTCTTCAGGGCCCAGGGAAGAGGAGACAGAGGGATCATCAGGTAGAGGATGCAAAGGCCTGTTCTCTAACCAGAAATGGGCTTTTAGCACTGCATGGACACACAATCCAATCTGTTTTGGGAAAGGATCCATAAGTTCAGTGACTGCATCCCTTCAGACTCTCAGGGGCAGGTTGTAAGAAGGTATAAAATGGAGTTTTTTACCCCACAAGTGCAATTATTTGTCTCCCTCTCCTGCCTTCCCAGCTTGCCGATGGTGCTCTTTAAAATTCCAATTGCTTCTGGGATATTTCTGCTGTTTGGTTGGGTTAAGTCAAGAAGTGTTCTCCAGAGGAGCAGAGCAGAATTCAGGGGGCTCTGGCCATGGCAGACCCTCAAAGCCAATTCTCACTCTGCACATCCCACCAAGATCAGGTGGGGTGAAATCCTGACCAGCTTTAGGATTTTGAGGTTGGGTTTGTTGTTTTTTTGGGGGTTTTTTTTGACATCTCATAGAATGGCAGAACATGCTAAAAATGTCCAAAAAAATAGAAGTATGGGAAGAGTATTGACCATCCCACTTAACCCAAGACTGATACAGTTTAGTTTGAAAGATATGTAAGTATCCCAAAGCCATCCTCACTGAAAAAAATCTCTGGAGCTGGCATTAGGGGTGTCCTGGTGCCTTTTTTGATGACTATTTCACTACAGTGACAGTCATTAAGACACTTTTTCCCAGGAAAACTGCAAAGGTTGTAACTGCCAAGACTTCATAGACTCGAATTTTTTATAAGGTCTGCTCTTCTCTGGACACGTAGAGAGCAAGACAGGAGGAAAATTGCTTTTATACATAATGGCTTTGCACACTTGTGGAAGACAATACATAGGTGGGAACAGAATTAAAGGAAGCCGTTCTAAATCCCCTTTTGAAGTTTAAAACGAGATTATAACAACGCTTCAACGACTATTTCTCCTTCCTCACAGGTTTTTTTTTTTTAAGGGAGAGGGGCAAAGGGGAGGGAGGAGAAGGGGGATTGTGGATTGCAGCAAAAGGGTGGCAACGAGATGACACCAGTGAGGCAGGAGGAGCTCCTGCTCCTTCCCGAGGTGCCAGAGCTACCCGGGGCATCGGCATTATCGTGGCTCAAAGTTGGCCAGGGTCACCCCGGTTCATCTGCTTTATACATTGGTTGCCTTCTCCTCGTTACTTGCCAAACAAACCTTTTTATTTTTGCACACGTTTATGTTGATTTTGTGGTTTCTGAAATTGGATTCTGTCTCCTAGGGGCCGGAGTTTCCACGGTAACTCCAGCCCTTATCTGCTGCTGCTGTTTGGCACACAGACAACCAGGCCTTTCAGTTTACTTCTCCCATTTTTTTCCCCCCAATATTATTTTCTTTAAAACCTTTTTTTTTTTCCTTCTTCAGCGTGTTCTTTTTCTTCCCTTTTTTTAAAATTTTTTTTTATTATTATTTTTATTATTATTTTTTATTATTTTTACTTCTCCCAACCCCTGTCATTTAAAAATCACATAATTAATTGAGCACATCCTGTGCCACACGGGGCTGCCACGACTTTGAAGTCCCAATAGATCATTTTATGGAGCCGTGGGTACCATTTTTTCCGAGGCAGCACCAGGCGCCAGGGCGAGGGCTTGTGGAATTTAGCATATCCTACTCCAGGTATGATAAAGAAACCTTGGCACCTTCTGTTTGTTTTTACTAATTTCCTTTCCAAACTGCCTTTTCAATATAGAGGAAAGACCTCAGGACTTAAAGTTTGTTATTTTCTCTCCAAAGTTGGTCCCTGTTCCCCCTGGCTCCCTCCTCCCCTTCCTTTAAACCAGACTGAACTGCTTCTTCTCTCCCTGCTAAGTTTGCTTTTTTGCCTTTTCTTTTCTTCAGGAAAGTGTGGTCTGATTTAGCATCATGGAGCTGTTACTGATCCTGGAGCAGCAGCGGGAAAAAGACCCCGACAGGCTCTATTAACCCTTAAAAACAATAAATGATCTCATCACCTTCTCGGAGACAGAAGGAGAAATAATAATGCAATCATTTACTGCGGGGAGGGAACAAGTCCTTTGGGGCTTGATGCTGAAATCTCTCCCCAAGGACGCTGCTGTTGGCATCAAGCAGGAGGGGCTGAGTTTTTACCAAGCTGAAAAGTCAGCGTTAAAAAAGGAGAATATGGATGCCCAGACACAGCAGGACGTGGGTATATAAATGTGTATATGCGAAGAACAGAGAGAGGAAGACAGAAGATGAGTGAAAACACGTTAAATCAAGGGAAAAATAGCTCCTGACACGAAGCTTTGCGGTGGCACCTCGTTGCCTCCTGCACTTGAAACAACCCCCCTGCAAACTCTTTAAATCAGAGTCAGCAGCTCCTGGGGACGTGTTTAAAACTGTGGGTTGTCGTGGGTTTTTACCCGGATTTTGAAAAGACAAACAGGATCACTCTGAGTGGGTTTGTAGCCAGGAGCTAAAGCAGAATGAATCCCTGCAGAATTATTATCTCCCCCCTGGAATGATGGGCATTCTGTCTCACAGAAAATAAGAGAAAAATGAGATTTTTTTTTTTTGTACAGACATTTCAAGCCAGCTTCTGACACCTGATGGGAAATCACATTCCTGCCTACAGCGTCCATAAAAGGATTTGAAAACCCTGTAGAAGAAAAAAAATAATCTCATTCTCCACGAAATTTCGAACAGTTTTAAAATGATTCCTGGGAATATTTATGGTTCATTTTTATAGAGCTTCCTTTATTTCATGGCTACTCGGGGTCTTATTCAAAATCCCGCGTTGGAAATGAAAAGATTTCCATTGTTTCCGATGGGCTTTGGATGAAACAGCTGAGAAACTTTCTGGGAGACTAAAATTGGGAACCAATTCATTATGAATCCCAGAGGTTCCGTTTAAAAGGCTGTATGGCAGATATTGGTCTGTCTTAAAGGCTGTGGGATAACCCAGTGCACTCGTTGTCTTGTGCCTGCTGATTCCTAAATGTTTGTTCATTTGGATCTAAATAGACAGGCAGGAAAATGCTGATTTTTCTATTCATATGCTTGCCAGAATCATGTCCATAGGAAAATGGACTAATTGAACAGGGCTGGAATTTATGGTCCATGTCTCCAGCCATTCATGGTCCTCTTAAGAACAACTGGTTTACATAGTGAATATTTTATGACGCCATTAAACATTTTATAAATTACTGTTTAATACTGACTGCTTTAGAAGTATATTTAATGTCACTTATCCCATTTTTCTGTCTTCCTCCCCATTTTCTCCCTTTCTTTTGCTAATTTGAAACGTTGGTGGGATGCAAGATTTGCAACCAGCTCCAATATCTGGCGAACAAAGCACAAAAGAAACGCCACAGTTTCCCTTTTTGTGAACAAGTCCCAAGTTTCTGGGGCTCTGTAGAAGCTTTGCCTCTGATTTCACAGAGACACAGCTCCAGAGTCACACTGAGGGAAGGTTCAGATGGGGAGAGCACCTTTATTAACTCCAGAAATCTGGCCTAGATTTGGGCTTTGAGCAAAACCTGAAAGTTGGCAAATTTCAAATTATTTGGGGTGGCATTGAGAGCAATTACCCAGCAGCTGCCTACCAGGGTCTGAGCGAGGCAGAATGTGAAAATTCAATCTGTATATGAAAGTGCTGAGCTATTTCAAATAGCCATTGGGCTTTTATGATAATTTCTTTAACTCTAGAACTTGTTCAGTGCAAACCTACAGGATTCTTTTGTTGTTTTTTTTTTTTTTTTGCCCTGCAAGAGGCAAAGCAGACAATGAAGTTGCAGAAAGTGTATGAGACTGGTTTTGTTTAACTTTGGTCTTCTCAATTTACTCTCCCTGCCACTGCCCTCTGGATATTTTTATGGAAGCAAAAGAAAATGCTCCTTTTATGTATTAGAGCCGTGCATGGGGGTGACTCATTTGGCCGTATTAATAAGGGGTAGGTTCAGCTTTATTTTGAAATCTCCCCCAGAATTATTCGGGTGAAAGAGAAAAAATGGTCAAATTGCAGAACGAGGCCGTTTGCTACAGGGGAGGGTTTTACCTTTCATATGGTGTTTCTAATTCCGCAGAATAACAAGATTAAAAAGCAAATACCCAGTGTGAGTTGCAAGGAGAACTCATCCAAGGGAGAGCCAGGCTGGGGATGTTCTTTTTGGGGAGGTGGAGGTGCAGCTCAGGCTTGGAAGGACCATGAGCTCTTCAGCCTAAAACATGTTTTATCTCAGGGTGGTAATCGAACATCCCGACTCTTCCTCTTGAGCTGCCTGCCTCCTTCCTCCAATGGATCCTGCAGCCATAGAGATGCTGCCTGACTTTTACAGGGAAAAATGGAGCCAGAAACAGCCCATCTGCTGCATTCCTCAATCAGCACAGGGGGAGCTGTGATAGTTCTGTCTCAAACACCTAGAGCAGGGTGCTATCGAATTTTCACAAAGCCTTTATGCTCTCAGGTCTTCCACATACTGGAGCCTTTTTCTTCCATGTAATAACACCATTCTAAAAAGTAATACTGAACCAAAAAATAACCCTACACCAAAAACATTATTAAACCGAAAAATGGCAGCGTGGGAGAAGAAGAAGGGAGGCCACCACCAACACTATTCACAATTGTGAGCCAAGTGCAGTGAGTAGTTTCTAGCCACATATCCCTCCAAAATCTACTAAATTGGCCCTCCACTTTGTGATTTCATACATGGAATTAAAAAACATTCATCATTTCATCAGGTGATTCTAACAGGCAAGTTAAGTAAAGGGCAGTACCCTGAGGGAAGCTCTGTACAAGATAACTGAACCAAAATGTGCCTCAACCTGAATTCCAGCCCATTCTCCGAATGATGTCTCTCAGCTCAGACCTACATGGCACCTTTCACTAATATTGCAGGTGTCATTTTACTCCAGTGTAGCATTTTCCAGGGCTGGAAGTATCCATCCTTCATTGCCCGTTGTCTGTAGTGTGGAAATGAGCAATACAGGGAATTCTTGCTCTTTGTTAGCTCTTGCCTCAAAGCAGTCCCTGTCTCTATTCACAAGTAACTCCCCAATAATTAAATTGTTCAGGTTTTGATCTTGCTCACAGGAGCAGAGCAGTTTTCATTCCCTCAAGGGTTAGATTCTCCTGAAGGGTTATGATTCAAGCCTCCCCTTTCTCCCCGAGATGGCTCTTGCAGACCCGGGGGCTGATAGGGCCCTGCACAGCACCAGCTCTCTGTTTTCTCTGTAAATACAGCCTACAAAATTTCAACAAGTCAGCCCTTGTGTGCCACACCGGCAGATTGATGACAAACCACATTATTTTTCTCCTCCATAGAACTGCCCACAATTACAACGGTGCTCTCTCCACACACCCGTTTTGGCCCAGGAGGGGAAGGCCACGAGCACAGGCTGGTATCTCTGACACTGAGCACCATTATTGGGGCAAAATGCCCTTTTCTTCTCTCCTTTTTTTCCCCTCTCCATGCTAAAATACTGGATCTGGTTCTGCCACATGGGCTGATGCAAAGCCACTAAGCCGTCAGCAAAGGTTATCTCAATACCAAGGTACAGAGAGGAGGGGAAAAACACTTCCCAAATCCTGTTTAGTTCTCTGAGCTGCTCCTGGTTGCTCCTAAGCCAGGGCAGCTGGTGAAATGGGGATTATTATTGTTTCCTGTAGATTAGATTTGTAACAGGTTTGGTTTTGTTTGTTTGTTTGTTTTTTTAACCAAAGATCCATATTTTCTGTTGGCCTCGTGTTTGCAGACAACGGACCTGGTGTGATAATTCAACTCTGATCACTTGTCCAGTGGCACTCACAGACAAACCCACAGAGCTGTAAAATGGCAGGAGACAGCAATTTGCAAAAGTAAATTAAAAGGTCAATAAAAGGCTCCATTCCCTGAGAAGTGACTCCATTGCTGTAGTCATCCTGTCATCCCTCCTGGACCTAATATCCAACGCCCCGATTTTTGTGCTGACATCCCTCCTGCATTTCAGTTGTGCCTCTTCAGACATCACCAGGCAGGAGCAGTGGCAGAACACGGATTGCTGGGTGCTCTGCTGATGTTTCCAGAACCCTGCTGTCCTCCAGACACCCAAATTCCCAGACTCAGGGGCAGAACCCTGAGCAGAGGCGGCACCTGAAGGGCAAGTCTTCCTTTCAAGTGAGAAACGCTCGGAGCATCAGACGTGTGTCAGGATCCCTAATTTGTCAGGAGGCTGCTCCGGACCCGTCTCATCCATCATCCTGACACTGTGCTGGGAACGGTGCTGAAAAGACACCAGTCATTTACTCAGCAATGTTTTCTTTATCTCTGGGCACCCGGAGAGGTTCCAGGAGAGCCCCCGGGATCTCTGTGCTCCCTGCTCCCGCTTTACACGGCGTGTTTGACTTTTGTAGTTGGTGTCTGAAAGGGGGATGGCCGAGTCCTCCTTCCTTCAGTGGCGCTTTTGTTCGGCACGTGGATGTGCAGCACGTTTCTGGGTGGTAGAGAACCTCCTTGTGTTGACTTTTCCCCCCTCTAAACTTTAAATATTTCCTGCTGATTCCAGTTTGCTGTTGGATTTCAATTTATTTCCTTACATTTCCGGGTAAATGGTGGCATTCCAAGGGGTACAAATCATTCAGAGTGCTGAATGATAAGAAATAAATGACTTAATTCTTCAACTAGGACACATATATTACCAATATTTCAGCAAAAAAATGGAGATTGCAATGAGGCAAATTTCATCAGCCCAATTTTTAGGGGTCACAAACACAATTTTACAGTTTTTCATCCCTATACACAGTTTTTATCTCATCAGCATTACTGTACCTCCAAGATTCTCAATAGCCTCTCTGAGACTATTGTGGCTTCTAAAGCTTATATAGCCCTAGAAAAGAGACACAAACGCCTGAAAAACAGCCTGAAATTCCTCTGGAATTGTAAACTGTCTCTGCATTGGTTGTTTGAAGCTAAATAGTTCTGAAGACTTAATTCCTCCTTGGAATTTCAGCTGATAAAAATCTGGAAAATGAAAAAAACTCTTGAGATTTCAGTCACGGCTGAACCAGAAGTAAAATGCAAACTTCCAAATTCTGTGATTTTCTTGAATCTCAAAGCAACTTGGAGAGTAAGACCTTATGGCTGAAATGCTGGTATTACTTCCCAAAATTTAAGAGAATTTCAATTCCAGGGAAACATTAAAAATCCCACCTTTGGTTCTAGAAGCACAGTGAACATCAGCAGCACCTCAGCTCACACTGAGCTTTGCACAGTTCCTTGTGCAGGGGAAGGATTTTAAAGGAGCTTTGGCAGTAAAGTGGGATAAAGAACTTTGGGCTGATGCCTCGAGCAGCTCTGAAAATGCCACCAGTTTTCCATGCAGTTTCTGACACCTCCGTGGAAAATCTGCACAGCTTAATCCTGGGAGCTCGAGCCCTGCTGTGGAGCAGCGCTGGGAATGAATTCAGGCTGGAGTTTGGAGCAGTGGAAACCCTCCGGGGTGAACCCAGAAATCCTTTGGAGTTTGTAGCCAACACCTCTGCATTTAATTTAGGGGCTTTATTTGTTTGTTTTTTTTTTTTTCCCCAACTAATCAGTTCAGAATGTGCTGATCCATCAGCACAGCCGTCAGCAGGTCGGGAGTCTCTGCAAAGAGCACAAGTTCGAGCCCTGCAGCCTTGCAGGGAGCTGAGCCGGGAGAGCGAGGTGAAAACGAGGGAAGAGCCTACATTGTATTTCTTTTCCTTAAATAAAAAAAAAAAAAAACCTAAAAAAAAAGAAAAAAAGAAAGAAAAAGAGCAATAAAGCAAAAGGCACTTCCTAAAGGGTAGCCATTAAATCATTCAACACTCAGCTCCCCCGAGAGCGGAGGGTTCCTCTCTCCCTTCCAGGATGGGTTTTCACCGACCATCCCTCATCCAGTGCTCAGTGTCTTCACCTGGCTCTCCCTGGGCACTGCCCCAGCCTCCCTGCACCAGCACAGCCCCCCAGCTCTCTCTGAGACGGGCTTTGGCCCATATATCACTTCCAGAAGAGTTCTCAATGGGTCCCCAAAGATGTGGGCCAAGGGCTCTGTTCTGCTCGTGATAATGTGCTAATGCCCCCAGACCCGGCATAAATCTCCTCCACGCATCAGCATTTGTCAAAGTCACAACATGGGGCTGGAAACAGAGGAAAAAAAAAGAAAAAAACACCTCCCAACAACAACAACCAAAAAAAAAAAAGGTAGGAAGAGATAGAAAACGTGGCTTTGTTTTTTTCTTCCCTCCCATGTGATTTTCCCTCCTTCTCTCCCCCTTCTCCTTTTCTCTTAATCTCTAAAACATCTGATTGTACAGAAATGGCAAATAAAGGGTTTAGTCTCTTATTTTTGTGCGTGTGTGTCTGTGTGTGTGCACACGTGCCTGTGTTTGCTGCACACTTGGGAATGGAAACTCGGAGCTGTCAAGGGAGCCTTTGCCAAGCCCTGCTCAGGAAAATGCTTTTTGGGAGAGAGTTGGTTGCCTGGTGCTGGTCCCCAGTTTAGTCATCATTTGGGCTGATAAAATTGGATGGAAAAACATGATCATATCAAAAGCCCTAAAGGCCTGTTGGGATTGGTTTTTAATCATCTCCGAGGAACAACCCCACAGACCACATTAAAATGTTCCCTAGAGCTTGTTTGAGGGGAAAGAAGTCTTGAGGGAGAAAATCAAAACTTGTTTCGATGTTTTATTTCTCTTTTCCTTCTCATCTCTGTTTCAATTTCTATTTTTTAGATTTTTTTTTCCCCCGCCATCTCCTTGCCCCATCCAGCTCTTGATAAAATGGCTCTGTTGAAAACATCTCATGAAAATAAATGGCTGTGGATGTCAAGCTGGTGGCTGCTCCCTGACCTGCCAAGGCACGTTAGTGATACACTGTAGGTGCCTTCTTAGGTTGTCCCTGAGCTCCAGAAGGTAAATTGTGCTGGTATTTGAGTCCTTTCCCTCACCGATGTTTCCATGTTATTAAATGAAACCCCATGATTACACTGGTAGACAAGAAGGTGGTTTCTCCAGCAGCATTTGAAGTCACTGGGATCTGCTGGGAAGGGCCCTGTCTCTGGACCTGACGCTTTAGGGATTGTCAGCACAGGCAGGGCTAAGCTGGAAACAGTAAATCAGGTGGAAAGCAGGGGGGAAAACACACCTTAGCTGATGGAGGGACACCAGCTCCAGAGACCCTCAGTGTCCTGCTGCTCTTGTCTTCCAGCTATTATCAAACACACGGACAGGACGTGACAAACCAGAGCTGCCAGCCCCTCCTGACAGGTCTCACCCGTGTCAGCAAAGCCACTGAAGTCCTTGCAGGCAGCAGTGCGAGCTGAGATCAGTCCCACGACCCCCGAGACACACTCTGGGCAATATGGGGTGGCAGAACCCAGCCTGCAAAGCCTAGGCAGAATAAGGCAGATAATTTCCTTTAATGCTGAAAGGATAGGCTCTGCAGTGTCAGTAGTGGATTCCCCAAAGCAGCCAGAGCCTGGAAGCTCTTACGGGGTTGGCGAGAGGAGCCTTTGTTGCCTTCTGACATTTGATCCGCAGCTCTTTTGGCCGTTAAACACTCCGAGCTCCCTCTCTGTGCACAGAAGTGGCTCCATTCCTGCTCCCAGCCCTCTCCCAGGAGCTGAGGCTTTATCCTGGGTGTCCCCTTACAGGCTGGATCCTAAATCACGGCCCGGGCTGGGGCTCTGTGCTGGCTGTCTGTGCGTGAGCCCCGGCAGTGCTGGCACCGAGCCCTGGCACCTTCCCCGGCAGCCTCAGCCCCAGCTGGGCTCCACCTCAGGTAACTCTTCACAGGAGAGCTCTTAACAATCGTAACGTGATGGGCGACATGTCAGGAAAAAGAAAACAACAGCCTGAAATCCGGTGTTAACCTGCAGTGGAAAACAAGCCACGGGGCTGTTTCCATGAGGGAGCCTTGGACGCCGTGCTGAGGGTGGGAGGGATGGGATGGGATGG
>VXAY01004618.1:642496-661652 GCA_013399855.1 Oxyruncus cristatus
GGGATGGGATGGGATGGGATGGGATGGGATGGGATGGGATGGGATGGGGGGAGAGGGGCCATCCGGGATGGGATGTGGAGGGAAGGGGTCCTTGGCCAAGGTCTGCTCACAGATCAGGGTTTGGGTTTCATACTCTGCTGGCAGTTTGCTGCAGTTGGTACCAGGAGGACGAGAAGGGAAATGTTCTCTGAAGAGAAGGAACCCCACAATGCTGTGATGTCCCCCTGGGTTTTCTTTCTCTTTTAATTTTGAGTGCAGCTTCCCCTTGTCACTGGGATCCTGCCACGGTTTTGGGGTTTTCTACACCTCATTAAGCCCCAGGAGCTGGTTTGGGGGCTTGTGGAGCAAGAAGGGGCTCAGATCCCTGTTTGGGTATCACTGCTCACTCTCCTCGTGAGCAGGATCCAAAGAGGGAAGGAAAACTGAACCCACAGAGGGGGAGAGGGGGGATTGCTGCACCACCCCATCCTTCTCCTGCCCGGGATCCCTGCCAGCCCGTGGCACTGGAAGTGCTGGGATGGGGGAAGAGGCTGGGCTGATCCAGCCCTTCCTCACCCATCCTCATCCTTGCACACACAGCCCATCCCTCAGGAGCCACTCCCCCGTGATGGATGGGGTTTATTCCATGTGACACCAGTGGAAACTGGGTTGGAATTAGTCCTCGTCTGATGGCTGCTTAACTGGCTCTTCATTAGGTGTGTTTTCTATAAACAGAGATTAAAATGAAAAAAAAAAAATTATCCTGGAAATACTCTGAGGAAAGTGTGTCTTTGGAGGCCAAATGAAACCTCAGACATCTCTCTTCTTTCTGTGAGAAGAGAATAATGTCTTCCAATTAATTACATCAAGACATATAATTACACACTTACACAGTTAAATGTATTTTTTAGCAGCAATGAGATTGAATGTCAATCACAGCTTCCAAAACCACGTGCGGTTAAAAAAATTTCCCTTCCCATATTTAACTTTTCAGGGCCATTTTATTAATATGTAGAACTGTTATTGTTTAATGTACCAATTATTTGGGATGGAGTTTATGATGCAGAGCAAAGCCAGGAGTTTCAATGTCCTGCAGAGAGCCAAACTCCAGGGAGAACTGCAGCAAAGCAATATATCTGTGCAAAGAAAAAGCTGTATTTGCAGGGATTGTTATTGAAAATAGATGCTGAATAATGGCTTGCTTGGCCAAGAACAATATGTTTTCTTCTTACTGAGGTTCCTTATTTCCCTGTGTATATTTGGCCTCCCTGTGCCATTTCCCTCACAAATTCATCCCGTGGAGGTGGCAATGCAATATTGGATGTAACCAATGGCTCTTGTGGCGAGGAGCTGAAAGCACAAGATGGATTGTTCAGAGATGCCGAGCAAAGTTTTCACACTGGAACTGAAGAACGGTGTTGGAAAAGCCATGATTACTAAAAGTGATCGAGCCAGTTATAAAAAACTCAGCATTGCATTTTAAATATGGATACATACCCCTGAAAATATTGCATTTTAAATGTGGATACATAACCCTGAATATAGATTGAGTCATTGTTTGTTCAGGCAGTGTTTACTGAGGGTTTCTGATATTTCAGTCAGACTTTCAGGGCACAGATTTTTCCTTAGAACATTTGATCCAGAGTGTAAGCAGATATTTTATCACAGCTCTGTAACTATTGCCTCCAACTGATTATTTGCTTCAAGTTAAGCCTGAGCTTAAATACTCCTGTTGGCTCTTAACGTGGACATTCCCACCAGTATAATATTCCGAGTCCCTCCTGTGATTACAGTATTCCCCATAATGGGAACCCCAATATTACCAAGGACTTTGGCAACCTTGGCCAATGTCAACAGAATGGGAGGTGCTATTTCATTAATTTCCCCTGACTAGGGACAAAAATAACTTCGTATATTTCTTGGTTTTGTGTTTCAACCTCCAGGAGAACAATTTTCTTAAAAAGTAAAGAAATTGGTTACATTATACTGGGGCTGGTTACATTAGACTGTAATTTCACAAGGCATCAGTGATTCCAGGGGCTGATTTTTTGACAGGGGAAAAAAAATGACCACACATTTGCAAGCATCAATAGTCACCTTTCCTCATGCATAAAGCACACGAACACATTTTTGGCTGTCAGTGTCTGAACACCAGAAAATGGGAAGGAAGAAGCATAGACATGTTTTAAGTTTCTGACAAACAGGGGGTGATGAACGGGGATCCCTGTGCTGGCTCAAGAGTGAGGACAGAAAAATGGGTCCCCGTGGGGCAGGGCAAGATCTCCTCTAATAACAGAATGAGTGAGCAAATCAGGGCAACCACAACTTTCCTACTGTGTGAGAGACCACAAATAATGGAAGACAAACAGGTAGGAGAAGGGGCAATTCATTTCCCACGGCCATCAGGTTTGCCAGGTAGAGTTGGGTGTCAACGTATTTATGGTTTGGTCTCTCATATCTCCTCAGGTCTTCCTTAAAGCAGATTTGGGGTTTTGGTTCATTCCTGGCCTGAGTTTGAGGAGGGGCTGAAGTGAACTCTTGCAAACCATTCTGCAGCCCTGGAAAGCAGGCCTGTTATAAATCTGTACCCACCCAAATGGTTCCATCTCAGGATAATAAAGGCCACGTGCACAGCCCTGGAACTATTGCAACAAAGGGCTTTTCCATTCTTTTACATTTTACTGTTATGATTTTCTTTTTATACTGTACAATCAGCAATAACACAACAATCACATATTTGAAACTGGTATTAATAATTTTACAGCCACTAAACACCTGAAAACCCTCCCCTCCTCTCTTTATTGGCTCTTTTGGTTTTTTATGGGTGCATTGCTCAAAAGAAGGGAGTGCAGGGAGTTGCCATGTTGTGAAAGACCAGGTGCCCATCTGGTTCAAAATAATTCCTATAGTTATAGTTTAGCTTTAAGTGCTTTAAAATCATGGGGGGTTGAATGGAAGCAAATCCATTATTCAGTGTGACAGCATATGAGCAACTGTGCTGACAGTGTGCTAACACAGCCCTCCTGGATAATCCACACAATTCCTGTGCCTCCTGGTCTGCAGCTTTTAGAGGTTCCTCCTCCACCATCTAACCCAAAGAGGATGCCCCAGGGAATGTGAAAGGCTCCATAACACTCCGGGTTTTTTTATAGGAATGCCAAATTTTGATCCCTGACCTCCTCTTTGCTGTGCTGGCAAAGCAGTTTGACGAAAAGTGCCCTGGGTTTTGGCTCTGTAGAGGATCCAGGAGAACAGCAGGGGGTGTGTGGGGAAAGAGCTGATGAGCTTTAGTTTGATCACTGTGGATCCCTTTGGACTGTCCATCCCTGGAAATGTCCAAGGCCAGGTTGGAGCAACCTGGGCTAGTTGAAGGCATCCCTGCCCATGGCACAGGGAGGGGAATGAGATGATCTTTAAGGTCCCTTCCAACCCAAAGCATTCCAAAATTCCATGACTCTAAGCTCTATTATAGCCAATGTGTGTAAGAAAGACACCGCAGGGTGGGTTTCCTCCTGGCCTGAAGGATGTAGCCAAATCCATCCGAGGGTCAAAGCTCATCAAACCCCTTTGCTGAATTTGGATTCCCATCCATGAAATGCAAAAGCCAAGACTCCAGGGAGGGTTCATGTCTGCATTTGAAGGACAGCACCGACAATGTCCTCTGTGCCTTTTCCATGGTGCATGTATATAAAAATATAAATATATACATATATATGTATTAAAAAGGAGGGCTGTGGCAGAGGGGAGAATTAAAACCAGTCCTCTCAAATCCCAAGTTAACCTTAACCAGTGGATTATTTTTTCCCTCTCATGTGAGCACTGCCTGTGCATATTGTATACAAATACGGAAGAGATTTACTGGAGAAATAACCTCAGGCACAACAATACGTGTGTGTACCTGTATATAAATATATATATTCTCAGTGTCAGCCTGCGAAAGCATCGCCTCATAAAAAGCCTCGGAACAGTCAGTAAATTCTGGGCCAGATTTCACCTCATGTTCCTCAGATAAGGACCAGAGGGAGAAGGAAGAAAAAGACAGCAGCAATCCTTTTATCCTCCTGGCCACAGATGGTAGGTCTGTTCCCCTCAGCAGATGGGAATAAAACCAGATATATTTACAATTGGAGCTGGAGGCAGAGCGGAGCAGAGTGAACACAGAGCAGTCGTTTGGGTGATGCAGAGACCAGAACAGTCTGGATTATTCAGTTGCTGCTGCTACAATAACACTCGTTTGCTGTCAGCGCTCCCGTGCAAAAACAAATTAGCCGGATGATTAATGAATATCAGCCCCAGCATGTGGATCCTGCTCCGTGATGCTCCAGCCCAGTGTGAAATCTGCTGCTCTGAGCTGTCCCTGCTGTTTGGGTTGCAGTGTCTCCTCTGCACTTGTGGGTGTCGCTGGGAAAGGTGGTTTCTGGCCACAGGGTGTTTTTAGGGCTTTTTAATTTAAAGAACAATACGTAAGAGAAAAGTGACGGTGCAGAAATAGGTGTTGAGGTGGGAAATGTCTCCTTTAGCCTTAGGCTGGCCTCTATCAGAGCAGCATCCCTGAGGATGGCTTTGTGGAGGGGGGTCCTGCTGCCAACCCCCCCAGCGAGCCACCAGGCAAACCTTTGGATTAGGAGAGGTGATGATGAAGTTGGAACAGGCTCCCCAGGGCAGTGGGCACGGCCCCAAGGCTGCCAGACCTCAAGAAGCATTTTGACAACACTCTCAGGCCGATGGTGGGATTTTGGGCTGTTCTGTGCAGGGCCAGGAGCTGGAATGAATGATCCTTGTGGGTCCCTTCCCACTCAAGGATATTCCATGTTTGATTCTAAGCACTGAGGCTCACCTGGGTGCTTTGGGGCAGGTGGACTTTTGAGGACATAATTTGGGTTCACTGCAGCTGAAAGAATTTTAGGTATCTGGAATAGTCTGAGTAT
This sequence comes from Oxyruncus cristatus, assembly GCA_013399855.1. Lineage (NCBI taxonomy): Eukaryota > Metazoa > Chordata > Aves > Passeriformes > Cotingidae > Oxyruncus > Oxyruncus cristatus. Next base: position 647,404 of record VXAY01004618.1, read on the forward strand.
CCCAATAGGTACAAGGACATGTAACCTGGTGTGGACCTGAGCTGGCACTTCCCTGAGGAAAAACCCTTTCCATGCAATGTCAGTGGCCTGGGTGGCCAAGCCTGTTCTGACTGAGGCACAACTGTGGTGATAAAGCTGCGTTTGTTCTGATCCTGGAGCTGGCACAAACTCCAGCAGACACTGCAATTCTTAGAGAGCCAAGTAAATCAACAGTTCCACGGTAAAGAAGGGTAAAACATGTCATTCCAGTGCTATTTCCAGTGATTTTGTGTGTGCACAAAAAAGATGACGATCAGCAAGTGAACTCAGGGATGCACGCAGGGACTGAAGAGGTTAATTACAAATGATTCCAAATATATCACACAATTCTATATTAAATCTTTAGAATGACTACTTAGAAAACAACCAGTGCAATACACTGGATTTGAGGGACAAATTCAATTTGTTCTGAGGGTCTCAGCTTGAAAGTTATGTTCTCTCTCATTTATATGCATTTACACAACCCTCAGCCCACCCTTCTCCATCTCATGGCATCTCCACTACAATTAATTAACACACAGACACTTCAGTTTGAGTTGTTGGCCTGAGTGCTCCAGGATGCAATGAGATGTTGAAACCTGGTGCTGTGCAAAGGGAATTGGTGTCCTTTGGGTGACAGCTCGGAGGGTGACAGAGATATTTGTGCTCAGACTCCGCTGGGACATGTGGCAAATACACACGTGGGCAGACTGAGGTGGGGTTTCCATGTTCATGAAGTGCTCCAAAAGCCCCACAGCCAAGGAGAACAGGCATCTGCTCCCCTGTCCCTTGACAACCCCCCTCCTCCCCACCCTCACTGTGTTTTCTGTTTTAAACTCCTACCTCTTTTACTGCTTCCTCGCTCACATACCTGAACGGAATCAGAGCGAAATGTGACCGCACAGAACTGGCATCTGTCATCCAAAGGCACCTCCGGGGACCTCCTGCCTGCTTTTCCTGCTGCACACATGTGGGCTGCAGCCTCGGGGGTATTTTAAGCCTCTTTTTCACTTTGAAATACCCACCTATCTCTCCTGGGGGGAGGTACGAGGAGACACTGCCTAGGACTTCCGTGGCAAATAGGTAGGTTAGTGTGTTTTTTCACTATAATTGATCGAGACGTGATTAATCCAGGAGCTGGACTTTGAAGATCCTTGTGGGTCCCTCCCAGCTCAGGATATTTTGCCATTCTGTGACTGTAAAAGACCAAGGAAGAAAGAGGCCCCAAATAAGTCTTGGTGCCCCAGAGGGGGTGGACAGACAGTTCCATACCTGAGCCAGCCTTGCAGGTGGGGGCTGGATCTCCGCAGTTCTGTGGAGTCCTGTGAGTTCCTTGGTGGCACTGGTGCTCCAGGAGGGGTTTTTAATAAAAGGTGGAACTGTTTTGGTTGTGATCTTAAAATCACTGAATGTTTTGGGTGGGAAGGGATTTAAATCCCATCTCATTCCACCCCCTGCCATGGGCAGGGACACCTTCCACTGTCCCAGGTTGCTCCAGTCTGGCCTTGGACACTTCCAGGGATGGGGCAGCCACAGCCTCTCTGGAAAACCTGTCCAGATCTCCCGTGTGGAGCAGATTCCTTCAGTGAGGGATGTCAGGCAGAGCTCCTTCAGGCTTTCCAGCACTTCTGTGGTTAATGGTGTTTTTTATGTTCTATACACACACACACGCACGTCAAGTCGTTATATAATATAAAAAGGCTCTTTTCTCATATCCCCACAGAGTGCAATAGGACTCCACATATAGCACACCAAAAACATCAAAAAAATAAAAGGAGCCCAAACACTGCCAAAATCTACATTTTCATTTGGCAAACTAGTTAAATCTATTCATAATCTGGTGCCTGAATCAGGTTTCAGACCAGACTAGACTGCCTTGGCTCCTGGTTTTTGTTGCTCGACCTGTCTCTGACTGAATTTAGCTATGATGTTACATCTTTAGCTGTAGCAAATTTCTAATAATGGCAGCCTGTTTTATTTTGCCACTGGAGGGTACAAGTTCCAGCATTTCCGTACCGAGGTCCAATTGGAGCCAGTTTCGGACTTTTTTTTGGACAGAAGCCTTCCTTGTTGCTTTTCACTGTTTTCTTTTGGCCTTTTTTTTTTTTTCTTTTCTTAATTTTTTTTCTAAATTTTTTCTTAATTTTTTTCTAAATTTTTTTCTAAAAAATTTTTTTTTTTAAATAATTTTAATAATGGTCACTCTCCCGGCTTTCCGAAGGTGAAACACAAGCACAGCAGATCCACAGTGAAATGTGCAGTGTCAAACATCCCTGGGGTATCCAGTCACCTGCCTCGCTCCCTGTGCTGGTGGTGGGGGCTCCCTGGGACCCCCCCGGCAGCTCCATCAGCCAGGAATGGCGAGGATGGAGCCTGGAGGGTCACCTGGGGCTCATCCCCTCCTGAGGAGGCTCAGGGTTTGATTTGGGTGGTGTGGAACTGGGTGTTGATTGGAGCTGGATTAATCACAGGGGACAGACGGGTAACGGGGCCAGCATTAGTAAGAGCCCACCGTGAATCCAAAGGGAGATGCGTAATGGAAAACAAATCCCAAATTTCAGCCCCTCTTCACTGTTCTTATCGATGTAGGGCAATGCAGCTCCACTGAAACCATGAGACTGCTGCTGGGGGTCCCCCAGGATCTCGCTGGATGTCTTTCTACACCATCCACAAAATATCTGTACACCCCAGAAGCTGCTTCCTAAAAACCTCTTATTCCCAGGCACGGCGAGGGCAGGACCTGCCATGGATGGCTGGGCTGGGAACGGAGGGACAAGACCCTCCAGTAACACCTCTGGTGGCATCTTGGTGTCTCTTGACTGACTTTCCCTGGAATAATCCAGTTCAGATTTTCTGGAAGACCTGCTGCTGGCTGCAACAGGAAATCTTTACAGTTTTATATAGCGCTAATAGGCCACCAGAAATTCTGGCTCCAGGAACAACCCTACGCTGAGAATTAAACACAGGGACAGGATCCTTGGTTTGAGTGCACAGATACAAACCAGAGGGATTTCGTGGGCTTTGGGAAATTAATCTGGGATCTCTCTTTGGGCTGGGCAATTAGAAAGGAGGAAAATCTCAACATTTCTTCGGGAAACCAAATTTGTTTAATTTGAGTTTGAGCATCTGAAGGATAAGTGAGGCAATGGGAGTGATTTGGGAGCCAGTTGTGAAGTTCTGGCTGTAAAAAGCACCATAGAGAGAGGTCAAGGCTAAAGTTGCTTTGGTTTTATGCCTCTGTTTGAATCAAGAGGTGGTGGAAAGAGAGTCAGGCTGAGAGAAAAGGAGGTTTCATCTCTGGGTTTTCTCTCTCTGTGTTCATCCACCACACAGTTATCCATAAATATGACGGAGAGAATCTACAGGAACAGGGAATGCTGATGTTTAACTGGAGGATTCTATGATTCCAGCACATTTGTGTAATTGAGTTATGGAAAAAGTTTAAAGGAATTAGTAAGGAAAAAGCCTGAATCCAGTCCCAGGTGATGGAGAAGGGTCAGAGAATGATAGACACCGCAGACGTGGACACTTGGAAACACGAATGGATAAAAGGTGTGGAATGAGGAGCCTGTGTCCATCCCCAGCAGGAGGGGAGCAGGGGCTGCACTTTGGGAGGTGCCTCATGTGGGGCAAAGCAGGGCCACGGCTCCACCTGGGATGCATCTTCCTCCTGCTCTTGGAGACGGGACCCCTCTGGGGGCTCCTCTGGTGGGGCTTGGGGAGCTGCCCCCCGAAACACTCATGGCACCCCAGAGCCCCTCTGCTCTCACACAGCTGATGGAGGGACAAGGAGGGTTCACAGCCTACTTAGAACAAAAGCCACCTAAACAGGGAGCACAATAACCCAAAGGGGGAGCTGGGGGCCGGGCTGGGCCGGGGCCGCTCCGCCCCGCCAAGTTTGGGTGGGTTTGTGTTAAATTGGATGTCTGAAGGCTTTTTTCTGCCCAACCCTCATCACGACATGCTTGCACAGAAAATTAAGTTACCACACCTTTAATGAAGCTAATTTCCTAATTCTGACAGAGTTCCCACTGCCAGTGATTCACCCCCTGCTCTCGACACACTTGGGCTGTGTGAGCCCGGGCTGGGTTTTCCTAACCAGGCAGGTCTCCGTGGCCAAACACTGCACGGATTCTTTGCTCTTCTCTTTAGCTTGTTGAAACAGAGCACGTAATGAATTACAATCAGCATTATCTTAGAGAAGGGATTAGACCAGAGTATCCACTCTGGGGGGGCTGAAGCAAGAGGAAAACATTTCCTGACTCATCCCTTCTGACCCTTCAGCTTCATCTACTCGATTCACCTCAGGCCTCACCATGGACCAGGCAGTGCTTCCTGGGATGCTGGTGCAAAACCAGCTCTGGGATGGTCAAGCTTTGCAGCTCAGCTCTGCCACTGTAGAAGCTCAGACCTTCATGGTTTAATCCTGATGGATCCAACAGTGCTCACAGAAACTTTTCCAGATGCTACAGAGGTTGTAATTCAAACATGTAAATTTTATTTAATTAAGTGAAACTGTCCTCAAAAGACTAATACTGCTCTGCAATGTATGCTGAGAGGGTTTATTGAATGATCTGCTCTCTTAAATTCTATAAATTTGGGGTAATTTCATAGTGCCCAGACATCTGCAGGGCCTTTCTGGCAGGTAATTAAATGTATCTTCTTATCAGAGCATTCAAACAGGACCACGTGGAAAGGAAAATGATGCTAAACCAGAAAGCTCAGACAGGGAATATTCACAAACTGAACATTATAAAAGTGGGGGATTATAAAGGTGTGAGGAATTAACACATGGGCTCCTTTAAGCCAGGCTGATTCTCTAGTGCTGTGACTACACAGAGGAGGGTATAAATCCTTTACAGCCTTCTGCTTCAGGGACCTATTATCAAATTTATCACGGGATTTGTGAATTAGCCACTAGATCCATTCCCATTGATTTGACTGAAATGTAGGGTTCAGCCCTAAAGGCAGAGGGTCAGTCACTGCTCATGCTCCAGCATTGCTCCAGAACCTCTCTGTTGAGTCTTTGCTGGCCGAGGTGGTTGAATAATTGATATTCACATTCTGGAAGGAGAGTTTGCTTTCCTTTTACCCTGCTCTGGAGCTCTTTAAGATAAGACCAAATATTGACAAAGCTGTGGCTGAGATTACAGCACACAGAAAAAAACATTAGTGTTGCTGAGGAGTATAAAAGCAAACAAACAATCTTGCTCGGAATAAATAAAGGGTGAAAAAATCCTGCTCATGCAAAAAGATTGTGGTATTAAAGGGGAGCAGGGACTTTCCACCTAAATAAAACACAGGATTAGGTTCTTGATCCTAATTTCCTTGATTCTAGACGCACACAGGCAAAGAGAGATAAATTCATAGATATTTAGCTGGTCAGGCACTGTCATGGCTTTCTCAGAGAGTGAGGAAAACAAAGTGTTCTCCCACAGTTTGGTGGGAATAGCAGAGCCGGAGATGACTGGGCTCCATCCCTCTGTTGGGAAAGCTTTTAAAACCCTGCAGTTTTATTACACAGAGCTGAACATATCTTTTAGATATTAAATTATTTGGAAATACAGACCACTCTTGGTTGTAACATGAAGTTTAAGAAAACATGGGTGAAGTTAATACCTTTATTAGTCCCTGGTGCTTTCACGCTATTGTTGGTGGAAACATTTATTACTGTTATTACAAATCTGTCCCTTTTATCCCATTCCAAGCCCCTTTTCTGTACCTTGTGCGCAGTGTGAGGGTATCAATCGTTCCTATTATAAACTTCTTGCTGACTGTTGGCTGTGTTTTTCCTGCCTTTAAGACAGCAGTTGTTTTCCCTCACCTAGGGGAGCAATCCCAGGATCCCGAAGCCCTTGGAAATTGCCGTGCCGTTTCCAAACACATCCCTTTTTGTTGCTGACAGTTTTAGTCAGCTGCAGACTCGCAGAAGCAATTGCTCTGGGTAATGTGCCTCTCCCAGCATTGATACAAAGCGATGATTTCCAGTGATTGAAGCTTTTACTCCCAAGTAACCCCCTCCCCACTCCCACGAGCGCGGCCCAGTCCGGGTTGTGATGTTCCTTTGCCGGCACCAACCAGTGTTTACATCTTTGTCTGGCACCACATGAAACCAGCTTTGCTTATAAACAGCCTGATATGATCAGTGAACTTAGGAGTGATGGATCCTGGACCATTTTCACCCGTCCAAGAGGAGCTGTGAATGCCCTGGGAAGGCTCCCTCTGAGCTCGCTGCTGCTCGTTATTTGCTTTCCTTGGACCGCGCGCTCATGGTAGAAGTGATGCTGGATGTCTTTCCTATGTTGATGATGCAGGCTTATTTCTTAAGTAAACCAAGAGTAATTTATACCCACTGCTTTGCCATCTCGCTGTCCTGCCACCAGAAAGGCAGTGATTTGTAAGTTGGCTCCGCTGGCTCGCGTTGAAACCCACTGTGTGGAAATCACCGTTAGTCTCTCGTCGTCATTAAGCACAAATCCACCGCAAAGAAAATCAACTACAGAACTTCCCTTCATCTCCACCAGCATGAAGCTACCTGGGTACCTTGTGGAGGGTTTAGCGGAATGTCCACAAAGCTTCTAAAACACATGGGAAAAGAATATTTTGCCTGTGATTGGGGGTTGTTTTTGTTTGTCGCTGTGGGATCTCTGTTAACTTATCTGCTCAGAGTCTCCAGGAGAACACCGTCGTCATCAGGGCTGGGAAATGTGCTGGAAGAGGTAGATCTGGATGAGGATCTTGGCTTCAGGAAGGTTTTTTTTCCGAAGTGAAATGCTGGATTTATCGTGCTAGGTATGAAGAAAAGTTGTTATAAACTAAAGAAAAATAGATTGAATGCCAAACAAACAAGAGAAGGTACTTTCTATTTTCTACAAATAAATCCAGACTAATTTCATCCAAGTATATCGATCAGGTATTTAAATTTGAAATAAAAGTTAGCAATCCTACCCAGCTGGAGTCAAAAGAAAGAGACTGTTCAATAATAATTTATCCCTTCCTAAACTAAAACAGGGGGGTGGAACCACCATCTGAAGACTGACAGGTTTCTCCACTGACTGGACAGAAAGCTCTAAAATCGAGTGTGAGGCATTTGAATATAAAAGAAAACCCCTAACAAGGCATCAATGCTGATGAAAAATTAAAAGAAAATTAATAGAAACTTTTAAATTTAAAAGGAGTTTTACTGCTCTTTATCTCCACCATGCTCACATTATATTGATCCCAGGCATCACAGCTTTTCTGATCACCTCCAGGGAAGAGAAATATTCCCATTTCCTTCTCCAAACACATCTTGACTCCGTGTTTGGTGTTATTTTGACCCCTCCAAAGCACGAGATCGGAGATTCGGCAGCAACTGCCTGAGCTGGGAACTTGTCTGAGGTTCATTAGCACTTCCAGCCCTTCTAACACATCCCAGTGAATCATTATTTGTTATTATCCATAATGCAGTGTTTGCTTGTTGGCATAGAGATTATCCATAAAAAGACTTGTTCTTCCACCCACACTCCAAGCAGGAAAGCAGATAATGCAACTGTTGGAAGAGACAGATTGATGACACATTGCTCTTGTCTTGATCTAGAATCCAAAAAAAGGAAGAGTTCCCAACAGGCAAGAGCAATAAACTAAAAGCAGGAAGGAAAAGAACAAAGGCAGTGAGTGACAAGATTATGCTCCTGTTCCTGCCAACCACCCACAGAACAGATTGCTCTGGACAGTGGAGGCAGAAAATAAAGGCCTGACTGAAAATATAACCAATAAATCTGCAAGTTGGCCTTCAAAACAAGCTGCTGTAGTCAGGAGAACCCCACCTGTGCCCCCCAGCACTGAACCTCTCCTGAAAATTTAGGGTAAAACTTCCTTATTTCCCAGGGTCTTTCCCAGGGCTGTTCAGGAGGTTCCAGTTCTCCTGGAAAATTTTAGACAGAACATGGGAATGGTTTCATGTTTTGTCCATAGGAAAAGGTTTTTTCCACTGTTTATTTTTTTATTTATTTTTTTTTTTTTTCTTTTCGGGGCCAATCAGCACCTCGGAACACGGAGGTTGATGTTGTCAACCACAACATTAAAACATAAGATGGGTCCAAACTAAACCACCGATCCTGAACACCCCCAAGTGGGGCGGATGGTCTGGATCTGCTGGAACAGTTTCTTCGAACGTGTCTGATCCAGTGCTGGATCTGCCAGGTGTCTGGAACAGTCTGAAACCCTCAGGCAAATCTGGTAGCCTCGTTTCCTTGCACATCAACGCTGCTGAGAAGCAAACAGGGGTACGGGAGGAATTTCCCAAGGAAGCCTCTCAGATGATGTGAGGTGAAAATCCACTGGGTTTAAATGTCAGCCCAGTCCTTGCTGACATTAGTTCCAGCTTGATTTTAAAGAGGGTAAACTGGTATGAGCAGTGCAGAACCAGTCCTGTTGTTTTTTACTCCCATCCTCCACGATGTGCAGATTTATCCAAATTAAAGGGCAATATTTGCTGGCAATCCTTTAGAAAACGTTGGAAGCAAAGGTTATTCTGATGGATAAATCCCAAGGCAACAAACGTCATGGGGTTGCTTACACTGGACCACAAGTGAAAGGGAACGATTTTTATTTATTTAATCTACTTAATAACTGAAAGAGAGAGAGAAATCCCAACAAAACCCTCTTTCTGCCCTTCTGATTAGGCAGCGTCCGTCCATCCTTCCCTGAGGAGCTCATGGTGTTTGCAGAGCCTGGAGAATGACACCAGCAGGGGGAATGAAAAGCTTCTGTTTATCCCCTGTTCAGGTGTCACAAGGGCAGGTTCAGCACGTGGCTTTCCTGGCCAGGAGCACGGAGGTGACACAACCCCAGTCTCTGCAGGATGAGAGAATGGGATAACAACCCCTGGATTTTACAGCTTGGACTTGGAGCCTCTTCCACGGGCACGGAGGGTGAAGGTGGAGCATCACCTCAAATGGGAACAAGGAAACAGAGAAACTTTGCTTGGGAGAACTTTAAGGAGACGCTCAAAATCTCCCTGTCTCAGCTCCCACTGATTCCAAGCAGGAGGCACCACTTTGCTTCCTTGCAGTGTCATCCAGGCTGCTGGATCCTCATCCCAACTGACCCAAGAGGTCCAGCCCCAACTCCAGAAGAGCTCCCACAGTCCCATCCCCAATCCTAGAAAGTTATATGCAGATAAAATCATATGCTTCCTAAAGTTTTTGTCATAGGAAACCTAAGAAATGCTTTGGATGAGAAGGAAACACCAGGAAAAGAGCTGAGAGAAACACAGTGGTGAAAGTAAAAAAATCCTAAAGGAGGAGAGGAAGAGCAGCAGGGAATGGATGTGTGAAAAACCAACCAAAGCTCTCTGAACTTCATTTCAGTTTCCAGGAATGTTCCTCTGAATCTGCATCAAATCAGATTCAAGGGATTTATGATCCAGTGAAAACTTCTTGTTGATCCAGGTTTTTTTGTTCAGTGCTTTTCTGCTATCGCATTTAAGTATATTTTGTGTTCCTTCTAGAACTGCAAACAGAAATAGAGAAAATAAAACTAAAATCAGCCTTAAATCTTAATCTTGTGAATCAACCCAGGACTTTGGAATTTCGGAAAAAAACCCATTAAAACTTGTGATAAAATTGTACTATCAGGTTGTAGGAACTTCACACTTGTTACTGCAAATCCCTGCATTTGGAGAGGTCACCACACGAGGGTCAGATCATGATAATTTTTGAAGTCCCATTTCTGGAGGCGATTTGGGAAACGCTCTGAGGTTTGTGAACACCCTGCGAGATATTTGAAAAACACAAAACCCACCCCCCACTTCAGTCAGTTCTGCTCATTGTCTTTCAACACCACGCGGGACAGTAAGTGGTTAATTGGGTATTTTAATTGGGGTTTTTAAACCTGTGGTGTGTGGCTGTTTCTGGATGTTTCCTTGGATTCTGCTGGACTATGGATCACGTGACTGCAGGGCATCACAAACTCGCTGACTCAGCCGACGCCCTCCCATCAACCACCCTAAATTCCCGAAAAATCCCTTTACGTTTTCAGACGTGGAAAAGTTTCTCTGTGAAATGTCAGGTACACATTTCCCCTTCCCCAAACTGTTCTCGGGGCAGAATGCAAATGCCTGAAAATTAATCATCATAACGCAAAACAATCCACATCCACATCCATTTGGACGGGGCAGGAGAATATATTCGCCCACGTGGTATTTTAGTTGAAAACAATCCCGTAGAATGGGAGGCAAAAAGGAAGGTGGGCGACTTGCTTGGACTTTTTAACTATTTTTTTATGTGCAGTGGATTTAGCTGAGCACACATTTTGAAGGGCTGCTCTGAGGCTGATGCTGAGGGCTCTGCCAAACCCCCGAAATAACTCACAAACGTAATGGGCTGAGGGAGGGCTGAGCTGCAGTTGCTGAGTGCTGAACTCAGTTCGTTGGAAAGAGGGATTTGGGCCTTAGGGAAACAGACCCTTTTAATAGGGACACATGAGCAGAACAGAAGAGACCAAGAAACTCGGAGAGTATTTCGACAGCAGCAGGGCTGGTATTTATGGAAACCCAGTGATGGGCACAAGGCAATGAGGACATTCTGGTGGCTGCAGTGCTTTCATTTTTCTGTTGTTCATACCTGTTGTTGTGGGTGAAAAGAAGTGGGAATCACCTTTTCTTTTCTTTTTTTAAGGAGAAGATGTACTTTAGAGCCAGTGTTTTCTTGCTCCCAACCAGGGTGAAGCTGCCTGGAGGACGAGGAGCTGCCAGCTGCTGAGAGTTGAGAATTTGACGTATGAACCATGTTTCCTATCTTGTTTTATCAGTTAGAAGAGAAAAAAACATGGTTGTGTCTGCTGTTCTTCTCTCAAGGTATTGAGGCAGCTGCTTGGTTTAGTCTTTCTCGTTAAACAAGCCCTGTATCCAAACAAAGCTACCTGCAAACCCTCTGGCTGAGCGGGAAGGGGGTGATTCCACGCGGGAGCGCAGCACATTAATCTGGGAGGATGTGGCAACACGTATTTACACAGATCACAGAGCCAGGCTCGACGTGGAGCCACTGCAGAGCACAGGCACCCTGTGCAGCCCTGTCCTGGCTCTCCTGATCAAAGCCCCAACCCATCAGCTGAGCCCCGAGACGCCGCACTAGGCCTGGCCTGACTGAGTCAGGGCTCTAAAACCCAGCGAGAGCCTGGCACAGGAACAAACCAAATGTGATCATATCTCACCCAGAGCCCAGGGGAGTCCCTGCCCACTGCTCAGGGGGAGGTGACGTGCAGTGCAAGGGCACTGCCAGGTTTTCTTGGAGGACCAGAACCCCTTGGTGTCTCTACCCATCAGCGTTTGCTTTTGACTGGAATGAAAAGCTCTGTGTTGCTGTTGGGATTGTCAGAGCTCCCTGAGTATCTGCAGGCGAGGAAATGGAAACTGGAAATGGAAATTCCCAGCGTGAACAAGGGTTCAGATCTGGGTGATAACACCCAGACAGCATCTGCTTCCACAGGAAGACTCCGACTGTCCCGAACCAAAGCTTCGCTCCTCTTGCTAAAAAGCTGCAAGTGGGTTTCCATCTTCACTGTCTTTGTGCTTGGAATCCAAACTGGATTGGCAACTTCCCCACATCTTCTACTGATGTCTGAGTGACATTGTGCGTATTTGTAAATATTTTTGAGAGGTTACTCACAGCAAAAATAAACTCCTGGCTTTGGTAACAAATTTAAGAGGATCATGTCTGGAAAAAGGAAGGCTTTCTTCGTGTAACTCGTGATAATTATTGCTCACATAGGAAAGCAAAACCGTGGGCAAAGTCTTAAATGAATGTGGGTTTCCATGTTGCCTTGGTAGTTGAAAATAAGTACTGAAGTAAGTACAAGTTTGGCAGTCCCCTTCCCCAGCTCTGATTTTTGTCAGAAAACTTTAAAGCTCGGACCGCTTCAGGTAAATTTTGCTGATCCTTTAATAGAATATGTCTTAGTAACTACAACCCCTGCCCTCTGAAGCTTCCACGGGCTGAGGAGCAAGCTTCCAAGGACAGCACAGTGTGTGAAACACACAGTGGCCTTGGCTGTGGTGTTATTTCCTCACAAGAAGCTGCCTCCCTCCTTTTATTATCCATGAAATCAACAAACCACCACACAGGCACAACCTGAAGCTCAACAGGTGTGTCACCTGCAGCTCCCAAACATCTTACTCATGTCATGAGGAACACAGGACCTAACTGAAATCCCCTTTTTGGTGAGCGCTGGAGCATCAGCTCCACACCATGAAGAGCTTAGTGTTAAAACTCGAGCACACAAATGGACTGGACTTTACGGCTGAGGCAGAGAAAGATTCAGGCTGGGTTTGTTTTCCTGCACTTTGGCTATCTAAAAATTAGGTGTCTAGTCCAAAATAGTCCCCTAAAGTCTGTAATTAATGGAGGAGACAGACACATCCAGAAAACAATTGAGCCCACTCGTCTTGGACTGCTGTCTAACAGGGTGATTCATCCTCTCTGGATTATCAGGGGAGTCTGCAGGGCTGGGGTGACTGGGGTTGGACAAATCCCACCTCACCCACTGCCTGTTGTTGTGCAACATCCTGCAGTGCAGGTAGGAGACAATCCCAGACTGATGATTTCAGTGCTGCAGCTTCTCTTCTGCAAGTGTTTGATCCGAACCCCACTCAGCTGAGAAATCCCCTCGTGAACCCAGTGCCAGTTTGGCAGCATTTGTGCTCCTTGTCCTCCCTTTGCTCTGGGGCAACCAAGGCTGTGGACCCAGCCCACGAAATAAAGTCTAAGAACAATCCTCATGGGCTTTTATTTACTTGGAAAGATGGCAGCACATCTTCTTAAGCACCACAAAAAAAAGAGGCCACTTGGGGAAGAAAGCTTGACAAGTTTAAGTGTCAAGCACGATAGGAAAAATCACCCAATGTGAGGGTCTAGGGAAATTAATAATTAATCTCTTAATACCTGCTGCACATCCAGACCTCCAGTGGCATAACCCAGCAGTTTTGTCCCACTATTCCAGCAGAAAGGGTGAGGCAGTGTCCTTATCTGTCTGGAATTACTGAAGAAATTTATTGTGCATTATTCCTGCTGTTCTCACTGTCTGTAACGTGAACGTGGCAAAGACGTGCTGGGCCTTTCCTGGGGGCAAAGAGCACCAGGGCCTCTGCTCTGTGCTGCTCTGCCAAGCTCTCAGAGCTCACCCTGAGGATGCAGAGCTGGGGGCAGACAGCAGGGACCAGGACATTTCCTGCAGTGCCCAGGTACCCCAGGTACCAGTAGCAGACTGGTACAGCAGCCAGACCCAGGAGAACCTAATTCTAAGAGGGTTTTCCGTCTCTATTCAGCGAGTTGCAGCTCGGGCTGAGCCCTGAAGAAGGAGAACATACAACTAAATCAGGCTGCAACATTCCCAAGCGTGGTGCTGAGTATTCTGGCCCGTTAGTGACTCGGTCCTTGGAAGCCTCATCCCTCTGGACAGCACACAGACGCCCTGCAAAGGTTACCTCACCTCATCCAGCTTTAGGAAACACACACCCAGACAGCTCTGAGGCCCTGCCACCCACACCCCTGCACTGATACCGTGACAATTCACAGCTATTCCCGTGGACCGGGGCCAACAACTCCCCCCCCTCCTCCTCGGAACAAACACAAACACCCCAAACCACAGCGGGCTGGAAGGGAGGGATGGATTAGGGCAGCGCATGACTCTCTTTTCCCCAACACTTCTCCCACTCACAGACACTGAATGAGATCCCAGTCTCTTACTGAGCCCTGCTCACTGTCAAGCCCTCGGAAAAAGGGCTACTGCAGCTTACATTTCGCAGACTTCACTGCCATGCCAGCTCACACCTTCTAAATCCCAACTGTATTTACATGCGGGTGGGGCATGTAAATCCAGGCAGGAATTGTTCTGTCAAAGCAACCTACTGCCACCGCTCGATCGGAAGGAGCTCTGCAGCCCCGAGCCCTGCGCCCGCTTGCAGGGCCCCCATCGGTCCTCCTCGGGGAAGGGGAAGATGTTTGATTGTGTGCACGCCTGCAGAGCTCCACGGCGAGAGGAGCGTTTTGCTACTGCTGGAATCCACTGAGAGTACAGACTGGGGCCCGTGTCCATCCTGGGGGCTCAAGCAATGAAGAGTGAGCAAATATGGCCAGGCTGTAAATGCAGTCCCTATAATGTCCCATGCAGACGACACTGAACGTGCATATGCTGACCAGCATCTCCATTATTTTAATTTACATTATTCCAGCTTTTCTTTTCTTTTTTTT
>VXAY01004618.1:663912-680487 GCA_013399855.1 Oxyruncus cristatus
GGGGGGGGGGAGGGAAGGAGGTTCCTCAGGTACGTATTAAAGAAATCTCTTAATCGCAATAACAGCTTAATTTGGGGTGTAATTACACCTCTGCTCTTCCCTGGCTCCCCCACCCTGTCAGTGGTTAATTCTGCACACACTGTGTGCACATTAAACCTTCCCCTGCCGTGTCCACGGGGCACTTATTGACACAGATGCAGAGCACTTCCAAAGGGGAGGGGAGGGGGAAGGGCAGGGGGAAGCTCTGGAGCCAGGACACAGGGCCCAGCCCCTCTGCCATGGTAATTTGTGGTTTTTCCTCCAACGTTTAGTAGCCACAAAGAAGCCTTAGAAATTTCTGGTCAGAACCAGGACTCCCCTGTTCCTCCTGCAGACGAAACACTGAGCCCTTACACTGCAACCCAATAAATATTTCATCTGCTTTGGAGGGAGAAGGGGTGGAGCCCGGCAGAAATTGTGTTCCACAAGTGCAAACGACAGCTCAGACCCTCCAACAGCCAAATCCCACCTTGTCCTCCCCTCCTGAGCACACCGCGTGTCTGCGTGTGCAGGGGCGGGTGGCGTTGGCACTGATGGGCACCACGACCCCCGGGCACGTCCACAGGGTCCCCCAGGAAACTGCAGCGAGCCAGAGAACCCAACTGAGTGCTAAAAATGTTACACAGGGAGGGGAGAACCAGAATAAACCACGTCTGCAGAGATCCCAGATATATTCATAGAGAGAAAGGTGAATTAAAACCCCTCAGCCTTCCCTCTGCCCTGGAAAAATGCTGATCAAAAGCCGGTGTTGTGATGCCAGCTTAGAGGACAGATTTCTGCTAAGGTGTTTATTTCATCTTCTCCCATTTTAACCTTTGTGCTGAGTTGGAGCATTGCTTTCAAGTTTGATCATCCCTCCTTGCCTTCCTGAAGGCACTTGCTCTGACTTAAGCACATACTGTGATCAGAGACTCACGGACCAAAGAGATGTAGGACAAACTTTGGAGGAGTGCAGACACCACCCTGCCTTTGGGGAGTCCTTGGGATGCAGAGCACAGCCCCATATTGCAGCCAGTAGGAAACAATGGAATTTAAATTGTTAGTTTAAATTGGAACTACAAAGAATGAAATTCAAAGGCCAGAATGGAAGTTATCAAATAAAGGGTGAAATGACTGCCTGAAAGGATTACACCAGCACTCCTGACAGAAGGGAGATTCAACAAAGTATATGGCAAAGAAGGATTTCAAGCCACTGGGTAAATGATGATAAGGAGGAAGAGAAACCTGTGTCTCTACTCTTGCTGATAGGGGAAAAAAATTCATATTCTATTTTAATGCAGCAACTTTCAAAAATCCCTGTTGGCTTGGCACTACTGTAAATCATCCATCCCACCATTCTGGAGAAATCAGCTGTGATAAAGGAACCAGTGCAGAGAGTTAAGTGAAATCTCCGGGAGCTGCTGAACTGGAAGGGAGAAGAAAATCCAGACCTGCACCTCCAAAGCTGAAGAGAGGTGGACATGGGAATTTGTAGGAGGGTTGTTTTCCCACAGCCCATAGGCACTACAGGGAATAAATCAGGGGCAGGAGTCACTGAGGGCAGGGCTCTGATCTAAAGCTGAGTGCTTTTAAGGCTGGAGGGAAGTGCCCCCATCCCTCTCCTGTCGCTGCCCCCTGAGGGATTTATATTCAGGTTTTAAGAGTTGTTACTGAGAGGAAGATTTAATTCCTGCCCCAGCCCATCCCAACCCTGTATGACTGATAAAATTCAGGGCATGCTGAAAGTTTGGAGGATATAGGAGACTGTCCCTTAATTATGGCGAGCTGCAGCTGTGCTGCTCTCCACGAGCCCATCCCTCTCTGTGTCCACAAACAAGTTCCACAGCAGGCAAATCACAAACCCCAAGAAATCCAGACAAATGGGAAGGAATAGAAACCCACACGAGTTGTGATCAGAGGGATGACACAGTTAAAGCCCCAGAGATTTAATGGTTTATCCTTTATTTACACCCCGGCTGGCCCCGTGTGCCACCAAGGGGCTCAAAGCCGCAGGTCACTGAATTCTCTCGTTTGGCTCCATTAATTATTGGGACTGTCAGGCTCCTCCTCAGCTGCTGAGACTGTGAGTTCACTGTCCTTACTGTGTTCCTGAGCAGACCAGGATCAGGTCATGACTGACATATTCGTAATAACAACAACAAGCAGTGGCACAAGTGCTCAGGGCAGCGCGAGAGCAGCGGGAGCTGAGCCCCTTCCGCCGGTGCAGCAACCCAGAATCATGGAAAGGGTTGGGTTGGAAGGGACCTTAAAGCTCAGCCCTCATGGCAGGGACACCTTCCACTAGCCCAGGTTGCTCCAACCTGGCCTTGCACACTTCCAGGGATGGGGCAGCCACAGCTCCTCTGCCCAGCCTGTGCCAGGGCCTGATGGGGAGGAATTTCTTCCAAATATCCCATCTAAATCTCCTCTCCTGAATGTCAGCCTCAGGAGAGCTGGGCAGAGGGTGCGAGCATCAGCTGATCAATGCCTTTCTCAGGAGGTCAGAGGTTTGGGGACAGCTCTGACTGGTCACCCCTGTGTTTATTATCAGGCTGAACTGATTAGTGTAGAACAGCAGCGAGTCTTTGTAACCTGTTTGCAAAACTTGTCAGGGTTTTAGCTCCAATCTTGTGAGCCATGTTGGGGATTTTCTAGGCCAAGCCAGTAAGTTCAGATTTCACTTCATTTTGACCAGTCTGATTGAAAGAAAAGCCAATGCATTTTCTAAATGGACTGATGGGAATTTCTTTTCTTTAGTAGCCTTTGGGTGAATGTGCCTTTGGTGAATGTTTGTGCATGTTCTTCTACCCCCAGAACATGAATCAAGGAATTATTTATGCAGCATGTAAGACTGGAATTTATATACACAAAAAATGGCCTCAAATGGGTCAAAAAAAGTTGCTATAAAATCAAAAATGACCATTTAGAGTCATCAATCATTTAGATTGGAAAAGACCTCGAGATCATCGCGTCCAACCGTGACTGATAGGACTGATAACATAAAGGCAGATTAAAAAAGTTTGCATCTGGTTTGGTTGGATGATGCCATTTCTATTCGGTAGATTATCAATTATTAGCAACAGGAGCAAAATGTATGAAATTTCTGCAAGCTACAAACAAAAAGTGCAAGTGATTACGGAAAGACCACCAAGTTTTATTATCTGAACTTATAAAACAGTATGAACATGAAGGAAAGGGTTCTGAAACCTGAATAAAACTCAGTGGGTTCAGTTCAGTGATTTTGAACTGCCTTTGAGAAAACTTTCAGACTGACAAGGTGACAAGAAAAAACAAATCCTTCCCATATTCCCTCAGTTTGAGGAAGTTAAGAGGTATCTAATGGAGCAGGGAGAGTAATTATTATATTTTAAATACTGGGGTTTAATATCGATGGTGTGTCTCAAGTGAAATGAAAAGGAAGGCTGAGATTGGAAATAGACATTTCTCCCCCAATTTATGAAAAGCTGCAAATATCAGACTGTTTAAAATGATAATAAATCAGCCCAGATCCCGAAGCGTATTTATTATGCTTGGAATTAGCAATAATAAAACCAAAGCTTCTGCAATATCCACGGTGGAATTTAATGGAAATAAAACGAACCTGCACAGTTTGATTTTGCGCTTAATGCATTGTCATATTTTTGGACCCAAGGCACTTCTAAAATTACACGACTTGAAAAGCTGTAGTAGGTGCGCAGGGGTGGAAATGGAGATATTTCTGTGTGGGGTTGGGGCGAGCCTGGTGGTCTCCCTCCCGCCCCGGCCCCGACAGAGCAGGATGTGTCCAACGTGCCCTGGGCTGAGGTCACCCCGATGCCTCCTTGGCTTTGCACTTCCCAAAGCCAGAGTGGTTTCGGGAGCAGGATCTGTGAATAACTCTCCCATGAAATGAGGCTGTGTGTAGGTTCCAAAAATAAAACAGCATTTCCATAGGCTGATTTTTTTTTTTTCCTTTGCTAAGTTTATCAACCACTTTCTTGTTGAACTTTTTTTTTTTTTTTTCCCCTCAGTCCTTTTACCTCCAGAAATCCCATAGTCTGGTGCTGGAAACCTCAGACATTCACTTTCTAATAAAAATAAAAAAGAAGAAAGGGTTTCACCAGAACTCATTGAGGGAGACTCTCATTGGGTCAGCCTCAAACAGGGCTATCACTGCCACCTCCAAGACGAGAAAAAAACCCCAAAAAAGTGTTTCTGAGGAGACTCACATCCAATTCCTTTGAAGTACCATTAGCTGGGAAAGATTTGGCCATGATTTAAAGGTCCATTTTCACGTTTGCCAGTTGGCTGGAACAATCTCCATTACGCCACTATCAGATGATTCTGACATCATCCCAGACACAAAATGCACGACTGGGAGCAGCCCTGGAGAAAGAAACATCCTGCTTTTTTTTGAGTAGCAAAAAGAGCTTAAACCCATGTGGTTAGTGGGACATGAGCAAATAAATAAAATGAAAACAACTAACAAATATTTCCTATAGGAACCTTCCGTCCTGAGGAGAAAACATTCTGTAGACAGGAACTTGCAGAAACCTTCCCAAACTCCAAATGGATTTTTTTTTCATTCTCCATTCTGAGATATAGAAATTGAGGTAACAATGTCTACAAACAGCATGGGTTTTTTTTTTCCTATTTGTATTGCAGCTCTGAGTTGGTTTTGCCCCAACACACAACATCCCTGCTTGGCCTTGAAAGCACTTACTGGGGTTCACATTCAAGCCAGGCTGGACAAGGCTTCATGTGATTTTAGTCGAATTTAAGGTGGAAAACATGCCACAAAATATGGTTTTGATGAAACTGAGCCACTTCAGCTCAAGGTTTGCATTAGGAGTTTCATTAGGGAATGTGAAATGTGGAACTCTGGCTACAGCCTCGTGTGATTAACACAGATCTAATCCACGGACCTCGGAGTGCCACAGCTTGTTCAGCTCCCTCTCCACACTTTCATGTGGCTTTAATTGTGATTTATTCGATTCATTAATTTATTGAGGCATGAGCCATAATCAAGGGGTTATTTACTTATTTTTTAAAACAGCTATATTGCACAATATTTACTGTGTTCGTATTAGTCATTGCCAGTAAGGGGAAAATAAAAGGGCCTTTTGGAAAGCAGGGAACAACCCATTGATCCCTGGCCCTGAGCTGCTCTCAGGCTGCCAGGTGACTCCACAGCAGCTCCTGATAGGGATGAAATGCTGAAATCCAGCGTCCACTCCTCTGGGACAGAGAGAGAGGGACTGGAAGGGAAAACAAACAGCCTGGGACAGCGGTGTCGGAGCAGAACACCATGAGCTGCCCTTGCTGGGCCTTGCCCCAGACCTGCTGCTCCTCCTCCAGGACCTTGTGCAACCCCTTCTCCAAGGCTCAGTTTCGTGCACATTATTTGTCAGATTAATTAAGCAGGAGGTGCACTCATTTCATAGCCCACTGCTATTAACCTGTTCCAATGCAAAACATACCCCATTTCAGTGTAAAACATACTCATCTTCAGTGATTTTAGGTCCAGCTGCAGCTGACCTGCTTTGACATTGCTCCACTGCCCTCTTAAGATCCACACCAGTTTAACCCAGTGCAGGATGTGGCCTTTTTTAGAGGAAACCTTAAGCACCAGGCTGATTAAAGTAACTCCAAGCATCACAGAGTGACACACACATCTAATAAATAAAACCATAGATGTTTTTGAATAATTCCTGCCTGTAGTGAGGCTGATATAGAAGTGCTGCAATTTTGCTCTCACATCTCAGATACAAACTTTACCCACAGCTGAATCTTGACCAGAAGAAAGAGATGCGATGGCAGAGGCAGCGATGGGGAGTCGTGCTGCCAGTTCCACTGACTGCAGCCCAAGTTTAAGGACGTTTTGTAGGTGAGCCTCAGCGTTCCACTGAAGGGAAAAGCCATTTTTTATCCTGTATTGAACAAGGCATGAAAATATAGCCTTTGGAAAACCACGAGTGTTTCCCAGTTTCAAGCTTGACTCTCAAATTTCGGCTGAGTCGCGAAGCCAGCGCCGCCCTCGGAGGGAGCCTGCCCCGAGTCCTGCTCCTTGCTCGATTAGGAAGGCATGAGAAACCTCCAAATCCAACATCCCCCATCGTGTTCTACATGTTTTAAGATGGTTATGAAAAATGAAAAGGCCAAAGCACTCGTAGAGGCCGTTCCTGACACCCCGTGACAGACACGCAGGGCTCGTGGGTCACCTCTGCCCCAGCTGAGGAGGGGACATTCCGAAAAGAGCCAGGCTGGGTGGAAATGAGAAACATTTGGCTCCTCGTTTCATTTTCATGCCGCCTTCTGTTTCATGGACCAGTGGTTTCCACAGGCTGAGACACCTCCTGTGCCTTCAGCATCCCCAGGAGGGGCTGGGGCAGCACTTGCTTCCAGCCCCCCGTGAGCAGCCCCGTAGCCAGCACGCCTGGAGAAGGAACCACTGCAAACCAAACACTCTGGTCCCTGCAGCAGGTCCAACCACCCTGCTCTGCTCCTGCTCAGAAGGAAAATCTGCTGCTTCAGGATGGTGGTGGGATCTTTACCGGGTGTTATGGCCATGAGCCAGTGGAGCACTGCTGACTATGCCTTCCTGTGAAGCAGGGGAGTTGGCATTCCCGTGTCGAAACCTTCCCAAATTACCTTCTCCAACATCTGTACAGGTCTGGCTTGCTGAGCTCTCCCTTGCTGCTGCCTGGGCCGGGCTGATTTATGGGTCACCTCCATCCCAGCACGCTCTCCCCACTGCTGGGAGGTGCTGATGCCCCCAGCCCCAGGCCATGGCAGCACCTGGCTGGGACGGGAATGTCTTTTTCCAAACAGTTCCTCCTCACAGACATGCTCTGCACATCCGTGTCTGGAGAGGAGCTCAGCCATTTATTTTTCCTCTCGCTGGGCGTGTTTGGAGCTGTGGGTGGCCTGTCCTGTTTAAAATAAAGAGTCCAGGAGGAAGCTTTGTTCTTTGCAGAGCGAAATCCAGAGCATCTGTCCTGCACTGTGCAGGGTAAGAAAGCAGGAGAGCTCGGTCTGCTGCACAGTTCCTCAGCTTGGTTTTGGTTTTCCTGGGTTTGAAGGAAACAGGAGCACAAGGCAAAAAGAAGGAGGCAAGAACCCTGCAGGAAGATGGGCTCAGCTGCTCCATTTGGTGAAAATGCTGTGAATGTGGATAGCCAACACTGCAGGAACAATCCACGAAGGATCAGAAGTCCAAAATATCTGATACCATCTCACAGCTACTGAGTGGCCTTGAGCCATGTTTTATTGGGTTAATATTCCCAGAGAAATCAGCCCAGCTCAGACACCTCTGCAGGGTCATGCAAGGCAGGATGTGTTTCATCCTACTTTAACCACTTGAGGCATGCAACAGTCCCTTTAATCACGGCTTTTAGCCCCATTAAAAAAGACACTCGAGAGAAGCAGAGCTAGGAGATGAATTTTTAATTTTTTTTTTTTTTCCCCCTAAATATCCTGACATATTGCAAAACCATCTTGGCAAACTGGAAGACACCAAATTCTCTGAAAAAGTGACTCTGAGCAGCCCAGCCCAGCCCATTAGCTGTGGGTGTGCACACAGGGACATTACAGCACAAAGCACGAGGGACTAAGTCACCTCATCGATCCTGCAGCCCGGGACAGGTTGGGTTTCTGCCTTCCCTCGCACCATCCTATACCTTTGAATCTCGCTGTAAATACTCCCCCTCCGCAATGGAAATTTGTCCACTGCAGGGACATTTATGACTTGTCATCGGATGTTGCACCAACATAAACACACCCTGAGCTGGGAGGTGCATCCCAGCCTCTTCCCTCCCGATTGTTCCTCACATAACCAACGACTCCTGGATGTCTCCGGCCCTTCGTGCCACGTCCTGACAGCGACAGGAACAGGGTGCAGTGCCACCAGCCCTTGATTTACATGGTGTTCATTATATCACTGCTTAACTCATCCCTGTGCATCCACTGCAAAGCCCATTTTTCTGCCTGGAACTTGGCTGAGGGAGGGGAGGAGATGCTTCATTATTGAGTGTCTTTAAGTGGAAGAAGAGCCTATTTTTAAACCGGTGTTTTGCAGGTCATTAATCCCCAACCTGGACGGGAGCCTTTAGCTGTTGACCTCCCCAGTGAGCAAGTTATTTACTGCACACGACAAATGGGCATTTTTCATAGTTGTTTTCAAAAGACATTTCACATTTCGGAGCCGTTGTGGGGCATTGTAGGAGCCCTCATGATACCCAGTGGCTGCTATCCTTAATCCACCCTGGAAGATATACAGGGCACTTCAGCAGTGACTCATGCCAGGGTAACAGGATGGTTATGTAATGTCCTTAACATGCACATTATTCTCATTACTTCTTGGAGACTTCAGCCTCATAACTCTGCATGGTATTAATATTGAGCAGTTATCCAGGGGAATTTGAGCTTCATAACATCCACAGTAAAAATCTCCAGGAGTCTTACTGATACAGTTCCCATATCCAGTCCATGACTAGCACTAAAAATGGGCAGAACTGGGCTTTTAGGGTCAACTTGAGAATTAGATATTTATTAGTACTTATTGCACATGGAAGTGTATCCTGCAACGGATGAACACGGCTTCATTAAATCAAGTTTTTAAAGTGACTCTCTGGCAGCCCTGATAGTTGATATCAACAATAAAAGGGTGAATGTTGATCTGTACAGAGTTACTGAGCAGGGTCAGAGCTGTGATCCCACCAGCCCAGGACCTGGTCCCTCACAGAAGGCAGCTCAGAGGGAGGGGGGAAGTTGGAAGAAGGGAGATAAGGAATAACCAGCCTGAGATTAAATTTCCAGGGAAATGAACCAGGAGGAAATTTATGCACACGAATATTATCCCCGAGGTCCATTCTCCCCCATTTTTCACATCTTTGGTTATGTCACTACATCTCCATGCCTGTGGGTATTGCACAGAGCCAGGAGAGCTTTCCCAGTGTTGTACCAAACCCCCACACTGCACAAACACCCCCTGGCCAATCTGGAGCCAGAGCGAATTAAAGAGGACGTGACGATGAACAGAAGGTCCCCCCAAATGATACTCCCAGCCTAAGTTTCCATGGCTTAATCTGTGTTTTGGTTTAGCAGGGCAGAACTCCATGGTGGCCTGTTGTTTTAGTGGTTGGAGCACGACACAAAAATCAAACCCCTGAGTTCAAAGTGTCTGGCTGTTTACGGGAATCCCACCGCCCGAGAACTGGCAGGAGCGCCCCGGATTACTCATCCGCATTAACTCTTTGCATAAACACTTTCCTGTCGAGCGCAGGGTCGAGCTGCACATTCCCTGACAAAAAAGAAAAAAAAAAAACCTCATGTTCAAAAATAAACACAACCTATGTCTGAATTACGGGCTTGTTTCACACAAAGAGAGGTGTATTTACACAAGGGCGGCTCATCACGACGCGTTCGTTTTCCCAATGAGTGACTCCTCCCGTGGAGGGGTCTGGGAGGAATAATTGCTGTGAAACAGAGTCTAAATATCAGTGAGTGACAGCACGCCGGGAGGAGCGGTGTTGAGCCGTGCCAGCTCCACAAGACACGGGTTTGGGATGGCTCTGGAGCCCGGGAGGGGAAGGATCTGGCAGGCGCAGCGCTGCTCCCGAGCGCGGGCTGGGAAAGCCATCTCATGCTCTAATGGCAGAAACACCTACGTCCCCCCCACACCACCATAAATTATTGGCATCAATTGAATTTCCATGATGTCAAGCAAGTGTGAAGGAAAATAGAGCGCAGCTAAATGGAGGGACGGGAGCGTGGAGCAAAAACACAGGAAGGCACAGCAGATTTGGGTGGTTTTTTTTTTTTTTTTTTGCTTTCCCCAAGGAAGGCGGCGGCACATTTAAAAGTAAGAGTTGAAACAGAAGCTGAGCTCGCAGTGGGGAATGTCCAGAGACCCTCCTTGGGAGTTCATCACATTTTATATGTGCTATAAATTTCTGCACCCAGCACGGAGGGTTTAAGGAGGGTGTTTGGGGCTTTTATGGAAAATAATATTCACAGCAAAAGAAATGTCAGAGAATTTGCCTTTCAGGTCTGGAGATACCTCTGTGCTACACACAGCGATTAAAGGCAACTCATCAGCAGTAATTAATTAGGAAGCAATCCTTCCCTGGGAGGGTGGGGAGACCCTGGCACAGGTTGCCCAGAGAAGCTGTGGCTGCTCCATCTCTGGGAGTGTCCAAGGTCAGGTTGGATGGGGCTTGGAGCAACCTGGGCTGGTGGAAGGTGTCCCTGCCCCTGGCAGGGGGTGAGCTTTATGAGTTTCAAGGTCCCTCCCAATCCAAANAGGTTGCCCAGAGAAGCTGTGGCTGCCCCATCCCTGGGAGTGTCCAAGGCCAGGTTGGAGCAACCTGGGCTGGTGGAAGGTGTCCCTGCCCCTGGCAGGGGGTGGAATGGATGAGTTTCAAGGTCCCTCCCAATCCAAACCTTTCTGTGATTCCATGACAATTAGAAGACTGAAAGAGCAGAGAATTACCCTTACAATGCAGCTCACATGGAAACTGTTCAATAGCCACACGTTTTTAATTCATTTTGCAATTAAGCAGCAATGTAACATCATTTCCATTTTCCTTATTTGATTTTCCCACGAATTTTCCAGCTTCTTTTTTTTTCTTTAATTGCAAAAGAGATGGACTTCTGGTAAAATTCAGAGCCTGTGCTGATACTTTGAAGCCAAGTGATACTTAAAGGGTGGATAATCCTAAAAATTTGGCAAGACCATTATTAAACCTTTTGGCTCTATCCACGTGCTGAACATGATTAGCATCTCAAATGCTGGTCACACCGTCTTCTTCTGGGCATAACAGTTAAAATAAAAAATTCAAATACAACTGGAAAAAAGAGCAGCTAATAAGTATTATGTCCAGCCTTCAGCTAGAAACGAGATGACAAATAGGCCAGTAAGGCCAACTAAGGTTTTTTTGGGGTATTGATTTAAAGCAGAGAAGCCACATTTGCTAATTTATCAATTCAAGTGGAAACCAAGGATCATGGAACTAAACGATATTAATCACTGTGGATTAGAGAACCCAAGGCTTCTATTAATTTCCCTGCCAGTTTTGTTATCTCCTCAGATTTTCCTGTCATTTCTTTGAGACTTTCCCTGTAAATTCTACATTTCCAGCTGTAAGAGCCCATTAGAACATGGCAGGAGTCCTGCACTTTTCTCGTAATGAATTCTCGAGTTACTCCGGGTTTTCCTACCCAAACAAACTGAAGCCGCACACAATTATCCTTGGGCTGCACAGCACAGACATTCTTCAGTGGGATCTTCTATTTTTAATTCAGCTATTGAAATAAACTGGGGAAGGATGCCAGGCTTCACAGCCCCTTGTTATTTGGTATAAAAATAAAACACGGGCAGTGTAAACACGCACATGGTGCATTATCCATGCAAATAATAATTTGGGGGTTTGTTCTAACTGGGAATTTAAGAGTTAGGGCACTCTGGTTGTGCTTGCTGACCACCAGCCCAGCATGTGGAGGCAGAAATCCTTCATTACTACACAACCCCCTCTAATTTTTAACCGAGTCCACGCTGTCACTTGTTTCATTCGGTGCTACATAACCACCCCATTTATAGACCTTTCCCCTCCATCCACAAAGTGAGCATATAATACATCACAGGTTGATTTCCTTTGATATTCTCCCCCATCCCAGCTTTTTGCAAGCCCCTTTTCCCCGCTCCCAAGCCGTGGATCAAGCAGCTGCCGGGCTGCCCACGGAGCTGGGCAGCAGGATAGGCCTGCAATAAGGCTTAAATTGAAAGCTCTGCTGGTTCTCCCCACTGTGCGGGCCCTGCTGAGACAGGCTTCTTTTAATATTGCCTTAATAGGCTCAGTTAATTAAGTTCAGTCTATCTAGGGGGATTTTCTGTGCCTGTGGAGCCCGTGTGTCTTGGCAAAGGGGAGCCCGTTCCTGCCCCAGTTATTGTCAAGAGTGGCTTAGACAGAGTGATTACAGCACTCGGGGGAAAATGGAACCACCTTCCCTGGCTCAGCACATTTCGGAGCAGGATCGTGCTGAGCCTCATCCCAGAAGGAGCCCGGCCTGGAGTGACCATCCAGTGACCTGCTGGGGAACGTGGGGCTGCAAAAAACGCATCGCCCGGGCTGGGACGTGGGACCAGCCCCTGCTCCTGTCATGCCCTTAAAGACGTGAGCTGCTGGGGCTGTTAATCACTCAATTAGGCCCTAATTATCAACACCCGCCGCATCAAAAGGCCCCCCACGGCCAGGGAAAGGTTGCAGCCGTTCACTGTGAGAGGCGATCCCTGCCCCAGGCATAAAGTCCCCAAAGGGCTCGGTGGAGGATCAAAGGCGGGCAACCAGCTGATGCTCCCTGCGCCCTCTGCCCCAGCGACACGGACCGGGGCTTCAGCGGTTATTCACCCAGCACTGGGGCTCAAATCAAAGTCCTGGCCTCGGGGGATGGAGCAGGAGGGATGGAGCGGGAGAGGTGGGGCAGGAAGGATGGGGCAGGAGAGATGCAGCAGGAGGGATGGATGTATATACATACAGTTTGGTTAACACTCGTTCTGTAATGATGGTTTAACTTTTAATCTTTTTCTGATATTTAACACATGGCAGCTTGGATTAATTGTTAAGGTTGTGCTTTGGTGGAGTAACAAGACTTGTAGTGGAACATCAGTTTATCTCAGGAATGAACGGTGATCAGGTTGGAGCAAGAATGTTCTGACATCTCCAAGGGCATAAATAGCCAGTGGAAAAGTGAGTCCAATAATCTGCCATTCTAGGATGCTACAATAATACAATAATTCTCTCACCCTTTCCAGTCCCAGTCTCATTTCCTGGGTTTTAACATGACTTGGGGTTATATAGGCATGCAGTGAGTCAGCCTGTATCAATTTTCCTAATCCTCCCAAAATGTCGATAATTTGTTCAGCTGTTCTGTTTTAACAGAGTGACAGAACAAATGCAGGAGGAGAATTTTAGGTTGGGTTTCTTTCTAACAGTTTCAAACTGGCAGCCAGTTGAAAGCTTGTGATGAGCGGCTTTAATTCCAGCACCCACAGAAAAGGTATTTGATGACATACTTTTTATCCTCAATAACACGATAAAGGTTGAGCTGGAGGAAAAAAGGATACTCCAGTCACCTTAGGGTTCCCTGGGTTTGAATTGCTGAGCTGCCTGGCCTGTGTAACAGGAGTTAGTCAGCACAGCCCCGTGCAGTTCACTGAATGAAGGAGGTGAAATGCTGCAGGTGAGGGGCACAGCGGGATCCAGCACCCCCAGGGTGGTGTGAAGGAACAATCTTCAACCAGCACTGCTCAGAGTTCAGGGGGATGAAAATCCTCACTGGTTATAAAGGAACAATCCAGGGAGAGCAGGGATGTCCTCACCACCTCCAAATCCTCAGTCCTGCGCATTTGTTCTGCAGAATCCTGCTGAGGGTACCGCAGGCAATTCCTTTTATCCTCCTTGTCTAGGTCAGCAAACCAACATTTTGTAACAGGGACAAGTTATTTAAAAGAGAACACAAGAGCTACTGTATATATTTATAAGTCTAATATATAATAGATTCCTGCAGATAAACTCCTGAACTGCAAAGCCCGAGTTGTTCTTGCCCAGCCTGAGAGCAGTTGCCAGCATTTCTAACAGATGTGTCATCCATTCCTTCCCCACCTGGGATTAACTCTAATCGAAAGTGACGTCTGAGACAATCCTCCGAGCCAGTTATTTGTTTTCTTAATGCAGGCCAGAAGATTTTACCTGCTGATTCCTTATTGCAATTTTGCGAAATATTACAGAAACATGCCTTGTGTCCTTCCAAAGTCCTGGCATCATGTGAGTGAGTAAGGAGTGGAGAGGTACCAGAGGAGTTCAGGGTGAAGAGGTTTAATATTTTTTAACTTTTTCCTCTAAATTTGTATGTTAGAAATTTTTGGATTGTAGATAAATTTACAAAGGTGCCAAAAAGTTGGGATTTTAATTCTTCTTTAGCTAAAGGCAGAGCAAAGCACTTGGATATCAGGACCATCATCCCAGTGTTTGAAGAGGTATTGGACCTAGGAGGAGGATGGTGCTCACAGAGACTAGAGATCCTTCTCCAGCCTTGCTAAGGGTGCTCCAAAAATGCAATGTTCTTTTTTATCAGAGATCCTGTGAATAACCAGAAGCACAAGATGTGGCAGAGGGGGATACAAGGGGTGACCAAGGGTTTAGGAAACACACGGGAGTGAGAGAGGGGCCCTCCTACAGATGGGACTTCAGGCTGGAGGAGCAGCCTGTGACAGCAGAGGCGAGCTGGGCTCAACCCCAAACTCTTGAGTCACACACTGAGCAAGGGAAAAAGTAGTACGTGATTAGAGGATGACTCAGGCTGGTCTCTGCTGAGCTCTGTGGCTTGGACACTTGGCCAAGGATTCCGTTGTGAGCTGACATTTTTCGCTCTGATTAATCCTTTCCAGTCCCCGGGCTCAGCTGACTCGGCTGAGCCATTGGGAGCCATTGTTCAGCTCTGTGAACTTTATCTCTTTTCAGTGCTTAAATAGAAGACCCCTTCTCCCCCCACCTCATCCTTCTTGCTAAAAGCCTGTTTGTAAGAGCCATAATGGAACTCCAGGTGGCCTGGTGATTCCCAAGTAATCCCCTCGGGGATTTGAAGCACTTGGTTATGCCTCATGCATGGTAACAACCCATGGATGGGATTTTCCTCCCCCTCTTTCCGCTGTGCTGGGTGATTTAATAAGTGCAGGGCATTAGATGCTAAAGGAGGACTAGAAAGAAGGTAAAAAATCAAAACAATCCCTTGGAACACACCAAACTCTGCAGTGTGTGTGCGTGGCCAGTGTATCCAGCGCTTCCCCACTGAACGTTGTATTATCTCCTGAGCCAACCCCCACCGAAGAGAACGGCAGAGAACTCCAGAGCAAGTCCTAATCCCAGCTCCGAGAGCCAGGCACCCTCTCCAGGGCTACACCTGGTCCCAGTTGTCCTTCCCCTCTGTCCCATATGGAAACATCTCCCCGGCTGTGCTGCCAAGTCTGAGCACCTTGGGAAACAGTGAGAACCAGAAACATTTCACCTGGGCTTCCCTCTGGAGAAACCAGCATAAGAGGAACAGAGTGAAGTGAGTTTTCAAGGCTGAAGAAAAAAGGATCCTCAGTGTATTTATTTGATGTGTTTCCAGAGGTCTGTTTGCCACATGTGTAAAGGGCCAAGCCAAGCAGAAGAGGCAGAAGAAGCTTGGAAAGGTGGCAGTGAGATTATTGGGCTGGAGATGCTACAAGGCTGCTACCAGGACACTCCAGGGTCTCCTTTCCTGACCTGTGCTCTGGCACCAGAACCTGTTCAGCTTTCGAGCAAAGGTGAGGAAGGTGATGGAGCCTTTTGCTAAAGCCTCCTGAGGTCAGTCACTACATTGGCTGAGAGCCTACCCCGGTTTATTAAGTTACTTTGGATGCTTCCATGGGTTAGTGAGAATTGTTAATATCATTAGCTGAACAAAAACGTGAGAACTAAGAAGAGAGTGCAACTAAATTGGGGCTTAACTACTAACTCTTGATTAAGAATAGAAAACAGGCCCTCCAGTGCCCTGCACCCACAACTTGCCATCGTGAGCTGTCCCCCCTCAAACACGTGGTGCTGGTCCCTGTCAGACCTGGGCTCCCAGTCTGAAGGAATTACACGTCTAATTCCTGCAGTCACCCTCATCTTCCTCAGGGTGTGTTCCTGGGGAGCAGAGCATTGTCCTCAATTGGTTCCACCAGAGAGGAATTTCCACGGAGGAGCCACAATGAATAAATCCCCAGCAAATTGCTGTGGGCAGGGGGAGGCCGGGAGCCAGGGGGAGAGAAGGACCTGGAGAAAGGCAAGGCAAGGGAGAAGGGGAAAAAAAGGGTCTTTGGTGTATATGGAACTCCTTGCCTAATTTTTGTTTGGCTCCCAGTCTGGGCCAGCAGCTGCTCTGGTGATGTATTAGAAACGACTTATTGCTGCAATGCATCATGAAGCTCCATGGCCCCGATGACATGTTACCATAATGCATCCCCAGAGCTCTGCCCAGCAGGAACGGGAGTCCTGGAAACCAAACTGCTCCATAAATTTTAGCACGGTNCCCCAATTGTTGTGAATTTCTTTTCTGCTCTATTAAAGATTTAAGCTTTGAAAAGTGTGGGCCAGAGCAGGCACTCATTAAATGGGCCCCGATGGTTTCATAAGTCCCCTAAGTCATTAAAGGGTTTAATATAAGAGATTAACTATTGCTATTGTTGCTCAGCAAGAATAAATTATCTTTAAATACTTTTTTATGCCCTCCTGGTAGTGAGTCAGGAACTGGAGCTTGCAGGAGAGGAGGACCCTGGCTGTGGAGCTGAGGGAAACACTGCTCACCCTTGTGAAAACGCAGAGCTTTGAGCAGCAACGCTGCACCGTGGTCATCCTGCTCCTCCAGGCTCCAGAGGTCCATGGAGCTGGTCCTGGGGCCACATCTACACTTGATTTGTGTGGTTTCGAGACAAGCAGGAGCCCTGGATGCTCAGCCTTTCTGGAAGTTAAGCCCTGAAACCCCCCAGGTTTTAACTGCACATAATAATAATAA
>VXAY01004618.1:680657-702646 GCA_013399855.1 Oxyruncus cristatus
ATAATAATAATAATAATAATAATAATAATAATAATAATAATAATAATAATAATAATAATAATAATAATAATAATAATAATAATAATAATAATAAAATTTGGGATGGATCCAGCAAAGTGAATCCAGGACCTCAGTGGTTGAAATGCAGAGTTGCAACCCCTGAAAGTTCTGCGTTTGGGTCTGACTCACCCTAAAATCAGCCCAGGGACTCCTCCAACCACTGGGTGCCTCAGGGGGCCCTGCAGGTCTGCTGGGGGTGAAGGACACCGGGGTGATGTGACCACCTCGAGTCAAGGGCACGTGAAGGTTTGTAAGACAGACCCTCTGGTGTTAAAGTTAGGGATCCCTTCTCCTTGCACTTATTATCTTAGAGAAAAAAAAGAGGGCTTTTCTGTTCAGGCAGCGCAACACACTGGCTGACAAACAAGAATGAATCAGAAAGGGGGGGAAAAAAAAAAAGAAAAAGGAAAGAAAAGGGGGAAAGAGGAAAAGAGCAAAGGGATTTTGGCTGTGTTTGGGTTATATGGCAAACACGAGCAGAGCCTTTGCACAAACCTACTGGAGAGTTCTGGGTGGCACCGTGGGGTGACCCGAGGAGGTGCCCATGTGCTCCCACTGTGAGAGGGGAAACTCCAGCGCAAACTCCAGGAGGGAATTGCCAGCAGTTTCTTGGAGGAGCATTTCATGGCGTGGTACCAGCAAGTTGCCTTTGCCTTGGAAGTGCCCCCCCAGCCCGGGCTGGGCGGTGCTGCTGCTGTGCCACGGTTAGTTCTGATCCAGGATTGAGCGTCTTTTTATTTTGTCGAAATGGGTTTCAATGGAAGGCTCTGCTCTGCTCGAGGAGCACCAAACTAACGTGCTTCGGTGTTTTTCTTTCCCGAATCCTGAGGGAACGTGCCCCTGGACCAACATTAGACTGTTTTGTTTTGGTTTTTTTTTTTTTTTCCCCCCTTGGTCAAAAGATCCAGTGTGTGCTAATTCTGCCGGGCTCTCTCTCACTCAATCACTCATATTCAGTGCCCCCTAAAGAAACATTGCAGAAGCCAGGAGGGTAAGAAATTACCCAAACGAGCTGCCTGTGCTTCGCCCTCACGGATCACACACTGAATTGTTGCCACCTTGCTGGGAAAATCAGCCACGTGTTGGCTCTGCTTATCAAGTCACAGAGGAGCTGCTGTGCTGCCCAGGGTCAGGCCAGAGCACTGTCCAAAACTGGTACCCAGCCCTTGCTGGAGGGGCTTAAGAGAGGGAAAGGATCTTGCAGAGTTTTATTTTTTAACTGATCTTCTAAATCACGTTTTTCAGAGGTTCAGGCTGAGGTGTGGTGGCCGCGCGTTCCCCGCACAGAAGGGGATCTGTGCACGTGCTGAACTTTAAGATAAAAAGTGGCTCTAGGTTAAGGAGAAACCCTCTGGTTTTATGGCTTTGCCAACCCTCCCGAATCGTGTTGAAGTTTTAATGCTGGAATGGGCTCAAGAAGTAATTTATTTCATTGAAAAATGCAGCTTTGCAGCAATCCTCCTTTAGCAGAATGACCTTGATTTTTTGTTTTTCAAAACTTCGTTTCAAAATTTGCCTGCATTGGAAAACATCAGCAGTAAAATAAAGGCTCAGTCAGAGGGACAGAAAGGAGTTTCCTTCTGAGTTCTGTTTCTGTTTTCTATTTCACTGAGGAATCCCAAGCAATTTGCTTCAGTTCAACCCAAGTCATAATAATAACAACAACAACAACAACAAAAAAAAATTAGTCCAGCCGCTGAGGTGAAAAATCAAATTTTCATACAGATTTGTGTGTAAAAAGTATTTCTTCTGCCCCAGTGAGTGGAAGCTGATGATGGTGTGTCCTTTCCCTGGGAGGACATTCTTTGCAGAAGGCAAAGGAGGAGCCACCAGCCATCAGGTCAAGCACCAAACCTCAACTGCCTCCTGCTGCAGCCAGGTCAGGGTCCTTTGGAATGTGACGGCAACAGGATTCCTGCTGGGAACAGGCCTCT
This sequence comes from Oxyruncus cristatus, assembly GCA_013399855.1. NCBI lineage: Eukaryota > Metazoa > Chordata > Aves > Passeriformes > Cotingidae > Oxyruncus > Oxyruncus cristatus. Next base: position 682,652 of record VXAY01004618.1, read on the forward strand.
TAAAGCCAGACCTAAATGTTGCTTCTAAGGCCATGACACCTTCATTTTCCTTAATTTACAAAGGACCTTCACAGCAAGTACAACTCCTGCAGATAACAGGAGTTTTAAATAATAATAAAACCAGAATAATGAACAAAAAAACGATCAAAACTCTGAATTTTCCCCTTTTCAGGTGGTTCAAAGTGCTGGAGCATCAGGAGAGGCCCTGCTGCCTGTGCCTCTGACTTCCTGAAGCCTTCTCTCTTCCTCACCAGGATTCACCTGTACCCCACCTCATCCTCTGGTTTTGGATAAATCATCTGAGGCTGGAAAATAACCTGAGACTCAGTTTGGAGCTTCTGCACTTTGGAAGTTGCACGAGTTACGTGAGACTCGGATCACACACGAGAAGATGTGATGACACTGAGGCTGCATTTGCAGCCCCAAAGCTGCCCTGAATTCTGGATAGAGCAGCGAAAGCTGCAGCATCCCATGGAGGCACCGCCCCTGCCGTCCTGCTTTCATCAGAACCAGTTCCTTTTATGAGAGTTTGTTCTGCATCCCAGTGTTTGGGAGACTGAACTGCAATGAAAACAAAGCGCAGCGAGGTGATGAAGGCAGCACGTGGGGTAAAAGCAGTGAAAGCTCTCAGGGAGCTTCTGAGGCTCAGCAAGTGCAGTGACTTGCCCATCCTCGCGCAGGTGATGCAGCTGCACAGCCAAAAATCACAGGCTCGGGGTCTCCTGAGCTTTCCCTCCCTGTCCAACTGCTGTCCTTGGGATTTTCATCCCCAGCTTCTTCCCCGGAGTGTCTGTGGCCAAAGGCTGTTACGTCACCAGAGCCAGAAAAAACCCCCAACCCTTTCAGCTCCCCAGCCTTCTGCAGCCCAATTTATGTCCAATTTGCAGACTTTCAACATAGCAGCCTCACAGTTCATAAAATCAAACTCAGCCAGGGCTAAGTCTCTGGGTAATGGATTTAGGATCACTCGAGGTGTTACTGGCAGTTCATGATGGGTAACTTTCTTGTTAACTAAAGTCCCTTTTGCTAAATGAGTTCCAGGTTTAACTCCCCCCAGCCCCAGCTTTCACTCTCCCTTTTTTTCTCCTTTTTTTTTTTTCCCCTTTTTCCCCCCTTTTTGGCAGCGCTGTTGTGGATGGGAAGGGAGGGGGAGAGGAGGGTGGCACAGGACTTTTTATTAGGCTGCGCGTGGAGGGCTTTTCATGGCGAGGGCTACGGGGAGCAGAGACAGAGGGGGGGAAGAAAAGGTGGGATAAGTTAGTCTTTGTGTAAGGGGAAGGTGCTGAAAGGAGGGCTGTGTGCTGGGGCCGGGGGATCAACCCTCTGGCTCCGCTTGTCTACACAGGGGCCGTGGAGCCGGCGCAGACGGGGCCGTTGGGTTTCCGCAGGTAACGGGGGCTCTGTGGGGAACGGGGCCAAGGAGAGCAAACCACAGCCTGCACAGGGCACGGGAACTCAGCCCCTCCTGGGCTGGGCTCCCTGGGCTGGCAGAGCCGCCAAGGACCACGTGCTTGGAGCAGGGAGAGGGATGGAGCAGGGAGAGGGATGGAGCAGGGAGAGGATGGTCCCCCAGCCGCCGGCCGCCGAGCACGGCATCCGTATGTTCTGTATACTCCATATATTCCACGTACATAACACCAGGGTGTTCCTCTTCCGTTAACACTGGGTTTTCCAGCTGAGCAGCCACACTGTTTATCTGGCAGAGATTAACTGCTGATCGTGTTGCAGGAAGGGGATGCCTCGTTTCCAAGGTCAGCCTTGGCAGCACCCAGAGCAGGCATTCAGGGAGATTTCTGGGGCTTTAGGTTGTCTAAAAACCACCTACCTGGTTTGCAGACGTGGAGGGAACTCTACCAAAAACTTCTCCCCCTTGGACAGCAGTTCTGACCAAAATGAGAAATGTGGCTGTCATGTTTGGTTTGGTTTGGTTTGGTTTGGTTTGGTTTGGTTTGGTTTGGTTTGGTTTGGTTTGGTTTGGTTTGGTTTGGTTTGGTTTTGAACCAAAGCATCTGCTTTGTCATTGCTCTCCAGGCCACTTCTGCTTTCGAACATTTACCTTGAAAGTGCTTTCTGTGTCTCCTTCCACCATCCTGCACCTTGGCCCAGAGGACAGGGTTTGGCTCCCTCAGGCTCCCTCTGATGCAGACGGATCAAAAGTAAAGAGGACTGTCAAAACTAAGTGTTTCTCAATGGTTTAATCCCATTTTCCTGAGCTCCAGCCTCTTTGCAGGAGTTGTTTGCAGTGAGGTTCCTCATTCAAAATGCACCTGAGGTGAAGCGATAATTCAAAAGTGTAAAAAATGCCCCATTTCATCATAATATGATCAATTGGTGCTGTTTTTTGGTCTAAAGCAGCATTTTTGTTTGAACCTGAACTGGTGTCCAACACCATCATTGACTGAAGGGCCCCCACAGATCACGACAAGGACAGACTTGCTGGTGCTGTGAAGAGAGGGGAGCTTGCAGGGTAAGTTTAGCAACCCACAGCCCTGCTGATGGGTGTGTTTTACATTCTGGCTACAATAAAATTAGCCCAGTAATGATTTATTATTGATAACAAATAAACCCCGACTTGACAGTGTAGCCTCGTTACCTCCAGGAGAATATTTTCTTTCCTTTCTGTAGTTGCCAGCCAACATTTTATAATCACAACCTGAAACTATAAATGGAACATTCTAGTGATCCAAGTGGAGGACTCTCTTCCACTCCATTTCATCACTATTTGTTTGGAGTAACTTATATTGTTATCTGAGCCCTTTTTCCTCTTGGAAGGGTGCAGTTGCTCGCCGTGGCTCTGCCAGCTGCCTGCCTTAGCTCACAGAGCACAATCCCTCCAGCCCAGCCATGGATTGTCTTTCAAACTAAACAAATAATTTTATTTAAAAGAGGGGAAGAAGAAGAAAATGTCAGCCTTCCACCCCAAAAACCCCACAGCTCTGTTTTCTCTGGTTTTGGGACAATTGTGTCATGTTCTCTGTCCCAGCAACTCTGGCGAAAACAAGGGATGATATCTCCTAAAAAGCTACATTTTTAAAAAAATAAAGTGGTTTTTTTTTTAATTTGTTTTTTTCAGACCAACTCATGAATATTGATTTCAATCTGCCATTATTTCAGGCGTGATGTCGTGATTGAGTTTCGTGATTTCGTGATTGAATTTCATGATTTCGTGACTGAGTTTCACTGATTTCAATCAGGGCTCAGTACTTCCGGGGAACAGGGACAAACAGGCTCCTGCTGATGATGTGGCAAAGGTGATTAACTGGAATTAACTCCCATGAAGACGGTAGAAAATTCCCAGACTGGATCAGAACAACCTCCACCTTCCCAGAGTCATGTCTGGGCAGAGACCAGCTGTCCATGAGGAACCATCCATGAGGACGCCAGAGAGAAGGCACAGGGAGAGATGATGGCAGCAGGATCCTCCAGATCCTCCCAAGGCAGAATATGAGGGTTTAACTCCTGGAATGCCCAAAGATGTGCCTGTGCACAGGTGGGAATATATGTGGGTGTGTTAGAAGTCATTGCTCACAAGAACAAAGCTGACAGTGACAGTGGGTTGTTGGTTCTGGTTTTGCCACTTGGTCCCTGATTGCGGTGAAATTCCAAGTATGTAAATCTAATCTTCAGGTTTCAACTTTGCCTCTCTCTCTCTCTCTCTTGCTTTTACAACCTGTAAATAGCTAATTTGAGGCAGGATAGAGACCTTTTGAATGCTAAAGCAATGCTAGAGTGAAAACACAGTTTGGTGTCCTGCGAGTATCAGTGTCCATTGACTGAGGGCTGATCTTACAAAAACCAACGCCGTTAGAGTTACCCCCTTTGAATGTTAACTCCTGTTAACTGGGAGGCATGTTGGCTGCCTTTTAAATAACTTAATTGCTTTCCAAAACATTTGTGGTGAGAAGGAAACTCCAAAAGTGGGGGACAAAGCTCTATTCATATTAATGGCAGGCAGCAGTGTCACAGAGCACTGAACAGCACCAGGCCTGGGCTGGGGGGCACTGAAGGACTAAAAGTTGTGGGCATTTAGTCCAGGATCCTTTTGGCTTCTCTATCCCAGTCTCATCCTCTTCGATTTCCAGTTTATCCGACTACACAACATGGCAAATCAGCCTCGCTCTCAAAACAAATTCAGCTTTCTCAGACTGGCCAGAAATTTTGGGTTGAGTGTTCTCACTCACACAATGAACACTATCAATGATTAGATGATTTATAAGGTTGATACCAGAAAATGGCATCCAGTGTCTAGAAAAAGAATTGACTTTCAAACAGAGCAGTTGCAAGTTCTGAAGCTCAAGGAAATGGTCAAGAACTTCATTTTCACTGCAGATTAAACATTATATTTGTAGATGGAAATGCACAGGGGTTTTGGAATCTCTATAATTGCATTTCAGAGAATATAAATCTTTCAGTTAAAAGCCTTTGAGCTGACAATGTGCCTGCTGGGAGTTTAGGCTGTAAATGTCCCTGTGAGTGGCCTGGGCAGCCAACAGAAAATAGGTAAGTATATTCTGAAGAGTAGAATCCAGCAAAACTTCTTTTCTTTCAACTTCTGTAAATAAAATTGGGAAGTGTTTCTGGTAATTTGGGAGGCTGTGCAGGTAGAGGGTAGGAGCTAAAGCAGGTCCTTCCATCAGCCAGGTGGGTGAGGGATGAAACCCCCCCCACACATCCACCCTGGAGAAGAGGAGGCTCAGGGGGGACCTTCTCACTCTCTGCAACGAAAAGGGTGGTCAGGGCTCCTCTTTGGCCTTGAAGAACAGGTTGTGCAAACCTCTGCTTACCTTGTTGTTCTCAAGCCACAAGAGCTTGGGCACTTTATGTTTTCCCTGTCTATTTTACTTGTGCCCCAGCCGAATCCTGGGAGGCTCCCTGGGGAAATTTTGGCTGGGCCACTTTTCTTCACTTTGTTTTCGGTTGCTTTTCTTTCTCTGATTAGAGGGGAAGGCGATATTTTGAATCATTTAATATCAAGACAGGCTGTCCTTTCTGAAGTAACTTGTTGTGAAGCCACTGTTGGGCTCTCCTTGTGGGCTGGTCTAAGTCTGTGGTGGGGTGTTGCTGCTGTGCTAAAATAAAGGGTCACAGAACCAGAGAGATGAGCCCAAGGTTTACAAGGAGCATCACTTCTCCTCCCTTCAACCTGAACCTCCCTTATGCCCCTTTTTTTTCCAGTGAAAGCCTCCAGACAGTCTTTCCATGTGTCCACACCCCAGCCCTGAGGAGCTCCCCGATGTCCTTTGCCATGGGAACCCCCTGCATCCACTTCCAGGGCCGGGGCAGGTGGGATGGGGACTGACACCCAGCAAACACACTCGTTTTCAGGAACTTGGAACAGCCAGGAAAGAATCTTGACAGAACAAATGGCTCCCCATAAACATGTCTGAGGAAATTAAGATGCTACAACTGATCTGCTTTAATAAAATTACTCGGTGGGCTCAGGTTCCAAGGTTGGTCCCTGTATTTTCTGCATCACGCCATGCAATTAATCCTTCCTAAAATAAACACGCTGATTAAAATTCCATTATCCTGACAGTTCACAATAAACCATGGGACCAATGACCCCCTTTCTTTTTAACCTTTTAAGCCATTATAATTAATCCTGGATTTATGTCATTTGCTGGTAAATGTTACGATCACCTTCCCAACTACTTAAACAATTCCAAACAGTTGCACTCCTCAAACATGTAAACAATGGACAATAATTGAACTATTTAACCTGATCCACATTTCATGATGTTTCCTTTATACACAAAGCTCAGCATTGACTTGCTGGGGTCCCGTTGGTTTGCATTTTCCCCCCAATCTCTAATTAGGTGTTCATTAAAAATAAAATAATAACCCTTTGGAAAAAGGCAGGGAAGTGTCTGAATTTGCCTTCATGACTGGTTTGGTCTCATATTTGATTTGTCAGTGAAGAGGGACTTGCTGAAGAACATTCTTCTATATTACTATTGCAAACATACTAAACAAAATGCCAATATTTTTCTTACTGAGTTTTCTGCAGTTCCCTTTTGCCCAAGGTCAACCTTCCTTCGCTTGTCCTGTGTTTTAGAATGACAACCACTGTGCTCACAAAAACACACGAAATCACAACCATTTTGCTCAGTGGAATCACTTGTTGCTCAAATGCCTCTGGTTTTTACAGCAAACACAGTATGGAAAAGAAACCAACCTTAAAGGCAAGTTATTCCAGTTAAAATCACAGGGCTGAGGGGCTGCAAGGTTGTCCCAGCCTGTGGCCAAAACAACAACAGATGAAACTCCACCTGCTGTAGAAATCACCACCCAGCTTGGAGGGGGTGGATTGACTAAATCACCCACTCCTTTGCCTGTATTTTGTGAGCATTTTTTCTTCTCCATATTATAATTTACCAAAGAGAAACCAAATAGAAGAATGAGGTGATACAATATTATTAAAATTGCCACTTAAATTAATTTGTCTCGGTTTTGGAAAAGAGCATCAAAATTTCAGCGTCTCAAAACCCGTGATGACAAACAGAGACGCAATCTCCAAATTTTTTGGAAGGTGGAAAATCCATTTGCTAACCAGCCCTACTTACAACTGGCTAGATGGGTTACTTATCCAAACTAACACTGACCTTCAAAAATGTTTGGGTTGATGTCAGTGTTTGGGCTGAGGTTTGGCTTGGCCAGTTCTTCTTTTTCCATAGCAGTGCACCCATCCCTAAAGGAGGAGCACACATAGGCCAAACTGAGCTATTATTTAATAGAAATAATGAAGAAAAGCATCTTTATCTGGCCAGTGGCACACGGTGCCTGTGAACAGCAGCCGATCCCATCATGGGCCCGTCAGCCCTAACAGCAACAACTGACGAAAAGGAGGGAAGAAAACAGATTTATTAAACAGCTAAACCGTGTTTACATTGATAAATGAGCTTCCTAGAGATCCCAAAGTTCATTTTAAACCCCCTTTTTAGCAGCTCTTCAGCCAGCCAGCTGCAGAGCCCTCCTGGGATCCCCCAGTGTCACCGGCACAAACCTTCCTTCTCAGGTTCTGCCGAGGTCTCCCGAGCGGTGCCCAGGTGTTGAGATTTAAGGATGTGCTGTTCCCCACATGGGCTGCACAGGATGGACCGTGGCCCGCACTGTCAGCACCCTGTGAACAGCAGAAGGCTGTCTTTGTGCACGCTCCAGGCCGGGGCCGGGGCCATCTCATTCTGTTTCGAATTAGCAGCGGCGGCGATTTCCGCTGCCGCGGCTTTGTAGAAAGCCCTCTATGTTCTTGCAGGCGCCATGGGAGGCTGCAGGAACATGCAAATTGTGTTGTCTCAGTTTGCTCCTGTGGTTTTGCTTTCCAAGGAGGCTGGGAAGGGAAGAGATGGGGGTTTGGCCATCGGCAGCCAAGGCGGAGAGGAAGGACGGAGAATCGGGGTTTGGGATGAAGTGCGAGCTCTGCACGAGTCAGGTCGTGCTGTGGACTGACCACGCACTGCAGAAGTTCTGTCTTCCACAGCATGAGGAAATGGTGGAGTGCATTTGTGAGCACAGCCCCAGAAACCAGAGAGCGTGAGGGTAAAATAATAGAATCCCTGAATGGGTTGGGTTGGAAGGGATCTTAAAGATCATCTCATTCCACCCCCTACCATGGGCAGGGACAGCTTCCACTGGCCCAGGTTGCTCCAAGCCCTGTCCAACCTGGCCTTGGACACTTCCAGGGATCCAGGGGCAGCCACAGCTTCTCTGGGCAGCCTGTGCCAGGGCCTCCCCACCCTCACAGGGAAGAATTTCTTCCTAACATCTTAATTGACCTCTAAAATCACAGATATTCTGACTTGGAAGGGACACACAGGGATCTTCAATCCAGCTCTTCAGTGAACAGCCCATCCAGGGGCTGAACCCACAACCCTGGCATTATTAGCAGCAGGTTCTCACCACCTGAGCTCATCCCCCAGCGCCAATACCCCAGGTAGTGTTAGAAGATACACAGGCCAGGGTACAAAACCCCATCAGCACCCAGACAAGGAGCTGCAGTGAGGATCAGATCACAACACAGATGGGATAGTAATTTTAATCCAATAGAGTGTCTAGGAAAATAGTTCCCAGGGGCTGCTCTGGCCCTGGCAGTGCCAGGTACCCCCAGCTCCCGGGCAAGGCACAGACCGAGCGGCAGTGTCTGGCAATGAGTCCTGAATTCCTTCAGCTGCCTTTCCCTGCACTCACAACAACCTCACAGACAATACACACGGGATGCTCATCCCTGGAAGTGTCCAAGGCCAGGTTGGACGGGGCTTGGAGCAACCTGGGCCAGTGGAAGGTGCACCAACTTCGTGGTGGCTGAGCTGACACTACTGAAAGCACAGAAAGTCCTGTGCACGCACATACACACACACACACACATATATATATATATTTGGGAGGGAACCAGCTCCCCCAGGGCCAGGCTATTGTACCCAAATCGTGCCCACAAGGCCCAGAATAGCTGGGTGTTTTTGCAGGAGCAGGCAGCAGAGCTGACCTGTTGACGTTGTACTTTAAACAGCAGGACTCAAAGTCAACAGAAGGGGGGGTGAAAATATCTCTGCAGATTTATTTGTTTGCCTGCATTAAACCCAACTTGCCCTTTCTTCCCAATAACCCAACAAACAAACCAGAAATGGGGGAGAGTTGCCAGCATGTTGCAGTTTGTCCTTGCACTTTTAATCCTGTGCTCTCAGCGTGGTTTTGTGACTAAATGTCAGAGGCAAGTTTTTGCATTTTTAGGTAAATTACAAGACATGTCGAATGTGGACAGTTATAGCAGGAAATATATTTAAATTTGTGCTTTGCATGGAGCCATTTGTTAATGAAGTATTTCAAAGAAAGGAACATTAAACATTTTGCTGTTTATCTTTGATGTGACTTGATAAACCTTTTTCTGCACTCCAGACTCTTTGGCCACTGAGAACAGTTTTCTCAGTGTCCCTTTTTGTTCTCCCATCATTACAGAGAAAGTTTATTACTGTTTTTTTTCCACAGGGGTTTATCTGTTTTGTTCTTATGGGAAGAGCCATCCAAGACCTCCGTGCTCTCAAAGCCTCTCAGGAGTAAAGCTGACAGAGTTTTACCATAACTGTTCTGGTGCTGGGGTTCATGTCAAATTAATCCACATAATTTAAACCAACTCCAACTTGATCCACACCAACATATCGTAAGGCAAAAAGTCCCGGGGTGGTTTTATTTTCTTTGCATGGGGGACAATTTACTGTGTGAAATTCCCAATTTTTTCCTTTGAAATTTGGCTTTCTGTTTTCTTGAGTCCTTCAAAATACCACGAGTCATTTCCTTTCAGTTGGTCAGGGCACCCTTGGATGGACTGGTCCCTGCTGGGGACAACTCCCTCCATCCAGCCCTGAAGGTGATGCCCACTTTAATTTATCCCACAGGGATAAATCACCAGACTAAGTCTAAGTAATTTTATCGTCCTCACAACATATTTCATTCTCCCCAGTCCCTTCCAATGACAAAAACTATTTCAAGTTTACGTCTGAGAAACCTTTAGGTACCTTACAGGATATTTGGGAATATTCTGAATATTCAGGCTTCCTTTTTTAGCTCCTCTGGTGCAAAGCCCATTGGATTTATATTTAGTCTGTGTTTCTCTCCCTATTTTATAAACACAGGAATTCTGAGACAAAATAATAATAGTGTGAAAATGGACCAACCGCAGTGATGGCAAATACATGGATCGACTTTTTAGTTTATAGTTACACAGAAAATGTTTTGCCCAAGTGGTGGGTCCCCAATGTAAGATTCACTTTTAATTACCCAGTACACTCATATCTGAGTCAAAAAAAATAAACACAGAGCAGAGATAGAGAGAAGGATACGAAAGGCAGTGGCCATGAAATCATTGACTGGAAAACCGAAATGATGTATTTTCTTAATTTAACTGAGGCAGCACAGCCATGGCTTTTCATTGCCAGGGTGGTCATTTGGGGCTTTGAGCTTTTATCTTCCCAGAGAATATTTCATGCCCTGAAATCTGTGTGGTTTATTTGTCTAACTCTGCTAAATTTCTGCCTGCAGCAGCAAACACTATTTACTCTTTAAAAAAAAGGCTTGTCAAAATTATTAGATATCAGAGGAGTGTCTCGAATATAAGAAATCCAAAATATTTTCTTTTCCCTGTCTAGTAAATACTAAATATTTTAGACTTCATCCTTTCACTGTTCATTTCACTTCCCAATCGGAGGCATTGCTGCTGTATTGGTAAAGAGTCACCATAGGAAAGGGCTAGATGTTAAATTACATTTTCAGCTATCTTGACATGCCGTACTTGGCACGGCTTTCCAGGGGAACAAGACAGTCTGTATATTTCTGAGAAATTAAAACCATATGGCAACACCTTAAAAAAAAAAAAAAAGAAAAAAAAAAAAAAAAAAAAAAAAAAGCCCTTTTCTGGAAGCATCCTTGGAGTTTTCAAAATGTATGTGAATTAAATATAGTCCTATTTATTTAGAAAGGATCTGTTCGGATTAGCCAGAGACCCCTCGCTCCTGCTCCAGGAATTAAACTGCCAATGTGCTGCTGCTCCAAAGTCACAACGGGACAGAACCTCATGATTGCTTTTCTATTAATAGACTCCTCGTCTCTAAGCTGAATAATGTGTTTAATTTTGGCTAAACTCGTCTCTGGTGCAGACTATTAAATTGATTAGAGGATGAGAGCTGTCCTCTGCCAGCCCGGAGAATTGATGTAATAATATTGTCACTGGAAGGAGACTCCGCTCTGCAGTGTCATTTGAAAGGCTCCAGAAGGTTTTATATGAGGTTAAAAAGTGACAGTTCTCGACTGGAGCTCTGCAAACCAGCCCTGAACTGGGTTTGGGGGTCCCTGTGTGTGCTGGCATGACTGGAAGCCAGGAGGGCTCACAGCCCCCACCCCTGCTCCAGGCACAAAGATCCCTCCAAAAAAAGTCATTTCTGGGACACAGGACAGGGAGGTGGAGCCCAGATGGGCTCATGGACCTCACCAATGTGTGCAGGTGTCCCTCCTGGACACACCATCCTGTTGCTTAGCAAATTCATCAGAGGTTGTTCACTGTTAAAGGTCGAGAGCCCCTAATTCCTGCAGGGCCCTGAGGAGGGGCTGGGTCACAGCTCCACCTTCTCCCCGCGTGCCGCAGCTGGAAAAAGGTGCTGGGAAAAAAAGTTCCTCTTCTCCTGAATTATCTGGTGACATTACAAGCTTTGACAAGAAGGGAAATCTCCTCCAACTCCTCCCCAGCCCCATATGTGGTCAAATATATGACTTGAGCGGAAAGCATTTGATTAGATGGATGTAGGGACATAAAATCCCTCAATTGCACAGAGATATTTTGATATAGGAAACATATTTTCAACTTTGTGTTTTATGTCAGGGAGGAAGCATGTAAAAACTTTTCAGCAACATAATACCCTACAAAGCAAAGCCCTCAATTTTCCCCTTGCCTCTGCTCCTGCAGACTTCTTGTATATTTGCACATTTGGATATGATGACAATTAGTTCTGTGCTGCGGGACTGGATTGATTTCCCTCTCTGGGTCTGGTCCAGCTAAAACCTTACAGGTTCAAATACAGAAGCCTCTGGTTAATGAACTCCAGAAAGTGTAAAATACTGAGGCCCTGCAGTTACACGATCACCCTTCCGAACAGGAGCACTAATATCTAACAAGGCCAGCTACTGTTCTACCCCTTAGAAGAAGCTCATAAAAAGTGGGTTTAATTTGTCTGGGAAAAATAGGCTTAAAAAAAAAAAAAAAAAAGTGGTAGTGTAAGTTCCCTGGTGGAAAAACATGCCTTCTATTATGGAGCCTTCCCACCAAAAGTCTTGGAAATTAGGCAAAGTTAACATGTCCAGTTGGAGCCGAGCCAGGAAATGAACAGTGGATGTTCTCTTGTAAAAATCCTGAAAGCTGCAAGTAACCCATAAACAGTTTGCAGAGTGAGTCAAAATGGGCCATTTTATGTTCCCTAATGGAAATACAGCTTATTTGTACATGGATTCAAAGTAACAATGTGATGTCATCAAACGATTTAAGGTCAGAAGCATAGCAAGAGTCAATATACAAGTGGTGGATGGAAACATCCTATTCTTACTGAGGTATTTTGGAGGAACCACCAACACCAGGGTTTGTCTTGGCCCTCTGGAGCTGGTACAGGAAAACCTCAGCAGCTCTATTCCTGGAATTGCAAGGTGGGAAGTTTACTGTTACCATCAGTCTAAGGAGGGATTTCAGGAATATTAGTAAAGTTTGCTTTTGGTTCAGAAAACAGAGACGTTTCCTATAGAAAAGCTCACCTTTGGGGGGTGTGGCTGAATAAGGGATGTGGGCTCAGCGTCATCCCCAGGGTTCCCACTGAGCTTGGCAGGTCAGGGACTCCAGGGCACAGATTCCCTGCAGAAAAAGAGCACACCTGGAAAAGTGTCCCTGGAGGACCAAGATTCCTCCCAGGTAAAGGAAGCTGGGATGTCCCTCAACCTGTGACTTCCCTGCCTTCTGAAACGGGAAGTTTGATCCCTCCTTTCCCAGTATGATTTTAATTTGTGAAGTGGTTTTGAGCCTGGGGTAGAAAAATTGAAGGTTGGGGAGTGGTGTCCAGGACTGATACAGAGTTTTCCCAAAGGTTTAGAAGCAGATGATCCAGAAACAGTCTTTCCATTGTTCTTCCAAAGGCAGAAGGGAGCAGTGGAAGGTTCAAATTAGGGTCTTGCAAACAGATAAAGATGAAAATTTTGGCCTAGGTAATATAAATTCCATAGATTCCTGAGAGCAGCAAAAGCTGGTTCCTCAGCAGTTACCTGCAGACAGGCTGAACATCCTCAAAGCTCAAGTTTCACTAAATAATCCTTTTTTTTCCCCCCGAAACTGTCTTAATGAAAGAACATTTCCTTCCCAGCTGCTGGAGGAAAAGCCTGGCAGTGACCTTTGAGTCACTTCTGTTATTTGTGTCACTTTGTTCATTGCTGTCATTACTATTATAAAACATCCACATCATTTTGATAAGTGATGTCTTGCCCTGCACTCATTCATTTAGAAACCAAATAAAAACTGAACTAACTCAATTTCTAATGGAAAAAACCCACAATTCAGGATTAACCTCTAACTAAGGATGAGTTTGGGAGCCTAAACTGGTGTCAGAACTACATGTCCTGGGCTCAGTAGGAGTATTAAAAGCCTCATCAGAAAAGGTCCAGCTGGCAAGAGGGGATAAATGGAGAATATCATTAATGATATCATTAATAACAAAACTCAGGGTACATACAGGGAGCACAGAGCTCAGCCAGGTGTCTCTCCAGGCCACCCCATTGCTCTGCACAGACACAGCTGGATTCCTTTACGGATGTTTTCCTGCAGGGTTTGTGGAAGGGAGCAGGTTGATTCGTGATTCTTACAGGAGTAAGAGGCACAGCAGCATGACATGTCATTACTGAGCAAACCGCAGAAAACAGGCCTTTATTCCCTGACTTCCAACTCACAGGTCTTTTCTTATCCCGCAAATTATGGTCCTATTTTTTTTCTAAGAATATTTCTGAAATAAGATGAGAGCTCGTGCTATGAAAAAGGTGGGAAAAGTCAGCCATTTACTGAGAAATCATCAGGAAACATTGACACTCGTTCCTTAAAAAATTAAAGCTGTGATTTGCAGTCTATTCATCTTGAAGGAAACCTCTAAATCAGTTCCACCTATTGGTATTTGCAAGCGCTCACGTGTCTTCAGTCTTGGAAGGAGGTGAGCTGCACATTCACTGGAACAAGTCACTGTTTGATCCCCTTCTGTATTTCATGGCAGTTGCCAATTAGAAGGTGGGAGAGAGGCAGGGATGGGCCAGGACCATATGGTGGACTCAAAAAGCAGATAATTTAGGAATGACATTTATTTGTATAAAAAATAGTGCCTTCTCTTACCTACCTGTCAGCCATGGCCCTTGCACAAATCTTGCCCACGGCCGCAAGAAAAGCAAATTGGAATAAAATGAGATGCCAAGAACAGCACTTGCTGGTTGGGAACATTGCTGTTTTATTATAGGAAAATACCTGTATCACACTCATAAAGAGACCATTAAAAATGTAGGTAGGCTCCCCTTTCTACCTCCTTCCACAGCCCCACACCTACACACAAAACCTCCCTTTCTTCCGAGCCCCAGTTCCAGCCAATTCCTCTCCGTCTCCCTGGGTCTCACTGAGCACCAGGGAAGTCACAGACAAAGCAGGGAATGAGCAGCAGGAATCTCCCTCTTTCCACTAGAAAATTTCAGTCCCGAAAGGTGTAGTTTGGGATGCAGCAAGGAATTCACTCCCAAAGCCTTCCTGGGAGCTGGGGATCCTGCAGACCCAACCCCACAGCAGCAGGGGGACACTTGTGTCCCTTGTGTCCCTCCCACAGGCAGATGAGATTGTGGGAGATTTCCTCAGACACACACTCCAATGTTGCTGGGAAGAGGAGCTGAGGAGGAGGATGAACCCGCCCTTCCTCCTCAGCCTTTCTGAGCTGCCTGGGGCTGGAGCGGAGCAGGACCCACTAAAGAAAGCAAGGAATTTAAATGTTGTTTTCCTGCAAGTTGACTGAAACCAAATATACTTGATAACAGGGCTGAGTCCTGGCGGGAGCCGAGCCAAGTCTTTCACACGTTTCCTCAGGTAGGAAACTGCTGTGCAACATTTCAAAGCACTGTCCCTCCCAGTTTGCATAAAAGAGCTCTTCAGTGGCTCCCAAGGCTGTGGTTTCTGAGTCTCCCAGGCTGGACACGCTGCCGGTTCCCCACAGGACACGGTGGATGGAGTCTCTCAGGAATGTGTTTTCCCTGGTTTTCAGATCCATACCCCCACCCTGTGGCATGACCTGAAGCCCACAGAGCTCCGAGTTCCACCCAGGCTCCCAGCCTTCCTCCTGGGACACCCTCCTGCCTCCAAGCTTGGACAAAAGAGGAGCAGGATGGGTCGGAGGGATGACATGGAGGAAGGAGAACGCGATCCCAAGCTGCTTCACGGCAGCCCCGAGGACAGCAAAGCACAGAGCTCCATGCACAGTAAAAACCTGAAATTAAATCCACCCTATCAAGAAAGATCCTCTGGCTTTTCCATCCGAAGGGACAGAGGAATTCAACACCTGGGATTCAGCCAAAGGCTGAAAGATCTTTTAACTTAAAATGTCTGCTCTAGACTGTCTCATTTCACTGCAGCATTTTCATTTCCAATCAGGACACACATGAGCTCAAATCGCTCTGTCCGGGACTTCCACGGAGGGGGAGCACAGCAGTTCTTGGGAACTATTATGTCTTCAGACAGCCACGGGTTCTCCACACTCAGAGCCCCAATTTCTGTTATGCCACTGTAAATCTAGAGGAGCTCCAGTGATTCCACTGGACTTGGGCTCGTGGAAAGCCAAGGTAAATACAAGGAGTTGTCAAAGGAGTTATATCCCATTGGCACTGGGGTAACTGAAAGCTTAATTTGCACTATTTTTTAATAATACGGTGTCTTAGATCATTAGGAGTGAGGTCCTGCAACCAGATTCATGAGTAACTCTCGTCGTGAGAGCAGCTCCTGGGCTGTACGTTTGTGTGAGGAATGGTCACAGCCCAGATGTCGGGATGGCAGCTGAAGCCACCCTGAGTGACACAGGCGAAGCTCTGGCTCGCTGTGCTCAGGCAGGAAAATGTCCTGCTGGGTTGGGCCCTTCGGATAATGTGCCCAGGAGCTGATAAAAGTAACGGCTGAGAGACCCTGAAACAGCTTCCTGGTGAAATCTGCAGAGGAGAAAATCTTGAAACCTCAGGGTGGTAGGGCCTGTAAAAGACGTGGAAATCAAACTGTGGTGGTGTCAGAGTCAGGGGAGAGATCAAACTCTGGGCTCCTCTGAATTATTTGGCTTTAAAATCACACGTAAGCTGGGAAGGAAGTTACAGTTCAGAAAGAAGTCCTTCATGTTCAGGTAATCCTGGTGCTCATCCCTCAGTGCTCCCTGGGAAGAAACAAGGAAGGCAATTCCTGTCTCGGGCACTGCTGTTGCTCCAGCAGAGCACAGACCCTTCCCAGCCAGCTGTGCCACACTCATCCCACACTCGTATTCCAGGGAAATAAGGGACATTTCATCCCACCTAAAGAGTGTGCTGGCAGCTCCTGAGCCCTGGGAATGTGGGAGCAAAGGGAGAGCAGCCAAAGGAGGAATTAGTAGGGCAGATCCTGATCCCACCGAATTCAGTGGCAACATTTACGGACCTCTAAGTCATTATGGTTTTGCCCCAAATTAGGTTCCAGTGACAATTTTCCACTGCAGGAGAGTTTTAGGTTGGATATTGGGAAAAGGTCCTTCCCCCAGAGGGTGGTTGGGCACTGAACAGGCTCCCCAGGGAATGGTCATGGCCCCAAAGCTGCCAGAGCTCCAGGAGGGTTTGGACAACGCTCTCAGGGACAGGGTGGGATTGTTGGGGTGTCTGTGCAGGGCCAGGGGTTGGACTGGATGACCCCTGCAGGTCCCTTCCAACCCAGCATATTCCACTATTCTACAAACTGAGGTAAAACGTTGCATTCAGCTCCTACCAGGTGAACCATTCCTGGGGGTCTCGGAATGAGGAACGGAGCTTGTTGGGGAGCCATTTCCAATGAACAGGTGTTCCAATGTACCTTTAAAAAATACAATCCAGGGGAAACACAAGAAATTAAGTTTGGGAATGGCTACACAGCCATTTCCCCCTCCCTCAGCCCAGATTCACTCGGAGACATAGAACAACACCTTGACATTTCATTTTGAGGGGTCCTTTCCTCAGCTTTTCTCGAAGCAAATTTAACCTTGCTCGCAGATGTCAACCAAAAAAAAAGGAACAAAATCAATTCACCACGGGTTTGTCACGAAGTGGAGAGGAAGGTAACGCATCCCACTGGTTGTAAATTGATTTCTGAGGGCCCAAGGAGCAGGGAAGGAGGGTTCTTTGCCCCCGTGTCCTGTGTGCAGTTGCCTGTGGGTCACAGGCATGGGGACCGGGGGCAGCCCCCGGGGTGCAGAGTGTGCAGCACAGCACCTTCGCTGCAGGGCCTCCCTGCCACGAGCTGCAAAGATGTTTTCCTTGGCCCCAGGAACTGCATGAAATAAAATCATTCTGCAGCCAGGCTGACGGAGCTGGGCATGGGGTACAGAGAACTGGACAACTTCCCAGTGGCCTCTCGCCCAGAACTTGTTCTGAGCGCTCGGGGCCAGAAGGGTTTGCGGGGGGCAGATGTGGATCACAGGGGGTTAATCCCCAATTCAAGTTTATCACCTCACGTCACAAAAGCACAATGTGTTGCTCCAGCAAATCTCGCTTATCAGAACTCAGCGTGACTCCTGGCGGAGCTGGAAAGCTCAGATATCTCCATCTTTGCGTGCTTTAAGGTCAGACCTCGTGCCTTATCACACGTTTCACAGCTGTGCAGAAAGGCTCCCAGGTAGCTCTGTCAAAGCCATGTGTGCAGGTCTCTCCAAAACCATGGTCCGTGTGAACCTTGTGGCAGTGGCAGTTGTTTAATAAAGGGTGAAAAAACCAGACA
Organism: Oxyruncus cristatus; assembly: GCA_013399855.1. Taxonomy (NCBI): domain Eukaryota; kingdom Metazoa; phylum Chordata; class Aves; order Passeriformes; family Cotingidae; genus Oxyruncus; species Oxyruncus cristatus. The sequence goes on from VXAY01004618.1 coordinate 700,161, forward strand.
ATGTTCCTTTTGCCATCAAATTCGTTTCCATTTTGAATAGGAAAAAAAAAATAATCCCAGTAGATTCTGCTTTTAGTCGTTAAAAGCCGAATTAAAAATAGCATTTTGGTATCTAATACCTATTGAATTCAAGGGCATCCGATGAAACAAAACCAGCAAGGTGAACTTATGTTCTGCTTTTAAAAATAAGATTGTGTGTGATCAGGTAAGTAAATATTATGTTCTCTTATGTCCTGTTTGTCTCTGATCATGCTCTCCTTAGGAAAGCATCTGATTCGGTGTCCCTACAAAATCTTTAACACATTTTATAAGAAAGGAAGACGTGGCAGGAGCTTTAAAAGTCTCTCTGTCCTGCAAAGGTAGTGATGTGATTTCATTCAATCCACATTAGTGGCTTTTGAACAGGGCGAAGCAAGAAAAACCTCAACGGGTTCTGAATTCCTGGAGAACCTGTTGGTTAAGAAAGACACTGATTTTTATACTGAAAAGGCAGCCTGGGGTCTCTCTCTTTCCCTGAGCTGTTCTACACATTTACTGAAGAGCAAAGTGCTCTCATATGGGAGAAATCACTTCCAGAAGCTGTTCCTGCACTAGGTCACACAGTAGCTGCTGGGAAGGACAAATCCAAATGAGAGCAATGCCTGGTGGCAGCTTCACAGCTGCCCTGCTGACTAAGATTTTCCTCCTGCCTGAAAAGCAAACGTTTTAAAACACCCAAATCCCACGTTTTACACGAGAAAGTTGGAAATTTACTCCTTTCAAACTTTATGTTTCCTCATCTGAGAACTAACACAGCAAAAGTTCATCAGATGTGATAAGGGAAATCCTACGTTATTAAAAGTGAGAGAGAGGGGATTCTTTTCCAGCACTGCTGAATATCTGGGTGTTTTTTTTCAGGATGTCTGACTGTTATTTCATCTCGACCATCCATACAAAATAATTGGGAAGTCAAAGCACAGCAAATATCTCCTGCTGCTGGTTGGCCATAGCCAGGACATTATTGGGGAGTTAAGTGGATAATGGTGTGAAATCAGCCTATAAAAACCAACACACTTCACAGTTAATATTTTTTCGGAGTGCGAGTAAGTTACTATGACACATCTGTCATAACTCTTCTGGGGAGCTTCAGAACGTGTCTGATCTTTCCCACTCGGAGCTGAAATGTATCTCCTGAGCTGCAGCAGCCCCCTGGAAACCCAACACCCGCGGGTCAATGGCAATATGCTGCGCAGTGTCAACAGAGGCTGCACTTACAGTGGCAGCCTGTAATGATGCCGAGGCCTCAGCCTGCTCCCAGGGATCCTCCCTTCCACCTGTGAGCCGGCTCGGACAGCTCTGCGATTCCTTTTCCTGCAGGAGACCAGGATTTAGGTGGGATCCTGGCATCACGCTGTGAGATGAAAGCCCCGATTCCTGCACACACCAACCCTGCTGGAAACTCTCTGGGAGCTCCTAAATGAGGACAGGACAGCACCAGAGTCCTGGGAAGCTGATGGTTGCTTCCATGGACAACGAAGTGAGAATTTCCAGTCTCAGTGACAGTCCTTCCATGGTATTTTAGCTAAAAATGCTCAAACTGAAGGTGAAAAACAGCACCAGCATCTCATTTTCCACAGTGGAAAACCAAACCAAAGCAAAACCAATCTGTTGTGGACCTGGGCTGCCCAGTGCCAGGAGGCTGCAGTGGGACAGGTGAGTGAGGAAAGAGCCAGGGAAGCCAGGCAGACACACAGCTCCAGGAGGAAAGCGTTCCCAGAGCCCTGTCTCTGTCTCACACAGTGATGGACACTGATTTCATGCCACACTGGCCTCCCAGATGGTCACTGCTTGCCTCCTTGCCTGATACTGCTCCAGCTGGGAAATGGTGCCAGTGGGAAGGGAATGCTGTGACACTCCAGCCTCTCTCCAAAGTGAAATTCCAAAGGAGCAGCCACCAGGTGAGCACACTGGGAAAAGCAACCACGTGTTCAAGTCCTCAGCTCCGACTGCAGAGCCTGCCTCAAACTGCAATTTAAAAATCCCCCCTCGTTTATCCATTGCATTTGTGTTTAATACTTGATAGAGTAGAAGAACACCTAACACTAAAAATCTGCTTTCTAGCTGAAAGGCAATTTGCAGTATTAAATTGTCTTACAAACTAATGGAGGCTCCAGAGAAAGGAGCCACGGGTCAGTTCTAAACTTTGGGACAGGCTCACTGTGTTCTTGGACAGCTGGGTTTGGGCTGAGCTCCTGGGCTGGTTTATCTGAGCACTGATGGCAAATCCCACTGTGTTATGAAGAATCACTTTCCTCTGCATCACCCACCAGTGACTTTTTCTAGAGTTCGTCTAAACAAAAAATAATCTCAGTCCAGCTTTGGGAGTGGGAGTTTCCTGTGCTCCAGATGCTGTCCCTGCTCTCAAACCAAGAGCAGAAGAGAGGCAGAGCCAGTGACTGGAGTGACCAGGTCTGCTCCACCTGGGCCTCGCCCCCCCCCCCCCCCCC
>VXAY01004618.1:702654-713486 GCA_013399855.1 Oxyruncus cristatus
GGGCCCCGCCCCCCCCCCCCCGCAAAGTTTGGGGATTTTCATTCCAGTTCCAGTTTGGAAACCTTAATTCTCACCAGCAGACCCTGGGTCTGGGCTGGCTGTGCTGTTTTAACCCACATTAATGGAGGAAAATTTACTGCAGCAGCCAGCCACTGGAATTATCCCTGGATTCTGATGGAAATGTGTTGGGTTCTGACACCCTCCAGGAAGGAGTGGAGCTCTATGGGTACCTGGGACTGAATCCTGCAGTTTGAAGCTGAGCTGTCTCACAGACACCAAGCTCTGCTTCGTGTTAAGTGCTGATTTCCAGGATTTTGGCTGAGCTCAGCGAGGAGATGGGATTCATTTCCAGGGAGCAGACCCGGCTCTAGATCCTGCTTTCAAAGAAACCTGAGGGTGTCTGAGCTCCGAATACTCCTTCAAACCCAAACCATTCTGCCTGGCTTGGACAGAAAACAAACCCCAGCTCCAGTGTACTCAGTTTGCAGGAGAGAGAGAAAGAAGCTGAGTTCTCAGTTTTCAGCTTTGAAATGTCTTCTGATGTTCCCTTTATTTAATGCTGTATTTAATGCTATCAGATGATTTGAGGGGGTATTTTAAAGAGCAGCAGACACCAAATCCTATGGCCACAGGGCAGTTTTACAGCTCTGACATCCAGCACCTCCCTCTGCACAAAATCAGGGGATTCAAGAGCCCCTTCTGCAGCTGACTGGGGTATAAAGGGTAAATACAGCCTTGAGTTTAGAGATAAAGGGGTTAATGACAAGGTAGGGTTCAAAATGAAACAAAACCGAATGAAATCAAGCGAAATCAAATCAAATCCTCCTGATGGAGTGGTGCTAAAAGGTTAACTTCCCAAATGGTCTTGCTCTCGAGCCGATCCTGTGGTGGCTCTGTGGTTTCCGCCTATATAAATTTGATAATATTTTACAAATGCAGTGTATGAAATATATTCTTAACATGTGTTTAATACATTTACAATCTATTAAAATGAAAAACAGAATATGCTTCAAATACTGCTTGGGTATTTGCTTAATGCAGTATGTCTGGAACATGTTAAACATTATTTTAGAGGTAATTGAAACATTTCACACACATCCACCCCGGGTTCTGTGTGTGTGCCCTGCGTGCACTGGGGGCCAAACCTTGCCTGGAGCACACGGGGTGAGCATCCAGGCCGAGGATGGAGAGGTTCTGTCAGCTGGGCATTTCCCTGGGCCTCTCCTATGGAAGCACAACCCCTCTCCTCCTGCAGCCCCCTGGCACGGGGTGCTCACAGCACAGCTCTCTCTGCATCTCTCAGCTCCGGTTTAACTGAATAAATTGGATCCAAATTTACCCCGGGCAGCTGGTTACCAAGTTACAGGGTATTATTTCAGCCCGTTTCAGCACATAGCCTGTCAAAGCAGCCATTAAATCCTTCTCAAATGAATATTTATGCAAATACACGTGGTACAGGAGGATTCCTATGTAAGTATTTGCTTAGTTTCACAACATGTTCCTCTCACTCCTGCCAATGTTCCCAAAAAAGTGAACAAGGTGTGTAGAATAATGATGGAGAGAAGTGCTCCTTCTTGCCCAAATAAATGGCCACAAAGGCTTGATTATAGTCTTTTCCCCTGGATCATAATCTTTTCCTCATCACCTCTGCAGGACAAGCTGAGGTTCCTGGACAAGACAGGATGATCAATAAATTATACATTCCCCTTTGAGGTGATGGAGTGGCTATCACTGCTCCTGGGTCATTGGAGAGGAGTGAAAAATGGAGTTTATTTCCACGTGTCCCCCACCTCCCACTTCCCTCTGCTGTCTCCTTCTGGACTGGGCACAGCACACACTTTTTTTTGGACGAGGAGCCACGGAGCTTTCTGTTCTCCCATTCTTTAAACCCGAAGTGAAAAATCATGTACTAAATATTGGGGGAGACAGTAGTTACGCCTCGGGCCGGCTGTCAGAAAAGCTGAGCGTCGTGCCGAGGGATTTGCAGCTTGGAAAGAGGCCACTTGTGTACAATTTCAGCTCCTCGAGCTCAAAAGTCTGGGTCTTCTTCGCTCCCGTGTGGATGTTTTGCTTCACCCTCGGGATGCAGCCTCTTTGGAGGCAGGAAAGCAGGTTGGTTGGGGAAAGAACACGAGAGATGAAAAGGGAGAAGGTCTCTGTGCTCGTGAAAATGAGATAAGAGCAGTTCTTGCTGGTTTTCTGCCCCACTCTCAGCTGGCAGCCTCATACAATATGGACCTTGATATCTCAACTTCTTTTTCCCAGTGGAGCCTTTACTCCACCTCCTGCCTCCTCCCAACGTTTTTAACCCCTCTAAAATCCTCTCTCTTTGCCAAGTAATGTGGGCAGCTGTAAATTTGGCCTGGTGGTGGTAGAGCACAAGCTGTTTGTCATTCCAGCTACGGTTGGGACACACATTTTAGCTGGGAGCTATTGGAAGAAAAAAAAAAATTAATCAAAGCTTAAAATAGACTAAATTAGGTCTCATTAGAGTGAGTTGGGGATGTTTAATAATTTCTGTATAATCCTTTCTCTGTAGCTCCTTCAGTGAGTTATCTCAGTACCCACATTCAGGTGAGATACCCCTTGACATGAATTAATATCAGAAAGTAGATCAGTCATTTTCCAAGGACAGCTCAAGCCAAAAAGCATAATTTTAATGTATCTGTTACTGTCCCTCTTCACATTTCATCTGTGCCTCAGGCAAGCAGCTACTGGAGAGACTGTACTTTGTATTCTATTTTTTTTTCCAAAGGAAATAACTTTATTTCCCAGTGCAAGACTGTGCTGTGCATTATTTAAAAATAAGAATTATCCCACGTTATTTGTTTATAATGTTATAAACACTATAAATATTTATGTATTTGTAAATAAAGTCCCCTCTGCTTTACAGTTGTATTAGTGTGCTGCATTCATGCAGTCAGATGCCTTAAGACATCCTGCAGGGAAGCAGAACATGTTGTGAAAGGAGAATATGAATTTCAGCCATAAATGTCCCTCAGCAAGGCTTGAAAGACCCATCTCGATGGCAAAGACTCTGAATGACCCCTTAAAGCTCTTCTTTGAGGGTGTTTTTAGTGTTCGTGGCAGATCCTAAATGCAAATTTACAGTGATTGTCTCTGCACTTTGCACTGCACGAGCCAAAATCTGATATGGGCAACAGCTGCTTTCTAGAACCACCCAGGAAATCATTTCTAGAACCATCCAGGAATCATTTCCAGTCCCCTGGATAATGCACATTATGGACTCTTCATGCCTGGGTTAACGACTGGTTTTTCTGATTCTCTGAAAGGTTTTCCTGAGGGGCAGAGAACTGCAAAATCCCCCCCATTTAATTTGTTTCTCGTTTTCAACCCCCTCAGTTTTCACACCCCTGGGAAAGGGAGCCCTGATCAGCACAGGAATTCACTTTATGTCCCTTATGTTTTTGGCAAGTCAGGGTTCATCCCTCACCTCCCCCCTTTCCTTTCACCTCTTTTCCTCCTCCTTCCCCCTGTCCCATCCAAACCCACCGTGCCCTTTCCAGCCCAGGAGCCCGAAGGAAAGTTTGGAGATTACAAATTTGAAAAAACTTCATTTCAACAGTAAACAAGCAGAAAATGACCACACTGGTGTCAGGTTCTTGATAAATATTAGGCCTGACGTAGGTTGGGGTTTTTCCTTGGATTTCTGCTTGCTGTTTGCGTTCCAGGAATCCTTTTTTCTTTTTTTTTTTTTCTTTTTTTTTTTATTGTAGGTATTTTCCTTTTTTTCTTTATTGTTATTATTTTTTTTTTTTTTAAACGAGTTAAAGTAATTTTCCAGCCTGTAACCATGGAGTGCATTGTATTCACTCCCAAGTGCCATGGTCAGAACTGAAAAACTGGCTGCTCTGTCTGAAACCATGCCTTGGATGGACAAGTTTATCTCAAGATATTTATTTTCCGTAGGGTAAGAAGGCAGACACTGTTCTGTAAATAGTGGCAGCTAATTTTACAGAAAAGAATATACATGCCCATTAACTTAATTGAATTTAATTCTGTCCTGCCTGATTCCATTTTATTCTACGTTTTCAAAATTTCTCCCATGAAGTTCCCTCGTACCCGAGCAACAAACCCAACATTGCATCTGCTTTGCAAAGCAATGAAGGAATTTCCACATGAGAAGTCCCAAAAGCCGCCGGGGCAGGAATTTCTGTGGCTCAAGCAGAACTTATTAACCACAAGACATTTCTGAAATATCAACCAGCTGCTTTGCCCCATCCTACGCTGAGTTTTAACTTTGCATCTGAACCAGCTCAAGTGATTTTTAAATCACGGGCTGGCGAAGGAAAGGGCAGGAGCCCGAAGTCATCGTGTGAAAAAAGCGGCCTAAATTGATTTTATATAAAATAAGAGGCTCAGAGGAAATGAGAGTTCTTCAAAAAAGGGGTGAGATTAAGACAAATTGCACTTTCCAGGTCTAAAAAGCCTCAGTTTTGTTTTTTTTTTTTTTTTCGGAGCAGTGTTTCAAATAGAGGAGTGGCTGAACCGCAGAGAAATCCGACTGCCCACATTTTCCAGAGAGTGTCTCTTTGAAAACAGGTGACTTTGCTGGTGTGGAATGAGAGCTCTGAGAAATCTGTGCAGCTGATGAATCTAAAGCAAAGTTTAACGAGGACATGGGAGCCCTGAGCCTCCCTCTGCTCAAAGGCTCAGCTTTGGAAATCTTTACACAATACAATGAATTTCAGCAGACCCTGAACAAAACTGTTATGGCAGAACCCAAATAAATTAGGATTTATGAGGCTGATTCTCCACATTCCTGGTGAAATGTTTGCTTGGGCCAGTCGTCCCACCCACTGTCAGAGAGATTCTGCATTGTGGGTCTAGCCCAGAGCTCACCCAAGATTGTACAGTATTTTTAACTTGAGGGGCTCAGGATCCATGTTCAGGGGAATTAAAGCCCCTCAAAGGAGTGAAAAAGCAGCTGGTGGGTTCTCTGTGTGTGGGACCAACTGTGGACAACAGGCAGTGCTGAGAAACCACACGGAATTTGAGATGTGGCAACACAGCCCCAAGGAGATGTGCCAGCTCATCCACCCTGACCCAGCATCCCTCTGACATTGGATCATTCCAAATGTCCTGGGCAATTTCTGTAAATCATGTGGATATTCTACCCCCTTTTAGTGATCACACACTGCTAGACAGCAATAAAGCTGATGGTGCTGCTTCCACAGCACTCACCTCCTCTTTGGGAGTGTTCTGAGGATACAGCAGGAGCTGAATTCCAGACAATGCCCAGTCCTGGCAGAGAGCTCTGATCTGATAAATCCCAGCAGACTGAATGAGCATTGATCAGTCCTGTAGTCAGGCAGCAAGTGCATTCATCCATCTCTGGCCAGCAGAAACAAGCAAACAATTCTGAGTGTTAAACACCCTTAATCAGCTCATGAAAAACAACACGTACTTATTTCAGGATTCACTCTTCCAATTCATCAGAAATATTTGCCTTGTGTTTTCTTTTTTTTTTTTTCTTTCGCTGTCTCTTCCCAGCGTTGCATTATCTCTGAGGGACCTGCAGCTGCTCCACCTCAGGCTGTGGTCTGAGAAGGGCTGGGTATGTTTATTTGTACTTAGACTGGAAGCCTCCAAAAATAAATGAAAGCCCAGGTGTATGAAGTGATGCTGAGTGACTCAGAGGTGGCGTCAGGCCCGTTGAGTCAATGCTGTGTTGATGGTCTGGCACTGAGTGGGGACACAATGTCTTCTGGCTGGTGCCCGGCTCAGACAAGGCATAAACCTTCCAGTTGTTCCTACATAATATAGAATCTTGTTTTCTTCACCTTTCTCAGGTTCCACTCCATAAGGTTGCTCTTGTGAAAATGGATCTCGCTGGAAAGCCTGATGGAAGAAGGAAATATGAGCTGCCCTTAAGACTTAGTTACTCAGTGGTTTGTCAGAGACCCCAAGAAGATGGGAGTGCTGGAACATCTCAACCTGGGTGTTACCTACTTCCAGGCAGCTTTAAATCTTGAGGGCTTCGAAGCCTGGATTGGCTTTTCCCTGGTGAACAGCAGCAGCAGGGACGGTCTCTGATGAATTACAAGCCTTGCTGGTGGAGGGAACAGAAATTCCATATGTTCTGCAGCTCCCAAGGTGAGTCACGGCCCCTCCATAGTGTTTGTTGTGCAAACATTGCTCAGACTAAGCAAACAAAACAATCAGTGCTCGGCAGCCTCCTGAGCCACCGCAGCAATGGAAGTGTCATCTGTTCTGGTGGCCGGGCTGGGAATGGGCAAATGTGACCTCAGCCGGAGCCTGGGACTGGCAGTGACCCCAGTGGCAGCCAGGACAGGGACATCGGGGGGCCAGGCTGGGAGAGTTTTGCATCCAAACCCTGGGAGAGCAGCTTTGGCACTGATGTCCCCACGCGGGTGGTTGTCTCGCCCCTGTCGGTGTGGCGGGGACACGGTGACATCCTTTCCTGGTGCCAGCCCTGCTGCTGCAGAAGGGACAGGCACTGGTGTGGCCAAGGCAAACAGAGCTCCTGGAGCAGCTCCAGTGGAGGGTAATGAAGATAATTAGGGAAGGGAGCTGGGGCTGTTCAGCTCCAGGGCAGACCCTGAGAGGGGCCCTGCCCAGGGTGTGTCAGGGGCTGCAGGGAGGGGGCAGAGGATGGACCAGGCTCTGCTCGGGGGGGCCCAGCGATGGCACAAGAGCAATGGGCAGGAACTGATGCCCAGGAAGCTCCACCTGGACATGAGGAAGAACTTCTTCACTGTCAGCACTGAGCAGGCTGCCCAGGGAGGGTGTGGAGTCTCCTCCCTGGGGGTATTCCAGACCCCTCTGGGCACAATCCTGTGCCGTGTGCTCTGGGATGGCCCTGCTGGAGCAGGAGGTGGGAGCAGAAGACCCACAGTGGTCCCTGCCAGCCTGACCCACCTGAGATGCTGTGAGAGGTCCCTCATGCAGCTCAGCCCCAGTTCTGTGAACCCACTGTTGGCGAGCTGCCATTACCTCATTTCCAGCGTAAATCAGCGCGTGTTCAGAGATCAAATTTGGTTGGCAGGGTCCCAGTCCTTCCCAAGTTTCATGGCTAGTTAGCTCCATATTACTTCCCAAAATGCTCCTATCTTTACACTTTTAGAAAATACCCACTGCTCCTAAAGTTTCCAGCCTTATTCAAAACGAGCTACTCCTTTTTTTTTTCTTTTTTCTTTTTTTTCCTTCCCTGTAAGAAAGTGAAATCTGTGTGCTTCCTTATTAAGCCACTTTATTCTTGGCAGGCTTTGAAAAAAAGCCCTACTTCAGCAATTTAAGCTTTTCTTCCTGGAGGCACAATACTCAGACACGAGGAGAAGTAAGGCAAGAAGACAAAATAAACATTTTTTTTTTATTTTTTTTTTTCAGGAAGACTCGAAGCCAAGTGGAACTTTCAATGAATGATTGAGAGAGTCGCTGCTTTTGATATGCACAAATACATCCCAGCACTGGGTACCCCATGCAGGCAGCACCACTTCCCTGGATACTGCTAAGCTGGAAAGGGGGAAAAGTATAATAGATATTGTACTTTGTCCCTCACAATGGCTTTGAAATACATGCACGGCTCAGTAACGGCTGCGCCAGTTCATGAATGATGAATTTGTGTTGCCCAAAAAGGAGGAAGGGAAAGAACCACCATTTTTTCCATAAAACATTCCAGAATTCCCTGGGATCTACAATATCCTAAAGCTTGTATTTGCTTTCTGCTCTACATTTATTTGCTTAAATAGGAGGAGATAGAGATGATTGGATTTATATTGTGGTCTTATTCACACCAGATTTATTAAAAATGGAGGCAGATTCATCACTGGTATGAATTTCCACTCTCCAAGTAAAGGTGCTGACTGCGGAATACCAACCAGGCTCCTGACAATAATTAGGGTTTTACCTGTAAGCTTTCAATTAGGGATATATTCAGGATCTTTAGCAGTGTATTACACTCTCCGACCTTCCACAAATAGAAGCATTTTCGTCCAGCAAAAAAAGAATCAAAAGCCTATTTGGAAGGCAGAATAAAAATAAATGGTGGGAAATCAGCGGGAAAGGGATTCACACAGATGAAGAGAAAAAAATAATACCAACAAATCTTGCCAAAGAGTTCTGGGCACATAAGGAATTACTGCCACGAAATGTCCTCGGGCACCTTGGGCTGAAGACACTCACAGATGTGTCATGTGTCTAAGAACTGCTGTGCAAAGCGACTCGTGAATTTTCTCATGGATTCCAGGGCAGCTTCTTACCCCTAATTACTGCTTTTATTGGGGACAAAAAGGCAAAACCTCCCACATGGAGGGTGGGGGGGAAATGGATTTCATCCACGGCACTGCCTGGTTGCACAAGGTCTGTGTGTCTGGCACAGCTTCAGGGCTTTACCCTCGAGGTGACCAAGCAGGACACTCTGGGTGTGGGGAATTCTGGACTCACTCCAGGCAAGTTCAGACTGGTTTTGTTCACAGTGATGAAGAAAACCAGGGGATTAAAATGAACTCCGAAATCTTGGGCTCTCCCAAACCAACTCAGTGCCAACAGTCCCTTCCTCTTGCCACCCCAGTTTAAGCCACAGTCGTGGCAGAACCACACAGGGCAACTCAAACCACTACAAGATGGGATAGAAATTTGTGCCACCGATGTTCCTTTGATTGCAAATATCGACTTTTGTGTGTTTAATGTCCTTGAAACTGATTCCATGATGAAGTGTTTAATATGGGAGAGAGAGAGAGACAGTTCAAGCCCAGTTCAGCGTGACCCAGGACACCTCCTCTGTTCCGATGGCCCTCGAAATGAAGAGAGGAAAAGAAGGGCAGCCCTGCATCACTTCTGCTCCACTAAAACTCAAATTGAATTTGAAGTTCGGGTTATGCAACAACATAGCATTGTCTGGTTTTATTAAGGCCACCAGCTTCTGGAGGGCTCCGGCGTGTTATTGTTCTCAATTAACACACTTCTCCTCTTTCTCTCTGGAATCCTTCCCGCTGGTTTGCATTGTAATAATACCTCCAACTCATAGGCTCCGAGAGAGATTTCAATTTGTGAGGCCAGCCTCACTTCATAACCCACCAAGGAGTAGTCACAGCCTCCGTTCCCACATGCTGCATTCATTAGGAGCAAATCCGCAGAAACAAACAAACAAACAACCAACAATTCCTTCACCTCTTCCCGTTTAGTTCGCTTCTGAGTGTGGAATAAATCTTCACATCAGGAAAGAAAGAGTCAGCAAACGAAGCCAGACAGTAGCTGTGTCTTTTGGCAGTGAGAATAATCTAATAAAACATCACCTTTCAAAGACAAAAAAAAAGGAAAAAAAAAAAGAAAGAAAAGAAGTTTCTCTGGACACTCGGTAACGTCACCTCGGCACGAAATATATTCCACTCTTGGTTTGTGTTTTTTGGACCAATGCAGCTTAGGATGGTTGTTATCCCAAGCCCATGCCACCAGAGTTGGAATTAATAATATAAACCGTGAGCCCAAGCTCTGATTGACAGCTCTGATTCTGTTAATTCCTTCTAGTTGGTCTTCTACCACGGTCAGAAGTTAAAATTTATTTTGACAAGCTTTCTGCTGGTTATGGAGGCAAGGAGCTTTATACTGGGGTATCCAGTGATTAAATATCTGGCATAGATTATCAAAAACTAGAGGGGAAGGCAGGGAAGGCCTCTTGATGACAAACCAGGTCCTGCAGTGCGTAGAACTTGGTTTTAATTAAGTTATTACCTTCCTTAATAGGAAGTAGCTGTTCCTTTGTTCTTCTGCGAGTCAGCAGACAGTAACTGAGCGTGGAATGTAAGCAACTCAATTAAGGCAGGGCTGCCTGGGCTGCTGCTCACAGGGACACGAGGTGGCCCCGCAGGACCTGCTGGGTTCTGTTTCACCCACGGCAGCTCAGGATCCCCGGGGTGACGGTCACGGCTCAGGCACAAAAACTCTGGGAGGCTCAAACCCAGTAATTCGGGATTAAGAGCAGAGCTCCTGGGCTTAATCAGTGGCTTCGTGGTAATTAAAGGCAGAGAGGGCCAGGAGTCAGCCCCTTTATTTCCCAGGGTTGTCTCTCAGGGTCATTTTCCAAAATGTCTCAGTACTGGGGGAGTATTTCAAAGGTGTTTTGAACAAAAAACCCTCTTATTATCTTTCTGATCACCTGTACCAATAACATTCAGTATCTATTATGGAGAAAGCAAGAGAAGCCTGTTTTTTTTTTCACTTCCACTCATAGCAGTAGCTTAAAAAGCTACAGCCATCACAGCTCAAAATGTCATTATGAATGAGACCAATTTGGGTTTCAGAGATAGCAGCTTCAGCTCACAGAAATTTGGCCACATCAGCACGAAGAAGAAAACCAGATCCATTGGTTTTCAGCTTTAATTTTATAAAAATTGCTGTTGTTGCACTAGAAGAGATCTGAGGTGCCAGAACTGAAGTCAGAAGAGGACTTCACATCTCCCAGAGGAATGTCTGGGGAAAAAAAATCCACCATTTTTTAATCTTTTACTCCTCTGGAACATCTTCCCTGGCAGTTAAATTTTCCCTGTGGAGTAAACTGCAGTATCAAGCTCCCTCCGCTCGCACCTTACAGAGCAACAATATTTGCTGTGGGGTTAAGATTATAAAAGCCCCACGGAACACTCTAAAGAAACGCTGTGTAGGGCAATTCTTGCCCAAAATCAACCGAGAGCAACAAACAGGCCGTCCCGCCCCACCCCACTCCCCCCGGTGATGGTTTGTGTGCAAGTGCAGCCAAGCACAGACGCTCCACATGGTCACGAGAATCCCTCCTGTAGAGGGAGTAGCCACCCAAAACCAAGCGCAGACTATACACTTTACAAAGAGGCAAA
>VXAY01004618.1:717024-756392 GCA_013399855.1 Oxyruncus cristatus
AGGTGATCAGGAGAAAGGGGGTGGGGGGGGGGGGAACAAAAGAGAAGAGATCAAGAGGGAAGAAAGGAAAAGAGGGTGGACGCAGCACAGTTAAATCTATGATTTGCATCCTCTGGGTTATTAGATGGCAGATCATCTTTACACCAAGAGCCTTTTGCATCTGAGCCTCTGGGTCAGACGTTATTCAGTTGTTTGATAGCAGGATACCCCTGTGCTATTGCTCTGATTTTGAAAAGGCCTGCTTTTGTGCTTTTGGGTTGGCCAACATGTTGAATAAAACCAGCCTGGCACTGAAAATAAAGGCTGTTTTTGCAGGCAGTTAACAGCGAGCACGATTCTGCCTACCTTAAAAAAATCTGCAGTCTTGAAAAATTGTCTGTCTTACAAAAATGCCAGTGGGCCTAAAAGATGGGGTAATTAAGGCAGGATTATCACAAAATCAAGGAGCAATCAGTAAGTAGTGCATTTTCAGTGTGTTTCGGGGCTTTGAGAGATCTACCAAACAGGAACCTTCCTGCACAGTGTTCAGCATCCCAATCACATCTGCATCAGAAATGCCAGAATAATCTTGCTGGTGAGTTTGTCCCCAGCTGCTCTGCCCTGCAGCTAAACCGAGCTTATGTGTCTTCCGTGGTGTTATTGGAAACACATTGAGTCTAAGCTCGAGAGCAGTGTAAAATCAGCAAGGCCACGATGCTTGTCAGGGCTCCACAGGGTGGAGGCTGAGCAGCAGCTGCTGATTTTGGTCTCATCACAGCCCTTGGCGTGGTTTGTGCAGGTTTGTTTGGCACGAGCTGCCCTCCAGACACCAAAGAGCAAGAGCCACCGGCGCATCTTTGGCTGCGCAAGGGCTCGGGGGCCAACCTGAGCTCCAAAGGTCCTGCCAAGCCAGCACCGCTTTACTGGGCTCGCAGTGGGATGCCAAGGAAACGTGGCTTCCCTGTAGGAGCTCCAAGGGGTTAAAACTCCCCGGGAGAAAGGCGAGTCAGATGGGTTAGTCTCAAACGAGCCGCCCATCTGGGAAATGTCAGGTTTTCTCACAATGTTTTTAAGGGTTTGTAATGTGGCTGATCGCTTGCATGCATGAAAACAGCATGGGAATGCAATATTTCCTACTCTATGTGTGGTGGAGGCCTCCAGTCCAGCTGTATTTTGCTTGTCATGTTCTTGAATTCTGACACCATTTAGAACACGCCGGTTACTACCATAGAAAATGCATTTCCATTCTGCTCCCTGGACGAAAAGCACATGAAGGCAGAAGAGAGAACCCAGCAGATCCGGGAGCTATCAGTGAGGTCTCATTTATTTATTTATTTTCAAATAACATATCATTTCATCAGGGGGTTGAGTGGGTGGGGGGAAAACTGAGTTTGACACCGTCCCAAAAACGAGAATGTGGAAGTCTGGGCTTGATGCCACAGAGGAAGAGAGCGGATGATGACAACATTACTGTCACTATATTACCACAGGCTGTAAATTAAAGCCGGTGGTAAGCAGTTTAAGCACTATTCCTGTCTGATTCATTAAAAAAATACAGTAGCTACATGGGCACAAAAGTCTGGTTCTTCTTGTACCTGATATATGGTTGGAAAGTTGCTTTAGGGCCTGTCTTGAGGAGAGACGTGTGTTTGCAGCGTCCCAAATGGAAGAGCAGATGTGCAGCCCCTGAGCCCTGTGGACAGGACCCCGGGCCTGATGTGTTGGCTCTGCCTGAGCAGAATTGTTGTTGAAATGTGGGAGCCAGACCCTCTGTAGGTGTAAACTGGCAAATCCCTATTAAAGTTAATGATTTACTGATTTAGCCCAGCTGAGGTCTGGCACTCCGCGTGCGAGTGCCAAGAAGAGGAACTATTTATTCCTAAGTGAACCATTAACTTTGGGCCCTTTATGTTCATCTCTGCAGTTAAAATTCCTCCTGCATTTCTTCAAAAGGCAAAGGGGTGATATATCCCTGACTCATATGTGCACACACCGCGCTCCATGACCAGCACCAGCTGTAATTAGCACTTCTCCACGGAGCTGTGTGAGTAACTGGCTTTTCCTTTTGCTGCCAAGCCAAGCACGGACCTTTCGGATCATTATAAAAAGATTTTCATGCAAATCCATACAGCAAAACGTGTTTCTTGGGGGTAGAACAATGCTCAGCATTTCGTTCCCGCTCAGGCTTAGTTATATTTTAAATAGAGCTGCAAGAAACTTTGGAAAGCACAGGTCATGTGCGGGGAGAGAAGTAAAAATGCTTCACTGTCAAACACTAAAAAAGTTTTCTGAATATTCCCAGTGTATATCAATCCAATGAATAATAATTAATCAAAATCAAGGTGAGGATGCAATCCAGGAGTATCTCTGGACTCCACATTTTTCACCAAAATACATTTTATCAGGACATTTTCACTGAGCTCAGTTACTTTCTGCAGAAAGGTCTCGAAGAAAACCTTCCCTTTCCAGGATAACATTATCTGCAGTGGGTGGTGTTTGTGTTGCCTTGTCTGTCTCCTTATCCATTCATCTCCCCAGGACAGTATTTACAGACCAGCTGAAGGAAATGGAGGTCTGCACATGATCACAACGGGTACAGTGGGTCCTTTTGTGGCTGGGTTGGGATATCCATCCACACAGGGAGCAGAGATGGATGCACTGCTCTCCCTGCTCCCTCTGCAGACAACCATGACACTGTCTGAGCCCACAGGCTTTGATACCAGCACGGGTTTCATTCTGTTTTCCTAAATCTAAACCTCCTCTTTGTCTGTGTGGCTACAACACAGAGGAGTGATGGAGCTGTTGAAAGGAAAAGGGTAACAGAGCTGAGAGCTGTTGGCTCAGCCCCGCTGCTGTGCCTGTAATTTATGCTCTGGTGGCTGCAGCTTCGCTTTCACCACGTGTGAAGCTCAGGTAAAGGCATGGAAAGGAAAGCAGACTGCAGAAAACTTTGTTATTTTACTTGCTTAATAATAAGAAATCTGCTCTATGTGGTGTGTGTTTCTTCTGCCTGTTCGGTATTTCTGTTTCCCCTCAGAGCAGAGGAGAAACTTCTTCCAGGTTGGAAAGCCCTTGGCTTTTCCCTCCAAGGGAGCAGGAGCAGACCACGACGTGGTGAGCCACCAGGTGAGCTGTGCAGAGAGGAGCTCCCACTGTTGGATGCGTTCTGGCCATGCAGAGATCGAACAAAAATGGCCAAAACCCAAGGAAATAAACCTCCCTCTTTGATGTGGCCATCAAACACCGACCTCTGATCCTTGCAGCGATGGTGAAACACTGGGTTTCTACCAGACGAGCCACACGAGAACACAGTTTGTCTCCCTGCCTTGTTTTGAGGTCGAGATGGGCAGTTAAAAAGCCATTCCCACGTAATACTTCAATCCCACACTCACACCCAAGAGCTGCCTGTACATCATTGTCCTTCAGACAGAACAAACCAGGGCAGAGGCAGTGAGAACAGACCTATTACTAATCCCACCACGGATTTGTGCAATCAGGTACTTCCAAGAATCAGGACCACTTCTCCTGCAGCGTCTTACAGTTATCACAGACATGTTACATGAGATTTTCCAAATGCTCTCTGGCTGGAACATCATCCTTGGTGAATTCCAGTTCTTGGTGAGTCACCTCTGAACAATCACCCAAGAACAACGAGATTGGAACAGATCTCAGTGGGCCAAGATTTTAATCTGAGACTTCTGTATTGAAAGAAGATTTTGCTGCTGGTTCCAGTGACAGAGAAAACAGAAGTCTTTGCTCTTATCACCTTCAGCCCTAATGACACAAGAATGTCTAGTGGCCTGAGCCAATATTATTACTTAGAACTTTCCTCCAAAAAGTACCGTTTTAGGTCAGCCGAAAGTATTTGCAAATTGGAGTCAATCAGAAAGATAAAAAATAATCAACCCCCAGGTTTTTTTTTTATCTCGATGCTTAAAAATGGAATGAACTTAAAAATGTTATGAAAAACAGTAAATTCCCCCCTGGATATTGGAGCACCTCCTGTTTCAGTTTGCTGATTATTATAAATAATAAGCTTTTATTTATTAGCTCGGTGCTCATGAGCAGAGCAGATTGAGGCATAAAGCAACCTCGGTACAGGCAGTGAAAACTGAACATCCACTTCAATATTTCAAACCTTCAGGTGAGCTTCTGGCTTCCCAAAACCAGTGCAGAGATGGAACTTACAAAAAAAAAAAAAATATTCTTTATTTCTGGAAAGTCACTCACTCCTTGCCACGCTGGGGATTAATTTTGTCCAGAGAAAACAAAGCCACTGTCACTGGACCTGAACTTTCCTTCCTTTTGGCCTGTAAAGACAGCGATCCACGTCCACGTGCCCTCCAAGCACAAACCACACACAGCGGCACAAGGCCGAGCAGCAGCTCGCAGCAGGACGTTCTGCTGGGGCTAAAATTAGAAAATGATTGTTCAAAACTCCCCGTGCTGGTTCCGGCCCTCAAACCCGATTTCTCCTCAGAACTGCGCCCGTGCCGACGCTCGGCCGGGATCAGGAAACCAACCGCTCTTCCCGAGGTTTGACTTCCCCCGATGCCACTGGACAAACTCCCATGGAATGTTTGACCTGACACTGCTCTTATCTGCCTGCCCAGCGTGGGGCTGCTCTTTGCAATCATCCCATCTATTTATTACGGGCTGCAGAAGGTCGCTGGCGTTTCAGGCCCGTAATAACGTCTGTATTTAGATGGATGAGCTGCTCGGGGCTCCCCCACCTGCTGAAGGGTCTAACGAGCCAGCTGAGAGTTCCTGTCACTGCAAACATCCCCCTGCTCGCTCAGGACCTGCAGAGAGGGCTGAGGAGCACCGGGAGCTTTAGGAGTCGGCGTTTGAGGGCGATGAAAGGAATAAAAACAGGCCCGTGGAGAACACGGGGGAAAAAAAGCTCAGCCTAAAATATGGGGAAAGACATAACACGTTTCACTCTGGGCACAGACCTTATTTATGGCTCTTTTAAAGCACGTTGCTAGTGAGTGATATGGGTTGTTTCTACAGGTAATGGTCGCAGAGAGGGAACCAGCCTCAGGTGCAGACAGGGCAGCAAAGCCTTCCACACCCTCAGCCTCCCCTGCACGGCGTGGACAACACGCTCCTGTGAGAGCAGCCCCCAGGATACAGGGCCTGGGGAAGGATTCTGCTTCATTTCCTGGGAAAAGGAGGCTAAATTCATCTAATCATAGAATGGTTTGGGTTGGAAAGGACCTTAAAATCCAGCCAGGTACGATGGCAGCTTTTTTGTTTCAGGCTTCAGAGAGGTTCATGAACAACATACAGAAGTAGCTGAATTTAAAAACAAAGCAGCATGAATTCACCCCCAGAAGCCTGAAGCCCCATGCCATGGCTGCAGTACAGAATACATGTGATGTTGCCCAGAATTCCACAGGGAATATGAGGAGTTTCAGTCCATCTCTTTCAGAGTGAGTTGTCTGTCTCTAATAGGTACATTTAGGGGTAGATCCCCACTCCGATGGGTGGATGATGGGGGGACACAGCTGCAGCCAGAGAAGCTGTGCTACCTCCACTGATGCCAAGAGCTTTCCCTGTGCCACTGGGATCTCAGGTCACAGTGACCAACCTCCCTGTGGGGTAACACAGGCACAGTTTTTTCCAAATTGGAGACAGAGAAGCGATTTGGCTACAAATCTGTGGCAGGGCAGGGTGGTGTCCAACGGGCTCCTTTACTGCCCCCGCCCCATCCCTTCCCCTCGGCGTGGTGGGAGGAAGCTGCTCCTCTCTGCCCGGAGCCCGGTTCTCTCCCTGCTTCCCTCAAACCGATGAAAACGGTTCGGAATTAAGGGAAAACACGAATTTATTCCTGCGAGCGGGAGCGCCGGGAACGGCCCGACGCTGCCACCTGCCGGGAAGAGCTGGGAACGCAGGCGGGGACCGCGGGGACCGACCGGGACGGGGATGGGATGGGGTGGGATTGGAACGGGCAGGAACGGGACAGAACGGGGGCCCGGCGGAGAATCTGGTGCCTGGAGAGCCGGGCTGGCCTCGGCGGAGCAGCCGTGGGTGCACAGAGCAGGCTGTGCCCCTGACAACGTGCTCCAGTGCCGTGGTTGGATGCCAACAGAATACAGAATATGTCCTGATTCTACAGAGGTAGAATAAAATCCTTGAGCTGGAACCCAAGCCAACCATGTAGTCCCAGTGCAGTAGTAACAAGAAAGGCCAGAGTTAAACCCCAAGGCAATGACAGAAGCAAAGTAAGATGTTATTTTGATGGCTGTGATTTATCCATCAATCTGTGACTCATCAGTCTGGACTCAGCAGAGGGATGCAGGCAAAAACTGGATCATTCAGGACTGAAAGCCGGGGAAACAGTTCAAGCACCCCAGGTGTGGAAGACTAACTAAAGACAAGGCTTTTTCTGGGGTAGCTTTGATCACAAATGCATTGCTGCCCTTACCCAGGATGAACAGTCCAGCCTCTGCCCCTTTGTGGTTTGCTGGGGGTACTTGGGTTGTCCTTTCCTGTGGTCAGTGACAACAGTGCTCCCTGAGGACAGTGACAGGATGATGTGATGGGCTGAGGGCACCTCTGAAGGTCAGACAGTAAAATCCAGTCACCTTGAACCTACTGACTAACCCTAAAGCAGAGGAAGGAGCAGTCTACCAGCTGCTCCCTACTCACAGTGCAGTCACCCCTAATCACGACAGGTCACAGAAAAAGCCAGGTATGATGTTTCATCTGAGTGATAAGGCAGCTTTTCCATTTCAGGCTTCTGAGAAACTCATGAACAACATACAGAAATAGCTGAATTTAGGAACAAAGCAGCACGAAGTCACCCTTAGCAGTCTGAAGCCTATATATTTTATTTATTCCACCGGAGCAATAAACACAAACTGCCTTCCTGCTGAGGGTGGACAGGCTGTGGGTCAGGCTTAGCACAACAGCACCGTTTTAGGCAAAGCTCTGCTCAGCCCTGGTGCCTTGGCTTTGCTGTTGTAAACCATCTGCTCAGCTTCATTTCCAAACACCGGGGCTGGGCATCAATCATAGTTTTCTTTTGGTTGATACTTGTTTTGCTCGACTTCTCAGCTTTTAATGCTCCCCGGCCCGGGCTCAGAAGTCCGTGCCAAGAACTGCATCACATCGATAGGAACAAAACCCTTGCAAATTCAAGCTGGCCCTCCAAATCCATTAGTGCCCCAGGAAATTCGGGAGTTGGAAGCGTGGCAATGGAAAGGTACAGATTTGGTTTACATATGTTGACATGAGGATCTCAGTTGCACCCGTCGTGAGAGGAACCGCGCGCGGTGATGAGTGAGGGGGTTCTCCGGGGGGGGAGGGAAAAATCAGAAATGGACCCTGTGTGGGAGCAATGCACCAAAGGTGCTGACAGCTTAATGAATAACTTGACTGTTATGACAGTAGGACACCTTGCAGTTCCAAGAGCAAATATTTGAAATCATATGCAATGCAGGAAATGTATATATGTACGTAGAGAATACGCGGCTCGCCCCTATCACTAACAGATGGGCTGTGTTTTCACTTCAGAGCTTTTCTTCTGTACAATCCTGAGTTACTGGGGGTGAGAGTGAATCCATAGCTTGCAACTGATGACATAAAAATGGAACAGTGTATTAAAATCCCCTTTTTATGGTGGCCATATGGCTCAGAGGGTTTGGTAACAGCTAATTAAGTTATTTGCCTCTAGGACCCCCCCCCCATAAACCCACCTCTCCTACTGCTGCTCCAAGGGCTCCAGCCAGGCTCTGGGGTAAAAAAAAACGGTGATTAAAGGATGGTTCGTTATGGATGCAGCTAAATTAGAAATAAAAATATATATTCTGGTCTTCTATACTGTCATTTACATCTCCTGAAGCTGCAGTGGACTATGGAGACAAAACCTACCTTTTGCCCAAGCTTTTTGCCTGAAGAAGGTTTTGGGGGTGCACATTAAAGAGGGGGATTTGGGAGGATTTGAAGACACCTGTTCCTGCCATGATCAGTTTTGGAGACATGAAGACTGTTCTCTAGCCTGTCCTTCTCCCTCATTCTGCAACACAAGGAACACCAGGCAGCCCTTCCCTAAAGATCTGATCCCATCAGCAGTTACTTTTGCTCTGTCTTGAGAATGGATGGGAGTTCTTGGCATCCATGGGGTTTGTGGTCATTCATGGGTGATTATTAATTATTGCAGACAGCTCAGGTTTTGAACACCATTTTTCCCTTAAAATTACCTTCTGACTAAAGAAGCTGTTGTGATGTTTCAATTAAGGAATTCATCCTCTCTTCAGCATCCTCTTTGAGAAAGTTATGATTGTTTTTGTTGTAGCAATTTGTACTGTCTATAAGGAACAGGATTTTTTATTTTTTGTTTCCAGTAAATAGGTGTTCATGAGCACTTTGTTCGCTTTATCTACAAAAAAACCCAAAAACAAACCCAAGCAACCAAACCAAAGACTTTGGAAGCTGGAGACAGCTGATTATTTAAAGCAGCTGAAAGAAAGTCTGATTGACAGCAGAAAAGTGAAATTATGGCACTCCTATAAAAGTCGAGGTGCTCCTACAGAATCAGTGGGAGGAAAGAACATTTGCTGCTTGTAAACATAGTGCTGGAGGAATTCAGCACCGATGCAATTTGAGTGAATGCTTTTTGGGAATAGATTTTCATTATGAAGTGAAATTCCGAAAAAAATAATAAATAAAGAGACTAATAATACAGAGAATTAGGTGCAAGAGGTTCCCTTAAAGCAGACGCTGCCCTGCTCACTGGTTTTTAACTTCCATTTCCTGGTGGTTACACACATCCCACAGTTCATCTTTGGGGACTCCACGTTCCAGCCCCACACACGGGATTTGTTGGGGCTCAGTCCTTGGGGAAGGAACAGTCCAACACAGGCATTTCAGGGGAGCCTGGCAAGGTAATTGTCTCCTGCAGCTGTCAGGACTAATCACTCAATGCAAACCAGGCCCCAGCATTTGTGGTAGCCTGAGGGCAAGCAAAATATCAATTGGGCTACAAATCAAGAGGCAGCATCCTCCTGAACCATGAATCAGTTAAATGAGACAGGCAATTCAAGTGCTAAGTCAACATGGGCTGTATAAACAGGGCTTTGGAAACTGTATTTCAGTGATTTGCTTCAGGTTCTCTTTAAAAGGCAGCTAAAAAAAGGGAGAGAACATGAACAAACTGCTTGGGCTGGACAAACTAATTGGGATAAAATAACTGTAATTCTGATGCGTTCACAGAGATTCCAGCTTAATGTATGATCTGTTTTTGTTGGAAAAAGGTATCAAATTTTTTTAAAAAAAAAAACCTTCATACTTAATTCTTGTTTGTTTAATTACGGATCTGAAGCAGCTATATAATACCCCAGATGATATTTGAACTGTTTTATTCATCTGCAAACAAATATTGGGTATTTTTGGACACTTGTGATTTACAGATTGATTGGCAGACTGAAGCAACTGGGATCAGCCTTGCAGGGAAGAGCCCTCTAAGAAGGCAAATCCTTATGACAATAAGCTGACAGGTTGCTCCAAGCCCTGTCCAACCTGGCCTTGGACCCTTCCAGGGATGGGGCAGCCACAGCTTCTCTGGGCAACCTGTGCCAGGGTCTCCCCACCCTCCCAGGGAAGGATTCCTTCCCAATATCCCATCTATCCCTGCCCTCTGGCAGTGGGGAGCCATTCCCCTTGTCCTGTCCCTGCAGGCCCTTGTAAGAAGTCCCTCTCCAGCCTTCTTGTAACCCCGCTTCAGGTAGTGAACACAGAATTGGAGAGGGGGAAAAAAACCCTTAAAAAATCCCCCTGAAAACCCAATCCCAAACCCAGCAATAGATCAAAGCAGGCCAAAAATCAGGTTTTGCGTATAAGTGGCTCTGTTTAGACAAGGACACCACGGAGCTGGGGATGAAGAGCAGTGGGGGCTGATAAGGGGCAGCCTGAGTTTCCTCCCAGTCTCCATCTGAACCCCATCACTCTCGTCTACCGTCTGTCTGGCATCCTTGATCCCCTTTCAAGGTAAATATTTCCCGTCACTCACAGGTCCAGAGTGGGAACCCGGCCCATTTGCACCATCTTAAGTAGGTGATACCCGTGTGTTTCTGTAACACACATCAGGGCTCAGAGCTCCCTCTGCTCTCGCTTCCCCAGCTCCTGCACTGATGTCACTCCAAGGCCTCTAATCCCCTTTTCACACTGAAGGGAGAATAAAGTCCCACTGTTCCCAAATATGACGCTACCAATAGATTACAGACCCTCATTGTAGGGCCTGGCTGTGGAGAGCTCAGCCTTGGACACCGGTTTAGGCTCATCAGACGGTGGGTTTAAATAATCATAACATCCCCATCTCCTCCACAACCGAAGATGGAAGAGAGTTCAAAATGATGGGATAAATAAATGGGTTTTAGGATTGTACCTGCTGGAGATGGAGAGCAGGCTCAAAGCTGAGCATTAACCTACAATCAAAAGAAGTGAACGTTTCTACTTGCAACAGGAATGGAAGAAAACGAAAATATTGTGGCATAGAAATGAATAAAGATATTGACTAATATAATTTTGGAATGGACTCAATCTTTAACAGCACAGGGAAGCTTTGAACCTGACATTGTGTTGTCAGGGTGCCTAGAAATGGCTAAACCAGAAAAGGTTTCAGTACTTCTTGTTACAAAAATAATAATTAAAAAAAAATCATGTTTTTCAATAGAATTTTTTTAAAAAAAATGAAGTTCTGACTCCTCCTTTTTTTTCCTTCATTGCTCTGGCTTTTGTGGGGAGACAGTCAAATTTACCAGAACATCCAAGTGCCTGAAACACCTGGAGTGCACTTCCAAAAGCAAGGATTTCACGTGGAAGAGGGAATGCTGGTAACTTTTCCTCTGAGACAGGCTTGCACTTGCTTCCACTGTCAAATATAAGGCACCTCGAAAACAGAAGAGGAGGAAAACAATCTGTTCTTGGCACCACCCACACCAGCAGAAACCCCTGATGAGGACTGGGGTCAGGTCTTGAAAAGGCAGAACTGATGTGGGTTATCAGCCCCTGCTGCCACGGGCTGGCATGGAAGAAGATGTCAAGCAAATCTCAGAAGGGAGGGGAGCGAGGAGGTTGTTGCTCCCAACCCTCTCCAAGCCCTGAAAAGGGGGGAAGGCTCCTCAGGGCCGGAAATCTGCCCCGACTTCCCTCTCCCCCGGCTGCCCCTCGGCTCTGGACACGGAGAACAGACAAACTTATCGCTGCCAGTGTCTTTAAAGATGCCCACACATGTTCCCTGCGGGCCAGGGAGAGGGGAAAGGCCCGTTTTGTCTGGCCAGGTATCAGCTTTAGGCTTGTCTTATCTCCACACACCCACCCAGGTCCCCACGTGGGAGCGGGGCTGCGCAGGGGCAGCTCCAGCTCTGCCTCCCGAGCTCCGATAACGAGGGGTCCATGAATTGCCCTTTTCAGCCCAGCTCACGGTGTGCAGCCAATCTTTATCTCCAGCCTCGAGGAAGGAAAAGCAGAGACCAGCTAAAAGCCTTTCTTTCCCCTGGTCCCTGATATTCTGTAAGTCACACTGGGAGATTAATATTGCAACCCTTCCCTCCTCCTCCTGCCCCTACCCCCAAAAATCCCTGTTGCGACTGAGCAGGCTGATAAACTTCAAAATAAAAACAGATGTGGCAGGAAGAATGATTTATGGACTCCCCCACTCACTCCAGGTTCTACATAATGCCAGGGTTTGGGGGTTTTATTGTCCAGTTGGTATTATTCAACCTATTTCGATGTCCATAGCTGGACAGAAAGAGAGATGGGAACAACACCCAGATCTAGAAAAATCTGTACGAGGAGAGGGAAGCACTGCTGAATATGGAGGGAACTGCCAGAGATCCAAAGGGGTGGCTGCACATCACAGATGGGAAGGAGGAGGGAGAAAATTATATGGAAAGGAAGGAAGAGAAAGGGAAAAAACACCCAAATTCAAACTGCTGAAGGGAGGAAAAGTTGATAAAATTAAAAGATTGCAAAAAGCAAAGTCTGTTGGTCAGTAAGCAGAAAGTGAATGGGGCTGGGACAAGTGGGAATGATAAATAATAAATCAGAGATGGGAAGGGAAGGTAAGAAATTCTCCGATGTCGTCTGAAGAACCACAAATCCTCTGAAAAGCATTCCAGGATCTTCCAGCTATTCTCAATCACAGGAGAAGGAGGGCAGATGAAGACATACATGAAGATATGTGTTTGGAGAAGCTTGGAGCACAAACTGAGCAGGGAAATGTGGTTTGGGGGACAGAAATTCCCTCTAGGAGTGACTGACAGTCTGGGAATACTTGTAATTTCGAAAGCATTGCTTCAAATGCCTTAAATAGGAGCTGATCACACTAATTACTGATATTTGAGCCTTAAGATCTGCATTGAATAACCAGGTCAGCAAAGAGGACAGGGAAATTGTCTTCTTGTTGTAGTGGTGCATGGGAAACTCGTTGAAATCAATTAAAAATTAAATCATCTCCTATTAAGCATCCCCAAAGGCAAACACAAGTGACTCTACCAGCGTGTAGGTAAATCAGTAATAAACTGGAGGTATGAAAATAGACTTTGTTGGACAAGAACCAGGAGAGGAGGGGCTTGAACTTGAGGCAAGTGCTGGGCCTGAGCCGTGCTGGGTATGTTGGCTCAGCCCACGTGCTCCCTGCGCTTCCCCCGCTGCCTTTCTAGCATTTCATGCCTGTTTTCACTCAAGTGTTTATTTCTATAAACAGACCCAACCTCGGAAAACAATATAATGACATCCTTCCTGGGGGAGAGGGTGGGAGGGAGAGAAGTTTCCTCAAATTACCGCGGAGAGTTTCCGCTGGGTTTTTATTTCCAATAATCCAGAGGTAAACGGCCACTCCTGAACTCTGCCCTCTGCATTTTGCAACCTGGGCAAAGATCAAGCCCAGAGTCGGAAGTGTCAGCAAAAATGGCTGTGATATGGGGGTGCCTGCCTTTAGGGAAGTCCCCGTGATTACGTTTACAGAACTCATTACAAACCCAGGGCCCAGATTAAAAGCAAATGTCTAAGTGTCCTGTGGGGAATTACTGCAGGGTCGAGGATGCAGCTTCCCAGAGGTGCACGGGAGCTGGAGGAGGCTGGGAGCACCACCAGGAAAAGGGGAGCAGAGTGATGCTAAAGGTGAAACGTGGAGCAGAGGTGGAGGTGGGGAGGAAGCAAGCAAAAAACAGTCAGGAAGCATTTCACCACTTCAAAGGCAAGACAAAGCAATAGAGGGCAGATCTGTTCAGAGTGGACGCGCAGGTCTAGCAATTCTGGTCGTGGCAGAACCCCCTAGTGAAGAAAAAAAAATCCAAATCTAAAATTGGACACACAGTTCCAGCAGTAACTGATCATGGCAGAAGCCCTGGTGAAGAAAAAGGTCTACACAGGCAAAACTGGAACAGTCCAAGGCAGAGGGTTCACCAGACCGTGGTGAAAACAAGCACTCTACCAAAGTCTGGCCTCTGGGCTCCTTCTAAACACGGGAGTGACATTAAACAGCATGAGCTGCAGAGAAAGGCAGTGTAGGCAAGGGCAGGCCAACTATATATTTGTTTATTCACTCTTCCTGCTGCTCCATCCCCAGCCAGATGCATATTTGCATCCTTCATCTGTCCCTTACTGCACCAAGGCCTCTGTGCCACAAACCCAGGGGACAACAAAGGCTTGGGCTAAAATAGGTGGTCTGACAGTGCCACGTCCTCGCCGATCATCAGATGGCATTTTTCATTTTGAAGGAGGATCTGGGAACACCAGAGAGGCAAATGGTCTAAACTGGTCCCTTTTCTTCTGCAAGAGGTTCATGGTAATTGCTGCTGACAGGACTCCCCTACAGCAGAGAGGTCTCAGGAAGAGCTGGAAACCATCTCAGGGCTGATTAATGTGAGGTGTTATCCCTGACCCCTGTCACGGAGAGCCCCCCTCTACGTCCAGCATCAGCGATAGGGAAGTGGGGGATATTCGTTGACTTGGGAGAGGACAGGGAGGAAGTGGATGAAAAGTAAGTTGTTTGAAGTTGGTTCCTGAATTGGCTGTAGATAACTCTTTGGCTTTTTTTGGTTACAACTATTTCGAGGCTGTCAGTGCAATTGTTCAGAGAGTCATTTGTGACAGGGCTTGGAGAACCAAAAAAGTCTTTTAAGCTGAGGTTTCCAGGGTGTCAGTGGTGAAGGCAGTGCTCAGAGTCCTTTGGATACCCCTGCCTTCTCTGCACACAGGTAAATATGAGCCTGACACAGGGAACCTCTTGGAATTTCCTTAATTCCTAATATCATAGAACTACAGATCCGTTTGGGTTGGAAGAGACCTTCAAGCTCATCTCCTTCCACCCCCTGCCACGGGCAGGGACACCTTTCCCTAGCCCAGGGTGCTCCAAGCCCCGTCCAACCCGGCCTTGGACACTTTCAGGGATCCAGGGGCAGCCACAACATTTCAGAAAAAAAAATCTAAGAAACAATAATGTTGCTTTACATTCTTCTGCACAACCCCGTAGCCTCTATTAACTGGTGTGGAACTGAAGCACCACCTCGCAGCAGATACCTGGAGTTTTCCCCCAAGCTGTGCTGGAAACCCTCTTCCCATTTCACTCAGTGTAGCCGCCGCAGCACAGCCTGCACAGCTTTAAACATATTTGATTTCATTTAAGTAAAATGGGCAACTGTAGAGCCCCAGGAGGCTCTTTAGTGGGTCACTCATCCATCAGGGTGGTGGGCAGCGGGCGGCCTGGCCTTTGTGGATTGTTTGTGCTCTCGGAGCACAACATCCCTCCAAGCTCTCCCCAGAGCTGCCTTGAAATGGCCAACCTTTACCGGGGATATATTCAGATTTCACTTCATCCTGGCTGTCAAGCTTTGTGTATTTTTCCAACGTCAAGCAGATTTTAAGATGGAGGAAGGAGATAATGTGATGATAAAAAGGCTTGACCAATTCAAAGGTAGCTTTTAAAATATTACATGCAGCACGGGAGAATTTACTTTTCCCCCCAGATTTTTTCAGCTGAGTGGTAATGGGAATACGTATATGGAGTGGGCCAGGGGCAGATTTTCATAAAGAAAATATATGTGTGCATGTCCCTCCTGCTCTGTGTGTGCACACACACACAAACAGCAACCATGTGGTGCTGGATAGTTGTTTTTTTTTTTTCCTCTCTCCAAGGCGTATTTTTAACTTTCTTTTCTATCAGCTTGTAAAACATGATTTTTATTCTTCCTTTAATGGCCTGGGCTAATTACTCGCAGTGACCTTTGACCTTCAAGTGCCTTCATTTATGGTAGCACATTCCTTTCAACAGAAACATATTGGCTTGGTTTTACAGGGTGCTGATGTCTGGCCTGGCAGCCCAAACCTCCACAGTCCTGCCCAGCATCCCCAGCCTGCTCTGGGAGCCAAAAGCATCATCCAAGTTCCCCATAAACACTGAGAGTTCCACCTGAGCAGAAACACCCAGACTTCTCTCCGTATTAAGATTCTGCCACTGGAATTTATCCCAGGCAAATCTGCTAAATCACTATGGATCTGGGGAAATTGTGAAGGCATGTGCAATACCTTGGCTAAACCAGGGGGTGAGAATTTAACTGTACTGTGAGAAAGATCCCTGGAAGTGTCCAAGGCCAGGCTGGATCGGGCTTGGAGCGACCTGGGCTAGTGGAAGGTGTCCCTGCCCATGGCAGGGGGAGGAACAAACTGAGCTTTAAGGTCCCTTCCAACCCAAACCATTCCATGATTCACCTGGTTTGATGCCCCAACATTCTGGGCAGGGCTGAGAGCTGGAGAAACACCTCTGTTAGTTCAGCTACACAACACAGTTCTCCTATCTCCTGGTGAGGCAGCACTTAGAGTATTTCCACTCATTAACACTCCACATGGAAGACTTTCAGTGCTCATCTCTTCCACCAGCAGAGTTCTCCTCCTCAGGATTTAAAATACAGGCAGGAAAACAATCCAGGCAGATCACAAGGTTAATTCTATAACTGTTGCTAGAATTTAGCAAAAATAATCTGTTGAAAGAGTTCTACCAAACACATGGAAGTTACAGAAAAAAAAAAAATCAAAATCCTGGTTGTTATCAGCATCAGGAGGATTGTGTACAAACAAGGAATTAGGTTGTCCCATGGCTGGGTTTAAAGCTGTGCCTTCCACATTAACCTCTCCCAGATCTCTGACAATCTGAAACTGGAAGTTGCTGAACCTTCCGGCCTTAGTGCAGAAAAATCACAGAAGCCCCATATTAGCATAAAATATAAGAGCAGCCCCAAATCTGTTCAGAAAGATACTTAGGAACACGTCTGAGTTCTTGAGTGGGGAGGAAGAGCTGAAATGGGGTTTCTGCCCCAGCTTTTTGCATGTAAAAGTTCACACTTTGTGATGAGGAGCAACACCATTAAGAACATTGAAGTTGCCGGGACTCTTTTACAGTGAGAGGAAAATGCAGTTTAACAGTTTATAGGGAGATGTTGTGAAGTGCAAAAAAAGAGAAAGAATTCTTTGTCAATCACTGTTTACCCTAAATAGAAGAATCAAACCCCAAATAAACCATCTAGGGGACGCCCTGCTGAGTACTGGGGGCAGAAGAGGAAGAGTCACACGGAAAATGAATGTGCTCGTAGGTGTTTTGCAGTAGTTACACAGTTTTCATGATAAGCCTTTAAGCTTCGGGGTTATTTTTCTTGGGTCTTTTAGAACCTTTTCCCCCCCTCCCTCAGCCTCCCCTGCACCAATACAGACCCTCAGAGAAAGACCATTTACTTGCTCCGTTGTCAACGCATCTGGACGTCTTGTCAAAACAATATAATTTTACTTGGTAACTTTTTGACACTGGTATTTATTGCACCTGTCTTTGGTCATGATTTATGACTTGTCTGGTGAGTATTACTCTACAGCTCCAAGTTTACAATGCCAGATAAGTGAAGCATTTGAAGTCCCGAATGGGCTGCAGATTTATAGATGGATATTCCTCTCCCCTCCTCCAGGAAGGGAAATTAAGATGAGCGTTTTCTCCCCGTTTTTCTGGGTGGTAGAAATCAAGATAATCGAGAGCTCTCTGAAAAGGGGAAGGAAAAAAATAAAAAGAGGAGGAAAAAATTGCTGTCTGCTGCTGTCTCTGTTAGAGGGAATATAGTGAAGTTAGAGAGGGAGTGCTTTGCAGGGGAGAGGTTCTGTTTTAATTAATCAATATCTGACCATCTGTAGGGCACTTTAACACCCGGAGCTGTGCCAGTGCTGAGGACATCAGTGTTATCCAAGCTGGAGCATTCATTAAAATCCACCAGCTTGACATTCTGAATTAACAGACTGTGACATTTTCTGGGTTAATTCTCGCTCCTGCTTAGTGCTGAAACATTAAATAAGAAAATCTAAGCTTTACCTGAGTAACCCCACTGAACAAACTGGGATTATTCACTCACATAATAACCGTGTCCATGGGAAGCTGTTGTAGAACATGAGTCTAAACATTTGATAAAAGTAGCAATCCTACCTTGTAAATAACCCCATTTTTCTCTTCTCCTTTCGTTTCAGAAAAACCTCAGTTTGGGGCCTAAATCAACTTGACGGTATCCCTTAAACATAGAGTATGTTTGAAAGGTATTTATTATTCTATTGCTGGTAAAATTTGCCAGACTTTAAAACAAATCCGGGCTTCCTTCCTAGCCCAGGTTCTTTTCCAATCTGATCCCCCCCGTTGCAGATGTAACACAAGACTGTTGCCACAGTTTGGTTGTTGTAATGGAATTATCCTTCCCTTGGACCTCAGCTGAGCCAAAGCACCATGTGAACGTGTGAATGGCAGATAAAATTGTTTTGTAAACACGTGGCCCCTTTCATTTGTCAAGACTTCATTGGATTCTAAAGGTACTTGACAGGGTTTGCTACTGCAGTGCCCTTGGGATCCATATATGAGATTCCCTGGGCTGAGCCGTCCACAGGAACCGGGTGGAAGTCGGGCACTGTGAGGTCTGGGGAGCTCTGGAAGCTAAACCTGAGGTTTGTTTCCCAAGTATTTTTCAACATTCAAGTAAAAAAACAAAGCAAATAAACCCTCTTTACACGGTAAACAACGTGATGGAAGGGGAAGAACCCCCTCAGTGCCCAGGGCTGGTGTGGCCCAGCCCAAAGCCCCCCAGACCCCATATCTGCAGCAGCACGAGCTGCCTCTCCTGCCCCAAACCTTGCACATTCCCGACTCCTTTGATGGATTGCCAAGGAAAACACCGGGCAGGCATCAACTGTGCGGTTGCCAGGGCGATGGGGAAGCCGGGGCAGTGGGAGCAGAGATTTCCATCAACAGGACTTTAACAAAAGCCTTGATTCAGGGGCTCGGGGGCTGATGCTTCTGGGCTTTCGCAGGGAACACGGAAAATGGGGAATTCACTGCTGAGCTCGCTCAGAAATTCCAAGTCGGGATTCCATCAGGGAAGAAGGCACAGCCCTGTTTTATTTTTTTCCCTGATTCAAGACTGACCTTTTTAATTCTTCCCTGCCCTTTAAAATGAGAAATAACGAGGCTGGTTCTAACAGTCAGGTGTAATTACCTGCTATTTGGACATATCTGCATTATGACTTTGGGATGTAGAGTCAGGCCATCACCTGGGATTGTCACCTCACACAAGTTACTTGCTGCTTTGAAAAGGCAAAAACCCACCTCCTCACTGTTGTGACAGTGATCTCTGAGGACATAAAATCTGTGCCTAAAACTGATTATATTTGTTACAGACAGACCTATCATGTATTTTTATCGCCAGAGAGCCTGTTGGCAACTTGCTCTCGAAAAGTTTGAAATACAGAGTATCTGGACAGAGCAGAAAGAAATAGCAGAGCGAGATATTTCCAAAATCTCATTTCAGCTGCTGCACACAGAATTGGGCATTCCCTCATATTTGAGTTTTCAACAACTGGACTCAGAGGTCTTTTCCAACCTAAATGATTCTCTAGATTTTGATGTTAAATATGTTCAAATGCACTTTCAGATTTTTTTTTCACTAATACCCAGCAGTTTGTGGGACAATTTTTTGTATACAAACAGACGTGAGTTTGTACTTGCAAGTCAGAAGTAGCTGCTTTAGATTTAAAAGCAGAACTTAAGAATTTAATGACTGAACTTTTAAGAAAAGTGATGTGCACAGGACTACTCCATTTAGAAAGAAAAACTAACATTTGATTATCTTACAAAGCCCTAAAGGCAGAATGAAAATCATGTTAAAATAAGAAACTTACAGATTGCTTACAGATTTCCATCCAACGAGAAGTAGATTTTCAGGCACTTAGAGCTATTAAATTATACATCCTGATAAACAAGCACAAATTAAGTGAAATTTTATACTGAGTTTAAATGAAACAGATCTTTTCAAGACTGCCTTAGGAGAATTTGTGAAACACCACCCACTGATGGTTCCTTATGTTCTAAAAATTGAAATACTGCTGTTCTTTCCCAGAGATCAGAAAGGGTTTGGTTTTGGGGTTCAATTACAGCAAAGATCAGGTCAAAATACTCAATTTTTGGTCACTGTCATTTGACTGAGCCTGGTTAGGTGGTGGAAACACAGCCTATGACCTTCAGGAAGGAAGAGCAATCAGAAGAAGCATTTCAAACAGGTCAAGGTGGTAATAACAAGAGTTGGAAGGGGCAGAAAACTTGAGCCTTCAGTCCTTAAAACCCTCCCAGCAGAAACCAGGCTGAGATGGACAAGTTATTCCACAGCTCTGCTCCTTGTGGAAGTCCTTAGTCCTTCCTCGAAGCAGGAGCCAATGGATACTGATGGTCAAAAGCTCCTTCAGAGGAGCTCTGCTCCAATTTACGGAGTTCTTCTGCATTAGCACTGAGAGGGGGAAAGGCTTTCACCCCACAATGTTCACAGCTTCGGAATCACGTGGAATTTTGTGTTCTCCTCCCCGGGACTGGACTCCACCCAGCGTCCAAGGCCGGATGGAGCCTTCCCTGGAATGAAACCAGAGCATCCAGGACACCACCCGGACCTGGCAGCTACATCTGTACACACGTGGCTTGTGTGGAACACACCTACCCAGGCTGGGCAGTCCGAACCTGCTGCTTTAAGGACCTCAGAGTTCAGGGTGAGATCCGGGAGGGACAACATCCCACAAGTCCAAGACACTTCAGCTCTGGTTTGCTGTTGAGCTGCCTCCAAATGTGTTGTGGCTCCAATAACACCATCTCACAGGTAGGATAAATCAGGATAAATCCACTCCTTCTGTGGATAATCAGCACAAGCAAATTCTTTCTGTAGAAATTGGGAGAAGAATCCCATTTCTGCTCATGCTTAACCAACTCAACCAGTGGGTTGCCAAGCCCATGACATCATCACTGGCAGCACACAGCCTTCAGATTAGAAGTAGCCTGATGACATCACCCTTCCAGCTTCTATCTAACAGATGGTTTCTGTATATTGTGTAATTTTAGATCATTATTCATGGTTTGGGTCGGTATAATTCAGGAAGTGAAAAAACTGCCAAGAAAAATTGACCTGGAACTAGTTCAAAGAGCCTAAATTATTTTATTGATTAGACTCCTTAGCTTTCATTTTCCAGCAGAGCCATCATGAATCATCGATACACAACAATATCTGAGTAATTTCTGCGTGAGCTGGACGAAGTGCCCCAAAACAAGGTGAGCTTTGAAGGATTAGGCCTTCAAGCTGTTTGAAAACAAGGCAGCTAAAATGATTTGCTGGGCAGGCCTGAAAGGGGGCCAGGAGCTATTGACTCAGGCAAGTGGTTTGTTTGAACTGGGGGGTTATTTATTTTCGTATTAGACTTGTTGACTTCACCTCCTCCTTCAGCTCCAAGGCTTGGGAGAGGCCTTTTTTTCCACCAGCACTGAGATAAAGCACCACAAGCCTGGTGGAGGAAGGAGAAAAAAAATAGAGGGAAGAGGGTAAAAAAGGCTGGGGAGTGCTTTTTGTTCCAAAGGTTTACAAGGGAGGGCAGCCCTGGAGAAGCCTTTGTGTAAGAAATCCATGATGAGTGAACTCTGCATCCCTGGCCCTGTATGAACACACCTATCAGATGTTCTTGTGGCACTGGGCACCGGGGTTTACCAAGAGGGAGAAGTTTCCTTTCTGACTGATCCACATCCAAGTGCAGGATTCCAGCCCCAAATCAGCTCAACTCAGGAAGGGCAAGGAGGGGGAAGAACTTAAGTTTCTGTCAAGGTTTTCAGACAGCACTGACTTTGTGGTGTCCTGCACCTCTAGGACAGGTCATGAGAATGGGTGTGACACTTTCACTGCAACGGTGCCCCAAACGAGACATCCAGAAATGTCTCAAACCCGCATGATCGGTGTTAAGGATTTTAGAGGGGGTGAGACCTCAAGTCCAGTCAAGTCTGTCATTTAGTTCCTTAGAATTTGCCTTTTCGTGGAACACACTGGACCATTGCATTGCAAACAGGGCACATTAACTGGCCTGTTTTCATGACAAAATATTAAATATCCCCACTATCAGCAGTCAAGCCCTTCCCTAAACTGGATCTACTCTTGCCTTAGATTTTCAGGAACACCAAGAGAACACCTTGCCCTGACCAAGTATCTTTTACCTGTACCATAACTCCAGATTTCATATGCCTCTGGTGAGATCACTTCACCATTTACAAGATCTTGTCTTACCAAAATATTATGGTTCGCCAGTTCTAAATATTTAGGGAAGACATCCTAGTTTAGTTAAAATCTTCAAGGAATTAAAAAAAAAAAAAACAAAAAAAAACACAACCAAAACAAACAAACCAATAAAAATCCGGCCTTGCCTTTCCAGTCAGAGAAATAAAATCTGGCATTTGCAACCTGTCCCTTTCCATCCCCAAACACGTGGTTTGACACCCTTCTGTTCCGTGAGAGTATTTTACAAGTTTGGGTTTTGTTCTAATGCAAAGTTCAAATCAATCTGAGAGCCCGGGGCTCGGCTGCGAAGGGGGAAGCACTGTTCAAATGCCAGGTTTAACACCGAGTTTTTGTTACTTGAGTTACAGCTTCTCTGGGCAACCTGTGCCAGGGTTCGCTGGGAAGGTTCTTCTCCTAAAATCTCATCACAAAGATCACTTGTGCCAACAATAAAATGATTCAAAGAGACCTGTCTTAGCCTAGGGGGGGGGCTTAACTACAAGATCCAGATTTTGTCCAGATGATTTTATTATCCAAATGTTCTTGAAGGTTTATCATAATAGCCACAAATATGTTCTGAGAAAATATTCCCTCTATCCTATATCCAACAGGAGAAATACTGTCAAGACTGTCTAAAACGATGATTTCTCTTATGACTTTGGATTTGTCACTGAGAACAATATTTAGCCCTCTGGTTATTTGGAGATCTTGTTTGCCAGCTGCTCCCAAATAAGCGAATGCCTTTCCTCCTTCCTGATTTCAATAGCCAAATAAAAATCAGTGTGGTGATCACGATGTAATTCTGTTTTCTTTCCAAACTTGTGCATTAAGTACTTTTCCCCTCAAGCATTTCCAGGCTGGATCACATCCCTTTCTGAACATCCCACTCCAGGAAGGCGGTGGGGGGGAAAAAGCCCACCGACATTTTCCTTATCAGCTGTGTGAGGATCAGCCTGGGGTTGCTGCAGTCTTTAACACAGCCCACAGAGGAGACAGCAGGGATTTGGAGGAGGATGTCGACAGATAAGACCTTTCCCCTGGCTCCCTTTGCCAAACCACGTAAAACACTGATGATTATTTGCTTTATCCTGTGTCAATGCATTTTGCCTTCATTTTCGTGCTCTTAAAGGAGAAAACCACTCTTGAAAAAGGGAGGAGGTGTCACACATGCTTTCCATGTCCCCATATTTGCTGTCACCCAAGGAGTCTGGCGAGACATTGGCCAGCTGGAACAGGGAAGAGCCTTGAGCCCTGGAACAGAGGTGTTGGTTACAGCCAGGAGGGAGCACTTTGCCTCCTAAAGCCCTTGGAGTAAGTTGGTTTTCCTTGCCAGTCTGTGATTGAGCCACCACAAGTCGGTGATGACTGTGGGTAAATATTCCCTTGGAAGATTCAGCCTTTAAAAACCGGCGCAAGGAATTCCAGCCCCCTGGGCTCAGTCAGACAAGCAGGACCCTCCACGGCCCCAGCTGGTGTGAAAGGAGGGTTTGTGGCACCTAAACTCACACCAGCACTTGGAGACAACTTGAAGATTCATGTTATTTTCAAGTGTCCTTCTCCGGAGGAATATGGAATTGGTTTGGTTTCTCTCCCTGTCCCCATCTGTCCTTCCCCAAGGAGTCAGAGTCCACACAAACTCCACCTCAGCGGCTGAAACTTTCCAGATTCATCCTCATTTGTCCTTCAGGAGGGTCAAGGTGGAGGCCACCAACCTTCCAGCTGGACTAATAAGGGAAGGAAGGATGGCACTCAAAGCTTGCCACCAATCTGCATCATCCTGATTCCTAACGAAAGGATTTGGTTACAGACTCAACACCCCAGAATATTTTGTGCAGCACTCCCAGCAAAAACCTACCAATTTCAGCAAAATATTGCAATGACCAGTGAAATGTAGAGTCCACTAATTATGACTGAGGGAAATATTCCTATGGAGGGAGTTGCCATTCATAGCTGGGGAAACAGAAGGATTAGAAGATGATTCTTCCTTTAATTTTGGCAATTAACCCCAATATTCGATATCAAGGCCTGTTATGGAGTAAAAAATAATATGAAATGTTGTTTTTCTAGACCTATTTATTTTGCCTGTTAATAGATTAAAATAGTTCCCAGCTGTGCAAAGTTCTCATTATGTTCATTACTTATAATGCTCCTCACAATGAGATGATTAATTCCACACACTTGCAGGCCCTCCATTGAATGCTGATGATTAAGCAATTATGTTAATCCACTAGTGTTTGTTTTCTCACTGCTCTGATGATGGTTGGGACCAATTTCTTCTCTGAATTATTCCATGTACACGCTCGAAGTTTTACTAACATTTGTAAAGGCCAAATGCACCATTCACAAACAAGGTGAAGGGGAAAATTGCAGATTATTTGTCTCTGGTGTATTTGGGATCGGTGAGAAAAGAGCAGGACTTCATTTTGATTCTTTCTGTTTTAGACAAACTCCTGGACAGGAGTACCATCAATTTTCTAAGTCTGTTTTAACACTGAAATGGTATTTTCAGGCCCAATAGAGTTGAATCCTTTCATTTAAATTGTGTTTTCTTGTATTGATGATACTCAGTAGCTGATTTGATCTTTTATTTCCACCAGACTGGTAACAAAATGGGTTTTAGAAGCGTTGTACAGATGGATAGAAAAGTAACCCAAGTGTTGTGCCATTCAGAGCCAGGAACCTGATGCTCGCAGGAGGAATTCCAACCAACCCCTCAGTGTGATCAGAACCATGAGAAATGGACAATTATGCCCTGTATTTATTTCAGATGGTTGGACAAGGGAAGGACATTCTCCTCCTTTTAGATGGGAGTGTTTTTGTCAGCAACAAAAATGGAAAGGGAAATGCCACAGGGGGAGAAATACATAATGAATTTTCCCAGCCTGTGCTCAGCTGGGTGGTTATCAGAGTATATTTGTGCACTACCTACAGAGACACTCGAGGGGAATATTTCCAAGGAGGCAGAAACATCCTGCCCATTGGATGCACTCAGTTCCCTGGGTGTCCAGGGAACCACCAGCACCACCCGTGACCGTGGTCGTTTGTGGTTCCGCCAGTCCAGGGGAACGGGGAGGAAAGACCTTGGAAAGGAGAGGAAAGACCAAGTCCCACCTCCCCAGACCAAGCACCAACCCCCAGCACTGCCCAGCCCCGGGCTGGTGAGTTCTTGCTGGAGCTCACGAAGAACAGACACAAGAAATGCTCCCACTCTGCCCACCCAGCACAGGGGCCAAACCCAAGATGCTGAACATCCCCACAAACCAAACCTGCACAGAACCCACCGTCCCTGAAGGCCTTTGATAATTTTGAGTTCCCCACTCAGAGAAGATATGACGAAGCAGCAGCTTATGGATGCAAAGCAGAGAGATTTAAGGATACCCTCCCGTTTTGCCGTTTTTATCCTTAACTCCTGTGTTTAAGGGCATATTCGCAACAACCCCGGTGATATTTTCTGAATACAGACAATCAGTGACCACAGCTTTTATTTGGGGAGGTCCATTTCCGCAGCAACAGCTCGTAAAAGCCCCCAGACCAAGCTCAGGGCTCTGCAGCTCGGGCTGAGCCGTTATATATTGGTCAGTGCAGTGTGCTGACGGCTCGCCTGCAATGTGGCCTCTGTCTTTTTTATGATGTACATTCCTGGTGAGTGTTGGGGAGATTGATCCCATTCTGCTATCGAGATTTGAAAACAGATGTGTGTGGGAGGGGGAAAAAAAAAAAAAAGAGCTGCAGAAGGTGCAGGAAAGAGGTGCAAAAAAATAAATAATAGTAATAATCCTGAAACCCTGAGAAACAGCCTTTTAGAGACCTGCTCAGGTTTGTCAGGGAGGAATGAAGCAGCACCATAACAACACCATAATACCTTTATTTAGCACCAGTTGCTAAATAACCCTAAATTTTGTAGGGAAAGATAAGAGAGATTAACAAATGGAACTGCAGAGGAAGCACTAAGTTCTCAAGGTCTTGTTGCCTTCACATCAAGGGCAGATGTTTTAGCTAAGTGGAGATTACTGGTCTTGGTAAGAGGTTGTAGAGGGAATTTTTATCTTCTTGATGTCAAAGTACACACGTATCATTCTAGGTTTAAATCTAAATATAAATAGACATACCTAAAAATGAATATATAAAAAATACGTTTATCTATCAAGACAGTTACACTGAGGTTGGGGGGGGTTCAATAAAACAGCAGCAGCATTTCCATATAAATGTACTAAGAAGCATTTCCCTTTTTTCATAAGTATTCCTGTTGAGAATTTAAAAAAAAAAAAAGTCTAATAAAGGCTGAAGGACAGTTGGTAAGCACAGGAAAGTCTGTAACATCACTCTAATGATTAGTTTTTTTCATTCTCTCCAATTCCTCCCCAAAGCAGCATTGCCTGGTCTCTTCCAGTGGCATCATAACTTAAGAGCTAAATCACAGAACAGAATCACTTCCCTGGCATCCAGTCCCTTGATTTCCTTCATCTTCCCCCCCAACTCCTCCCCATGAGATAAGGATAATTGGGATTACCTTGGGGTTTTTTTAACAACTGAAGGCACCCAGTTCTTTAGAAGGCAGTTAAGTACAATGTGAAACTTGCTCTTAATATTCACCCACATGTTTCAGTAATCTCCATATTTGAATTTAACCCTGGATTTTAAAGCCAGACTCATTGTCATTCATTTATGTCTTAAATTCAATACCAGCTTCCACGTTCTCCTCCTTTGGGAAACCTGAGTGGAATCGCTTCGCAGAGGAGCAAACGGATCGGAATTCTTCATTCCCCCTAAAAACTGTGCTAAAATTCTGTCTCCAGCTGTTCCTCCGAGCCCAAACTGCCCCCGAGCTCGGCAGAAGGAGGAGATTGCCACGGAGTAACATTAGAAATCACCAAAATCCCCGTGGGCACCAGGAGGTGTTGAAGGGGGGTCAAGGAGCACGATAGACATGAAAAGGCTTTTTTTGCAGCTGGTTCCTTTCTCCCATCAACTGTACAAAGGGAGAGGGAGGATGGATTATGAAGGGGACACACTTTCCATCCATGTTCAGGAAACCAGGGAGACAAAAGGCACACAGCAGCAGCCACATGGCAAGGGGGCTTTGGAAAACAGCCTGCTTCCTCTGTTGTTTCCTCAGAAGCCCAGGATCCATTGCTCAGTTTGTTTTTCCAAGGAAATAATTAAAGATGTGGATTAAAAAAAAATGTAACAAAGGACTGACCCTTCCTTTTTTTTTTTTTTCATTTTCACCCCTTTTTTTCTGCCTGCCAACTCTGAGGGAAACCCTTTCCATGCCCCCCTTCCCCTCTCCACACACAACCCCAGGAGCAGAGGTGGGTTTACATCCCAGTAGAAGGGAATACTTAAAGGAAACCTGTGGCAGTATTATGGATTGAAGTGCAAGGAGATGGTTTTATCAGGAGGCTTCAAGGCTATTATTGTCCAAATAAACACTTGCTTTGCCAGACATGATCTACAGCTGCTGCCCAGAGACCCCTGAGCTCCATCTGAATTTCAATCTCCCTGTCTCAGTCTCCCTGGCCTTTCTGCCCTTCCCACTTTTTGCAGTCCTGAATAGCCCACTGTACTGGATTACTTCATTTTTTCCATCTTAATAGTCTTCACCAGGCTGCTGACTTCCTGCCCACCACTCCAGGCCCCACTTCATCTAGATTTAGGTAAGCTGGAACAGCTTTGGGGTTTTGCTTTCTACCACTTCCAGGACACAGGATGCTCCCCCAGGTTTCACTGTCACGATGCAGCGAGTCCCTGCTGCCCAGAGCAGAGTGAGATCTCCTCACTGCAGCACACACCAATGCCTTGAGTAAAGTAAGGAGCAGCTGAGAGAAGGATTTAACAACTTCCTTGGAAAGTTTATCATTTTCCACTTTCCTATATCCACATTGTTCTCCAGTCTCATGAACAGACCCACAAGAGACAAAGGACAGGAGATGTTCCAGCAGCATCATTACAGGATCAATTGAAAAACAAGGACTGACACAATTTCACTAAAAATGAAATAAATCACTTAAGAGCACTTTAAGGAGTAGAACTACAGGAGGAGAACAGCAAGAACAAGTGTTTCTACCCAGATTCAGGGGTTCTTTTTCTATGAAGACAACTTCAGAAAGAAATTATACCAGCAAACCAGCCAAGAATGACAAAACTCTTCATATAACACCACGAGAAATAAACTTCTATTTAGTCCTTTTTCTTTCCCATTCCTTCTCTTACAGCCTCTTCATCTCACTCCCAGTTTAGAAGCTTCCTCAGCTTTAAACATCCAAATTACATCCAGAGCATCAGACACTTTAACAGGAAACAACCTCAGCACCAAGACCACTGAAAACCTGGATACATCAGTCCCCTCATAGTGAATTTAATCCAGGACTTACCTGAGATCTTCCCTTCACACCCCAGTGCCAAGAGGTCCTAGGGACAAACTCCCTCCAGGTTTGCTTGGGCAGACCAGGCTTAACTTGACTCCGGTGCTGAGCAGGGGTTTCCCCACAAGCAGCTCCCGAGGAAGAAAGAGGAAGGAGAGCCCTGAGCAGGGTTTTATGGGAGTTCCCTTTGCAGCACAATTCCTCACACCTGGGCTCTCACCTGGCCCTGGACCAGCTCCACCTGTGGCCAATCCTGGCCCTCCCTGGTTTGGCCTGAGTCAGGTGCTCTGAGACTTTCTTGCAGCATTGTTTGAAATTCTCTCTATTTTTTGGCAAATACATAAACTTTTTTATCTGTAATAAACCCAGGAAAAGCAGCCTGTTAATGAGGGGATCTTTCTTTGAACCTCCTAAGAATTAGGCTGACAGTACTTACATTGATACCTTAAACATACTATTAATGCTGTTCCAGAGTAGTTTATCCTCTCATAGTGATTAGAGACAGGGAAAATTCTGACAGTTGAGCTGCCAGATTTTAATCCCTATCACCAATTAGGAAATATTTATTTCTAGCATTTAATATTAAGAGCTACTAAGCTTGAACTGCAAATCTTGTACCTGCAGCCCAGGATTTCTGATCTTTGCCCCTAAACTCAGTGTATTTTTTACTCCAGACACTGATCTGAGTTCCACCACAAGGGTTTGGATTTTAACCCAACGTAGAAACTCTCAGTAGAAGCTTGTCCCTCATTTTCCCAGTCACCTACAAAGATGGTGTGTTCTATGTACAGGTTTTTGAGGTGATACTTTGTAGAGGGACTGCACAGTTTACAGAAACAAATGAAACAAGGACAAGTGGATCTGGTGCTTTGGCCTCTTCACGTGCAGCTGATGAGTTGATAAACTGGATTTTCTGTCCCAGCCATTTCCCTTCTTTCTGGGTTTTGTGAAGGCAAGTTTTGTGTCCCCACGACAGCAGTGGTTCTGCAGCTCCCATTAGGATGCAGGAAGGGGTTTTCCATAGGGATGGAACATCCCCAGATGCCCAGCTGCTGGGTCCAGTCTGGCTCACGCTCCTGCTGAGTGCACAGGTTTGGTTTGGTTTGTTTTTTATACCCGAAAAGCAAGACTTCATAAGTTTTGCCTTTCAAGCCTTAATCTTTAAGTCCCTCACTTTCCACCACCTACTCAAACCCTGAATGCAACATTTCTCAACCACTTCAACTTGATATACCCCATTTAACTCCTCAACCTAAAGGGGCCTTTCACGCCCTCCTGGTGATGGGCACCAGCTCTAAATGGAGCATGTGGCAGCCCCTGGCTTTGAGTTTCCTTGGGGCACAGACAAGCCACCTTGTTCCTGCACCCCGAGGAAACGGTGGGACAAGAAGGAACCTTGTCTGACTCGGCCAGAGTTGGGTCTGGGCTTCAAAAGCTGCTGTCAGCCAGGAAGGGGGAGATGTTTAGACCATTAACATTTTCTCCTTGATTGGTCTGGGGAAGCAGAGAGCCCTCCTTTCATGCCAGCAAACGCGATATTCGGATGCAAAATAAATACCAGTTTAGTTTCTTTCTGCACTGCACTGTGTCCAAATAAACAGACCTGTCCTTCAGCAGCAGGATTCCTCCAAATGGAGCTCGACTTCCAGAACTGTGGCACACTTGTTACACTCCTTGGGGATGTTGTCAGCACATCTCTACCTGTTTTCCCATGAAATTGGAGTAATTACTGGCTCAGCTCGTGCCTGCAGTGGCACCGTGATCCTGCAGATGTGATGATAAAACCGGCAGGGTTTTTTATTTGTGCCTCTGATTCCACTTTTTAAAAAATACATTCCTGGAATTCAGTGATGTGCAGGGCTTTAAAACACCTTGTAAGAGACCAGTTTTTCTGCCTTTGTATTAATAATAATAATTTAGAACACTACAAGCAAAGATCAATTCACCTTATCGACCTCCAGCCACAAATTCTCTTTATTTGTTTGCAGGTCCCTCTGTTAGGAGGTCATAAATTATTTGTCTTTGCTGTTTTTTTGGCCAGTGCCCATAGCAAGATGCTCCTGATGATGGTCATTAATTCCACAAATTATTGATTTCCAACAAAATAAGGGAAGATCCTTAAAAGTTTTAATTCCTAGTATGATTTCTCAATCTCTTTGAAATAATCTCAGTATAGGGCTGCAGTAGGGAACACTTTTCCTCTTTTGGACATTATTTAGGTAGAAACTTTCGTCACTACGTCCTTTGTTGGATCATCCTGACTCCTCTCACCCCGTTTTGGGAGCACAACCATCTTGAAAACATCAAATTTGACCTGAAGCCATCAGTGAGCTCCATCTGATAACGAGTCTCCGTGTACCTGTGTGGTCTGATGTCAGAGAAACAGCTTGGAAATGGGAAATCAGATGGAATTACACGATCCTTATCTTTTTCCCCTACAGAGGGCACGGGCTGCTGATTCAGAAGTTGCTTGAAGTGAAGGGACTCAGGGAAAAAAAAAAAAAAAAAAAAGGTTTTTCACTCATTTTTTTGGGAGCTGTAGCAGATATTAGCAAGGGGCCCTAACCTGGTTATTAGCTGTGCAAGGCTTTTGTTTATTTTTGCACAGGAACTAAAGGAGAAAGTATCTCTGCTTGTTTTTCTTCACTTAACTAAAGAAATCGCGGGGCTTTTTGGAAGGGCTAAACCATTTCCTCCTTTCCTGCCCTCCTTGTGTGTGAGTGTGTGAGCGTGTGCAGGAGGTGCCCCCTAACCCCACCTCTGCCTTCCAAAAGGAAATTAAAACGAAATGCATCAGCCATGCTGGGACTTCACACTTCAGCCACTTACAGAGCGCGATCAGCTGCTCCAGCTGATGGTCACTCTGAGTGCCCACAGCTCCTCCTCGGGAAGGGACCTCAAGGTTTTACTGTTCTTAATGGGACAGTATCTCCCTTCCAGTGACTTCATTTGTGTGGTGCCGAAGCAACCTGTTAAAAGCAGGGCCTTTGATAGTTCATTAGAAACGCCTCTGATGGCAACAGCACGTTACCCGCAGGAACACCATCCCCTCTCCCTGGGGATGTGCTGCATCCCACGGTGGGATGGGGAAAAATGTGTGGAGAGTCCCTTTGTCTCTTCGAGGGCTGCAGCTTTTCCTGCTGGGTCACTGTCTGCGCTCGTACAGTTACCATTTTCATGATAACAGAATAATAAAGGGGCTGGAAACTCGAGTATTGCAGGTATTACAGCAGAAAATGTGCCTCGGCCGGGCAGGACACGTGAGCAGGGAATTAAGGGGGTGTTTATTTCTCCAGTGCTCATTTCTGGATCTCCTGTTCCTCCTGGAATGCAGGAGAAAAGTGTGCGGGGAAATGTGAGCCACAGAACTGTGAAGGTTAGAAAAGATCTCTAAAATCGTCAAGTCCAGCCATCAGCCCATCACCACCACGTTCGCCACTAAACCATGTCCCCAAGTGCCACATCCACACATTTTTTGGACACTTCCAGGGCTGGTGATTCCAAACTGTCCTGGGCAGCCTCTGCCAGTGCTTGACAACCCCTTCAATGAAAAAATTTCCCCTAATATCCAATTTAAACCTCCCCTGGTTTAACTAGAGGCAGCAGTGGTGGCTCTAACAGATGATGAACAGCCACAGAGTGTGATCATGGCACTCCCCTGACTGCAAGCTC
Source organism: Oxyruncus cristatus (assembly GCA_013399855.1). Taxonomy (NCBI): domain Eukaryota; kingdom Metazoa; phylum Chordata; class Aves; order Passeriformes; family Cotingidae; genus Oxyruncus; species Oxyruncus cristatus. The sequence goes on from VXAY01004618.1 coordinate 748,637, forward strand.
CAAGGAGCTATGACACTGCACAGCACCAGAGCTTGGGTTTCCAGAGTTTATCCTTAAAATCAGGGGGCTCTCTTGGGTAGAAGGAGAACTCCTATTATGAGCTTAGCAAATTAAACTATTTGTTTCTGCAACAGGAAACGGCAAAAAGCCAAAATGCCTGTTTGGTGATCGGGTTCCACAGGGCTCTGGCTCTGAAATGCCAGGCAGCCAACCTGTAGCAATCCATGGAATTGTGGAATAATTTAGGCTGGAAAAGACCTTTAAGGTCATTGAGTCCAACCATAAAGCAAACACTGCCAAGTCCCACTAAACCATGTCCCTGTTGTAACAGGAGCCTGACCCAGGCTGGGAAAGCAGGACTCCTGACTCCCACCCAGTGCCCTGGGACACTGTTTCTTACAGATTCTATCTTATTCATGGGAAAATGGGGGGGAAATGAACAGAAAAACATCTGTGAATACATTTTCAAATGTTCATGAACTGCACTGGGGTAGATCCAGGCGGGATTAGGGCCAGGCTGGGCTGTGGGGAGATGCTGAAGGGGTGACACGGCCACGCTGAGCACCTTGTCCTGCCCAGCTGAGGGCTGGGCTGCTCCTCACGCAGCACCTTCAGCCCCTCGCAGTCGGAGTGAAATGGGACTGTTCTGAAATATCCCAGTGAATGGGAGACACTTTTGGGACTGCAGAGAACCCAAGGACTCTCCTCCAGCCTGGGCACTTGGAGTTTTGGTTTTGGGGACATTTTCCCATCCTGAAGTCGTCAGTGCTCGTTTCTCTCGGCGGGTTTGATGCCCATGGCAGCTCAGGGATTCCTGTGGCTGACAAACCCTGTCCAGCCCAAAGGAATCCTCACGGCTCTCACCAACTGGGACACCTGCTATGCTGCAGGAAAAAAATTCCATAATAAAACGAAACGAGTAACATTCCTTTCAAAGCAACTTGAAGCGAGCATTCCCTGTATTTTAACCTAAAATGTTTGATCCCTTCAGGCTTTTCTTTCACTGTTATTAAGTGTAAGTTTTGGGCCGAAACTTGTGTTCTTTACAGTATCAAATGTAATTTAATGAACTCCTCTTGTCATAGAAATAGCTGTACTTTTTATTATTATTATATGTACTTTTTATTATTATTATATATATTTATTATTATTATATATTATTATTATATAATATCATCATAATCTTTATCATTATTATTATTAGGCTCTTAGGTATTATTAGGTATGGGTGGATCTCTGAGCAACCTGATCTAGTGGAAGGTGTCCCTTCTCATGGAAGGGGGTTGGAATGAGAGGAGCTTTAAGTTCCCTCCCAACCCAAACCATTCCATGATTCCATGATTAATCATCAGCATTTCCCGACCGTCGATACATCAAACCACAACCAAAAAAGAACATTGAAAAAAAAAAAAAAGATATTTTCAAATTGCAGAAGCAAAGGCTTTAAGTGGTAATTTGTGGGTAATACATTGACAGAGAGAGGCTGCAATTTGCAGATTTTATTCTCCCAGAGCATCATTTCAAATTTGGGAGCACAGTTGGAGCTTATGAGTAGAGGGCAGAGGGGAGCTGGTCATAAACCAGCATTGATATAAATCAGAGTTATTACAGAAATCAAAAGCAGGTTATGGTTGAGGTATTTCTAAGCCTTGAGCTTAAGAGAAGTAGGAAATGACATATACACACACACACACATATATATGTCCATATATGTGTGTATATATATATTTACATGGAGATTCCAGAAGAAAACTACGATGTCCACTGTAGTGCCAGGAAAGAACTTTGAACATGTGTTGATATAATGCAAAAGGGAGATTTGCCACTGAAAGGAAGCTGAGGCACTTGGGCTACTTGATTTCCCTGCTCATTCCCTTCTTCTCCTCCTGGATAATCCACTCAAAAATCCCACTCCCAGGACTGCTACCAGCTGGAGTGAAGTGTGCTGATGACACTTTCTCCTGGCCACGGGAAATCTCAGCGCTCTACCCATGACCTGCCAGCAAAACGGGCTGAAGATGGACCACACAAACCCTGTGGAATAATGGGATAAGTGGAAAGGATTTATCCCAATGGGAAACATTCATTTTCTCCTTGTTTCATTTCTGCTCCTCTCCTCCACCGCTCCCACTCCAACATTTCCCAGCAGCTCTGGAGTTTCCAGCTCTCCACTGCTCAGTCCCTGCTCTCTGTGTCGTTGCTGGGTAGATAATTCTTGTCTCTTTTCCCACTGCTTTCAGCAGGAAGGATCCCTAATGCACCCTCTGGCAAAAGTGTGTGCTGTGCTGGAGCAGGGAAAATGGGATTCAGCGTGCTTTTGGGGGAACACATCCTAAAAATCAGAGCTAGACTTCAATACTTCAACACTTGCAATATTGTGTATCTGGAGTTGGCAGCGAATTCACGGGGCTGTGAACAGACATTTTATGAACAGATACATTATAAGTATATATAAATACATATATATATATGGTAATGCATGTGAACATATTTCCTCTTCTCCCTGCTAAAAGCAGCAAAAATAACACCAGTATTATCTGTTTCTGGTTCTCATGGCAGAAAAGGAAATGTCAGAGTTTGGAAGCGTGACAGAAATACATGAAAACTCAAACCCAGAAGGTGAATGAGAACCATCCCAGGGTTTTTTATTTAAATCAAGATTAACGCTTCAATTCAATTATTTAAATCAAGAAGTCTTGGAAGGCAATCTCCTAAGTGAGGGGGGTTCATCCTCCTGGCTTTGGAATATTTTCAATGTCAAATACTGGATTTAAATTTGGAACTCATCACAGGACGGTTTGGGTTGGAAGGGACCTTAAGGACGACTCGTTCCACCCCCTGCCATGGGCAGGGACACCTTCCACCAGCCCAGGTTGCTCCAAGCCCCGTCCAACCTGGCCTTGGACACTTCCAGGGACGGGGAAAGTAGTCCCAGGTTTCCTGGTTCCTGAAATTTGAGTTCTAAACAAGTACCATTGGATTTCTCAAGGTTCTGTGGCTCTGGACTGCAGGGAACAGCAGATACTGAGGGACTGAGGGACACCAGACACAGCAGGGATGGTTCTCCAAAGGGCTTCTGCCTTTGCTGTGAATCCTCCTCTCTCCAGAAAGAGAAAAAAAATGAGAATTCACCAGTAGCATTAAAAAAACCCTGCAATTCTCCATTCTCCGTTATGGCAGCAAAGTAATTAAAATCCTGGTGCTGACTCCATCCCCTGGGAGTAAATTTTTACTGGAAACGAAAAGGAAAGGTGGTTGAACTGTGGAAACATTTACCAGCTGCAGGTATAATACTGTGTCTGTTGTCAGAGTGAACATTTCATTGGTTTATTTCTGGAGGATTATTTAGAGGGTTGTGGTCTTATGTCCAAGGGCTCGAGGAAAAAAAAAAATAAAATAAAAAAAAAAATACAGCCTACGAGGTGTGCCTTCTTTCTGCAGAATAGTGATTTGTTATGTGTTTGTCTGAGTTAAATATAGCAGCCAGTCACTCTGCACAGCCTGATATTTTATCCTGCTCACTTTTGAAAAGGGAAGAAAAAAAAAAAAAAGAAAAAAAAAGGGGGAAAAAAAAAAAAAAAAAAGAAGAAGGAGAAGAAGAAATTCTTGTTCGGAGAGATGAAAAAGTCAGCAGAAAAGCCACAGTTCCGAGGTTTGTTTCCAGGCTGGTTCAGGTGCTCAGCATTGGAAAATTCAATAGTCAGTCGATGTGATGGGACAGTTTCAGGCACATTTGGATGCTCTCTGTTCCCTGCTTTCTGTCCAGAGGTGACTCCCAGCTCAGAGGTGACCTGTGTTACCTCTTGGGCTCAGTCACCTGAACGTGGGAGAGGTTGTCCCGGGGCAGCTGATGGCTCCATTAGCCTGGCAGTGACCAACACCGGCTGCCATGGGAAGAAAGGCTGAGGGAACGGGGATTGTTCAGCCTGGAGAAGAGAAAAGGCTTTGGGCTGACCCAACTCAGGCCTTCCAGCACCTTAAGGATCCACCAAGAGATGGAGAGAGATGTTTACGAGGGCCTGGAGTGACAGGGCAAGGGGGGATGAGTTCAAACTGCAAGAGGGGAAATTTAGGTTTGATATCAGGAAGAAATTCTTCCCTGTAAGGGTGGGGAGGCCCTGGCACAGATTGCCCAGAGAAGCTGTGGCTGCCCCTGGATCCCTGGAAGTGTCCAAGGCCAGGTTGGACAGGGCTTGGAGCAACCTGGGCTGGTGGAAGGTGTCCTTGACCACCACAGCAAGCTGAAATGAGTTGATCTCTAAGTTCCCTTCCAAGCCAGGCCCTTCTGTGGCTCTGTGATTCTCTGAGGTGAACGTTGCCCAGCACAGCCATTCCCAGCAGCCCTGAGGTGTTCTGGTGTGTAACTGGTTTGTGCCTCCCAGGTGACCTGGTGGGCACCACAGAGAGGAATCCAGTCTTTTAGGGGAAACAGTAGTTGTGTATCACTGAGCCCCCCTTCATTTGATGGGTGGGAGGAGAAGGATGCAGGTGACCCAACTAGTGTTGGCTTTTCCTGTCAGAAGGTCCTGTGTCACAGGGCTGCTGCTGTGGCATCCTGGTTTCCTGGGTCGGCATGAAAGAAACCATAGAACTGTTACGCTGCACTGGTAATTGAAGAAGGTTTGAGGATGAAACAGCTTTCAAAAGTCAGAATTTGGGCTGTTCCCTTAGATCCCTGTTTCGTTCCTGAACACAGATCCCGTTTTCTGCAGCTACAACTGGTCTCTGCTGCTGCAGCAGCCTCCGGTTGTGATTACAAGCTTCACTGGGAAATACCAACCTAATGGCAGTATCTCTGAATGACATCCAGCAGAGATATTTGTTTTTCCTCAACAAGGTTTGCTTGGCTCCCATCCAGGGCTCAGCCTTTTCCCTGTACTCCTTGAATTTTCCTGGAGTTGCCCACTTTCCCTGACTGCCTCCATTCACAGCTCCGGCTTGAGCAGCCCACAACTAGGAACCCCTCTCTGCACAAAGTGGGCTGTCATTCATTCCCTGTCATTTTCCCTTGAGGAACTAGGGTTTGTATCTCTTCATACCCTCCCTATTTAACATATCCTGGTCTCTTTTTAGGTATAATTTCTGCTATCAGCCTTTACATTCTCGTTTCACTCTGTAATGGGATAAAGACCCACACAGAAAAACACTGCTGACTTGGGCTATGAGACTATTTGCTTAAGCAAGCTGAGTTACATATTTTGGTTGAATAATTGCAACCTTCTTCTCTTGCATCAATTTAGTGGACCCTATTATTTTCTGCCACTGAAGCCCAAAAAAGTATTTACACAGCTCAGTGCTCCTCAGGCTAAACACTGATGGGATAAGGACAGGAATCAGTGCAAAAATCATTGATTTTCCTTTTTCCCCAATGATCTTTGAACCAAGACTATACAGAGAAGACAGTGAGACACTGTAGGTTGGAAGGAGAGAGGGAAGGAAGATGTTGAAAATGTTATTTTCTTACAGCTGAGGAAAGAATTTGATTCTATTCATTGATTTTCTCTGGAAAAAGGGTGATAAGAATTTCATGGCACTGGTGATTTGCCTTCTGGTTGCAGAGAGATGTGGCAATGGAAAAGGAATGGGTGGGGAAAGAATTATCCAAACATGGCCTGGTGATTCCTACAGGAGGGAATTATTTTTGTTGGTTTATGCTTTCAACACCAGTTTTCTCTTCATTATTTATATCAAGCAGGGCCAGATTATGGCCCTGGTGTTGTTTATGACATTTTGGCCACCTAATTCCATCTTGAGTGAGCAGCCTTTCCTATCTTTATAACTGATGATTTAAGGCTGTGCTGGATCTCTTGCTCAATCCAGGGGAAAGGACCCAAAGTAGGAACATACTTCGGTTTGCAGTTTATTTTTCTCTGCTTTCCCTTCCCTAATTCAAACAAACCAACATTTTCCTTGATTGGTGCTCCTCAGTCCCAGGATGGTGTTTCTCTGGAGTCTCCCTGCTGCTCCTGGTGGGCTGGATGTGGGTTGTTATGATAAACATCACGAGATGCTGGAGTGATACCAAGATCTGGGCTACTTATTTCTTCATCAGGCTCTCTAAATAAACAAAGCATCAGGGCTGAAAAGTGAAAATTTAATTATCTGTTCATTTCTAAAGCTGCTATTGAATCATGAACTGTGAAAATGGGGGGGGGGGAATCATACAATTTAATTTAAAAATGTGGTATATTAGTTTTGGAACGAGAACCTACTGATGTGGCTTGAAGGTAGCAGTGTGGGAATCAAGAGTTATCCTGGCTTAATGCTATTCTAAAATCTAGATTCCAAAACACAGTTATGGCCACTTTCCTCCTTCACTTGCCAGTAGTTTTCCATAGGCTGTGTCTCATTCCACTTGAGAGATGTCTGTGCCATGGAGACTTGAATTTCACATGATGAACTGCAACCCTGGAGTTATGAACCCTCGTGCACCATCACTCTGGGAGTCAAGACTGGGGTTTAGAAGAGATTATTTAAGCCTTTTTATTACCTGTGCTGATGTCCAGTCATGTCTTGCTGGTGCTAAAGCTGTTAAACCCCCCCAAATTTCCAGAAGTACCTTCCAGAGATAAAACTTTTTCATTTTTTACTTTTACTGGGTCTGTAAAGTTGGTGAGGTCATTCCTGAGTGACTTCACCAGGGACTAGAGGTGCCCTCACGTGCTGCCCTCTGAGCTTCTCTGAAAGAATAACCCCACCTAAGGACAGGGAGCTGATACCAGGCACAATAAAAACAGTGCTTTGGATTAAATCACTGATATGTATTTCTTTACGTGTTTTTTTTCTTTAAATTGAACCGTTTGTCAATGCAACTTTTGGATGACAACACTAATGAAAGCTCTAGAGAAGACTGTAAAACGACTCCAAAGTTGTATCATGAAACCTGGGCTAGTGGAAGGTGTCCCTGCCCATGGCAAGGGGGGTGGAATGAGATGAGGTTTAAGGTCCCTCCCAGCCTAAACCATTCCATGATTCCATGATTCTGTGGCTCCTCCAGACACAACAGCATTCAGTAGAATCTCTCAAAGTTTTTTTGTCGTCCAGTCCCTGAGGTTTGCTGGTTGTTGGGGTGAGTGCCCAATTCATGGGTCAAAACCAACCCCTGCCCGGCTGTAAAACACCATCTGTGGAATTCCCACTGTCAGGCCATCAGTGGGGTCAGTTCCTCTTGCTGCCATGCCATGGTGATGATCAGAAAGGTGCATTTTTTCATTCTGCTCCACAGACATCGAATTATTTGAGGAGGAGGGGAAAGTGCTTCATACTTTTACCCTCTTCTGTGTTAAGCATTTCACAGAATTGTGTAATAATGGAATGGTTTGGGTTGGAAGGGACCTTAAAGATCATCCCATTCCATGGGCAGGGACACTTTCCACTAGCCCAGGTTGCTCCAACCTGGCCTTGGACACTTCCAGGGACGGGGCAGCCACAGCTTCCCCTCACAAGGAAGAATTTCTTCCCAATATCCCACCTAAATCAACCCTCCTTCAGCTTAAAGCCGTTCTCCCTGTCCTGTCACGTCCTACCTTTGCATATCCATGTGAATATATGTGCACACACACAAACACATAAATATATACATCAGTTTTGCCCAGCCCTTCAAGATGTTCTGCATCTGGTGCAAGAAGCCACACTTCCCACCAGCTGGAGAGAAAACATATTAATACAAAATCAAATATTTGGCTTGTTGAATGCGAGGTGTAATTACATTCACTTGGACACACTTCCACCAGGGGAAGAAACCAGATTTTTTGGG
>VXAY01004618.1:756421-822608 GCA_013399855.1 Oxyruncus cristatus
GAATAATTTTCAAAGGTGTTTTCATGTCTGTCCTGGGAGAGAGAAAAAGTGGGGCTGACTTTGCTCTAAATAGAATGATCTGCCTCTTTTTCCAAAATGCCTCTGAAATTTCTGATGCCGCAGCTCAAATCCTATAATTATGAAGTAGCCTTTGCAAAGGAGGTTTTCACCTCATTAGTACAACACGTTGGCTTCGCGGAGCAACTTTTTTCACCGAGGATTTTAAAAACCCTTTTTTTAGAGAAAGCGTCCAAAAATAGAGGACTAGAGATTTTGGCTGCTCTCTGATCCCTGGCAGACCCCAGCTCTTGCCTTGTATTTGTTCATGAGCCGTTTCAACCACTTTCCAGACATGTGAGGTGAACCTTGCTGAGGACAGGGGGTGGTTCTTTCCTGGGAGAGCCGGACCTGGGACACGCTGGATACACGGGCAGGTGGCACTGGAGCTGCTCCACCACCCAGCCCATGAAACGAGAGCTGACCACAGCCAGAAAGGGGCTGGAGGAAGCCCAGTCCCGACTAAAATTGGTAAAAAAATAGTCAGGACTGGTTTTCTGGGAGCCCAGTGTGAAAAGCTGCTCAGTCTTTAGTCTGCTCTCACTCTCACACTTTAGTCTAGTCTCACTTTGCTTTAATCTGAGCAGTCTGGGAGTTCGCTGAGTACTGATTGACTTTCCCACTTTCCAAAATCTAAGCACAGGCTCAGTGACCTTCCTGGACTGGAGCCTGAGACAGGTGAGATGAAACACAGCAGGAAAAGCAGGTATTTGCCTTTCTGGGTCGATTGTATCACTTTCCCTCGGACCTCAGCACTTCAGTTTGATCTCTGGCTGAAGTAATCTGATATCAAGCAGCAGCAGGGAAGGTTTTCATTTTCAAGCACTTTTTTTTTTTTTTTTTTGGCCAAATTTTGCCACCTTAAAAGCTACAACTTCATCCATTGTGTAACCTCGTTCAAAGCAAAGGAGATTTGAATCAGGTCTCAATTTGTCCCTGAAGATTGAGATAAGTTTCAAACAAACCTCAAAGTTGGAGTAACTCTATATATTACTTTTTTTTTTTAACTTCTAGCTAGGAGTTGAAAACTTTCAGGTTTTTTTCTAGCCTATATAAATGACTGGACTTGAAGAATTACCCTGTTACTGTTTGCATGGCTGATACTCTGTGGTGGAAGCTCCAGGGCTCCAGTAAAAAAGGGAATAGTGCCTGGAAGTTGTCAGTGATTCTCAACTTCTTTTGTTTGTCTTACAGGCAAACCCACTTAATACCAGCCCTAAAACTGGGTGAGACTCCCTCTGTTCATGCACACTCCCTCTGTTCATTGAAGTGCTGTTTTCTAAGACTGGGTAATACACAGAAATACAGCAGGAGGAAATTTAGGATGGTTTTCAGATGTGGGATGGACTGACGGAAAACTTGCAGCCCCACTGCTGGAATCTCTTCATTGTCTAATTGCAAGAGAGCCCAGAGAACCTCCTCTGGTTGCTCAGTCCTGTCACAGTGGCTCTGGAGTCAAAAAAAAAGCTTCCAAGAATTCCTTTGGACACTTCCCCTCCTCTGATCAGGGCAAATCCTACCCCACAAAGCAAAGTTCAGCCTTCAGGAACATTCCTGCATCTGTTTTGGTTTTTTTTGTTTGGTTGGGGTTTTTTTTGTTTTTGTTTTTTTTTTGTTTGTTTGTTTTGGTTTGGGTTTTTTTTGTGTTTTTTTTGTTTGTGTTTTTTTTGTTGTTGTTGTTTTTTTGTTGGGGTTTTTTGTGTGGTTTTTTTTTTGTTTTTGTTTTTTGTTGGGTTTTTTGGTGGTTTTTTTTTGTTTGTTTGTTTGTTTTTTGTTTGTTTTATGTTTTTTTTTCTTTTTGCAGGCTGTTTTTTCTTTGTCGTGACTTAACAGGATGTTCAAAGCCCTGGAAGAGGGACTGAAATCATCAGCATTTCTCTGAGAGCTGAGCAGGAGCTCCTGGAGCTGCCAGTGAGCTTCTGGAAAGCCACAGGACTACAGGCCCGAGCTCATGTACAGAAATGAGATGTGTGTGTGTGCAAAACCCACTGTCCTGAGGTGTTTTCAAACTGTCCCCGTTGCCAAACACACTCAGGGCTGGGTGCTCAGAAAGAACCTTCAGCTCCTGGAGTCTTTTAGGTTCTCTGCAGCTCAAATAACTCCTGACCATTTCATACATCACTTCCATGGCCTCTTTATTTAGGGTTCTCCAAAACATTTGATGCAGTTCATTATCTAAATTTACAATCACCGCTGAGGGTGAGGGACTCTCATCCCCATCCATGGGTGGAGATAGGATCTTCATGGCTATTTTTATGGCTCTATCATTATGACTTCAAGGCCCATCTCTTTTCCAGCATTTCCAGGGAGATAAGGGAGATGAAGCCTGAGTAAAGCTGGAATCTGTGCCAGCTGGGAGATTTACTCTCACTCTCAGTTTGCAGAAGTTATTTTCAGGGGTAGTTCTGAATTTTGGGGTTAAAAGGGAAGTATTCTATTCTGATGGTGTAACTGCTGTGAATTTACCTTATTTTGAAGCTGATATTGCAGTGAGGCTTTTCCAGGTACCTGGAACAAAATTCACCCCCCACTTCCACCTGCCAATCATTCCAAACTCCACATTAAAGCTGGCAGGGAAAAGTTTGAATTCCTCCTTCCAAACCAGCACAAAAAAAAGAGAAATTCCAAGACTTCCAAAGCTCCCTGGAAATCAGGTCCAGCCCCAGAGTGGTCCTGCTCTGGATCTCCATGTCCCAGCCCTGCATCCCACAGCACAGTCAGTGCTGAGGTCCCCAGTGAGATTGGGATGGACCTGGAACAGGATCACAGAACGGTTTGGGTTGGAAGGGACCTTAAAGCTCATCTTATCCCACCCCCTGCCATGGGCAGGGACACCTTCCACCAGCCTAGGTTGCTCCAAGCCCCGTCCAACCTGGCCTTGGACACTTCCAGGGATGGGGCAGCCACAGCTTCTCTGGGCAACCTGTGCCAGGGCCTCCCCACCCTCCTTAGTCGATGTTTCGCTCTTCCCTCAGGATTTCTCTTTGCTGTTCCAGTCTGTCCCACAGGATTGCAAGCCCCAGGATGTCTCCAGGATGTCCCCAGGGTTCTCCTGATCTCACTGGGTCCCTCAGAGGTGCTGCTTTGCTGCCTGACCCCTGGTCCTGCCGTGCTCCAAGGCTCAACAGCCACAGGAGCAGAAGGTTTCTATTCCTACACATCCAGCAGCACAAGTGGGACCTGGAGGAGGAAGACTTTGGTCTTGACATATCCTTCACCTGCAGGCTCTTGGTGCCAAAATAACCACAGCCCTTTTTTAGTTTTGTTTTCCTCTATTTGTTTTTTTGGCAGTTCCAGCGCTGAAGGTCATTCCCTCACTTGCCAGGGTTTGCTGAAGTCGGTCTCAACTTCCAATTCCTACTCTTTTGTTTTCTTTGCATCCCATTGCTTTTGATAATTAGCCAAATTCTCCACTAAAGCAACCTGAGCCTAAGCCCTGTTCCCACTGAGCTGGGTCTGCCACAGCCCAGAGACCCAGCCCTCGGTCTCAGAGTCTGCCCAGGTTTTATTTTAAACCAGAACTGTCTGAGACAGTGCTGGAAAATACCAAAATCCCAGGCAGGACTTGTTTCAAAACCCTGCAAAAATAATTGCAGCTTACTGAAAACACTAAAAAGTGGTTTCCAAAGCGCATCTGCGTGTTTGGAGATCGGACAGTCTGTAATCAAGCAACGATCCAATGAAATTTGACCTTGGCCTAATGTATTCTGTCAACCTTTTTATTTTTCAAACGCCGTCTGTGGCTGTTTCCTGCTGTTCCCAAAATCCCTCTCACCCTCCTCCCTCGGGGAGGTGGCTGCTGACAGGTCCATGGCCCTCCTGCCTGGTTTCTCTGTGGTGACACGTTCCCTGTGATTTGCAGCCGTATTTATCCTGTGTGCCAGGGCATCTCCAGCTGGGCAGGAACCACGGCTGTTGTGCTGCTGTTGGGAGAGGGAATCTCCTCACCTGGATGTTGAGGCCACAGAATCTCACACCCTGGTGCCTGTAATGAGGCCAATAAGTTGGGTTTAGCCAAATTCTGGCATCTGAGACGGGGCTTAAGTTAGATCAGAGGCTTCAAGAGGGGGAGAATCCATGGAAAAAGCCAATTCTTCTCCCTTCTGCAAAGCATACCTTACTTTTATCTTCATTTTGGCTTTAATTAGTTGGGTTTATGCCTTCCTTCAGCCCCTCTTAGTGGATATTTCACTCCCTTTCTGTACCATGGCAGCACAAGGGTGTCCACCTGCACTGGTTTTAATCTAATCCCCCAACCTGAATGCCCAGAATCATCTCTCCCACATGGACTTTTCCAGTCTAGTGACAGTTTTTTATGGTATCATCAAGCCTTGAGCTTCAGTTTGGCAAACTACAGAAATTCCACTCAAATTCTCTGCTGAAGTTTGTTTGTTTTGTTTGTTTGTTTGTTTGTTTGTTTTTAATTTAATTTTATTTTCCAACTTGTAAATTGTCTTCTGCCTTTTTAGTCCTTCACTTTTGCAGCTTTTTGTAATGTTTTGCATCCCACAGCTCCACATGAAGTTGCTATTTTGAAAAAAACTCCCAACAAGAAGATGAAAAACATCCCACCAAAATAACTGGGCTCGTCATTGCTAATGATGCTCACCACTTCCAGGTTAGAGATGCAGGAAGGTTTTCCGATTCTCCTTTAAATGGACCCTTATCATTTATTCATTCCCATTTTTCAGCTCTTCGCTGTGTTGTGAGAGAAACTCATCTCTTTAAGGAGCAGAGAAAATCTGGATTCTTCCTTTGGGACGTTGGGTGTATCGTTTAGATGTTCAAAGGCCAAGTGTCTGACCTTTAATCCACACAGAGATGACTAAAATCAAGACAGCTCATGTCTGCAAGTGCTCTCCTTAGATTTTCTGTCTCGATTCATTCACAGATAACATTACTTCAAACACTCGCTACTTTCGCTCCCCCCCTCCCTCCAGCTTTGTAAGGCTTCACTCATTCATTTCCAAAAACATTTATTCATGCAACTCCGAGTCTTCCACTGCCCTGTGAGCTGGCCTTTTGCACATTTTCTCACTTGGTAATTTTTTGCAGTCGAGTCATAACGTGCAGTACATTATTACAGCAGGATCATTTCGCCCTCCAAAGCTCCATCTGTCTCCCCAGGCTCTCCCTCACGTTTCGCTTCTCTCCCCTCGAGATGAAACGGTCGCTCATTTTCTTTACGCTCCTCTTCTCGCACCCCTCTCGGATAACCTTTATTATTTATTTCTTATTTACCGCCTCCGCTGTTGTGTTTCTGGCCACCAGTTCACTTCTGTCCAGAGGACCTGCGGCTGTGGGGCTCTGCCTGCTGCTCCTCTGGGATGTGCTGCCTCTGAGTTGTCTTCTGAAATCCTTCCAACAATGTGGGACCTTTTTCCAACAATGTGGGACTTTCCCGTGAAGTTTTAGATGGCGACTCTTATTTTCTTCAAACACGTAATAAGTCTTATATCTATGTCTCTTTAACTTTTCGTGTCACAGCCTGAGATGTGTGCAGACCATGAAAAATCTCTGTGCTGTTCAGCTTTAGATTCCCAGGTCTGATAACACTTGCACACCAAAATTCTTTGCTCGCTTTTTGCCTCTCGCTTATTTACCTTCTCTGACTTTTCCTTCCATGCCCCTGTTAAGACTGAGTCCAAAATCACTCCAGAGCACAAACCTGAATTTTGAGTACCCTCCACATCTGCCAAATCCTTCACTTCTCCCTCACCTGGAGCCCAAGGACAGACAAAAGGCTCGGTGCAGCTGATGATCCCACCTTAAATGAGAGATGGTGCAGGGAGACAGAATGTGTGCTGCTCCTTGGTTAAACTCACAGAGCGAGACAAGGCAAAAACTGAGGTAGGATTATTCCTTCTCATCACTGGAAAGCACAGTCAGCACGTGGCCTACCCAAGATCCAGCTCTTTTGCTGTGTTTGAAACCCACTTGTGATGGAATTGCTCTTTATTATGAGGAAAGCCTTAACGAAGTTACGTGGACTCGTTGCAGCCCAAACCTTTGCTGTATGGTCTGTGTGGAACAGTGATTTACTCACACAGGGCTCTTCGTCTGCTGGATCCCAGCAAGGTGGAGAGCAGAGATTTTGTGGGCCGGGTGAGTTCAGTGGGCTTCGCAATACTGGCATAAAATGCAAATTATTTTCCATAATGAGACACGTCTGAGACAGACACTGACAGATGTGAGAGGGGTTGGATTGATCTCCACCAAAGCCATGGGAATGCCATTCATAAATCTCCCTGCCATTTCCTCGAGGGCTCTTGGCTGTTGTTTCCCTGGCCCGATGCTCTGCAGTTTACCACTGCTGGCATTTGTGCTGTGTGTGTAATTTTGAGCTGGATAGTCTTGAAACCATTTAACTTGGGAAAGTAAATTGCTTGGAGCACTATGAAAATATCATTGAGACCGTGTGGTTTCTAAACTCCTTTTCACTGCACTGTTACTGAATTATTTCCAGCTGCTTCCAGACACTCCTTGTCGCCTTGCAGTGGTAAATCTCTATCTCCTGCCCATTCAGGTGATGCTTTGTGTTTGGAGATAATAAAAGTCCTCCCAAAGCTCTGCTGTGAAGTGTTTTTAGTGGTAATCCTTGACTTAGTTTTTGTATTGGGAAACATATTTGCCGTCACAGAATCACAGAATTGGTGGGGTTGGAAGGGATCTCTGGAGATCATCTGCTCCAACCCTAATATCTCCATCTAGTCCAGCCCTAATATCTACATCTAGTCCAACCCCACAGTACCAGCATCCAATCCAACCCCCTCCGATATTTCCTTTGGTGAATTCCAGGTTTATTTGGGAAATGTTAAATTTTAGAACACAGGTAAAGCCTTTTTCCACTTTATCTCCGACTAAGTGCGGGTTGCCAGGTGGCTTGGATGGTTCTCCCATGGAACACAGAGAGCTCTGGTAAAACTTCCCATGGAAGAAGCAGCTGAACTTCAGGCTGATGCGAATTCCAGAGTTCCTGGAGCGGCCAAAAACAGACAGAACTGGTGATGCTCCATCACTTTAGGAAGCTGTTGCCTGAAACATGAATTCAGTGCATTGTGGTTGAACAGTTCTGGCTGCTGACAAAGCTTTTATGCTGCTACCACTGGGGCGTGTGGAATATGGGCCCATGGAAAAGAATAAAGTTCCCTCTGCTGACAGAGCCCTGGGAATAGCCACAGAAACCCAGCCTGGACGTGGCTTCCCTGAGCCAAAACCTAGAGAGGGTTTAGGTTCTGCTTCAGGGTATTTTCAGCTCAGAACTGGCTTTGTTTTGATGTATTTTAACCATAACCTGAAAGGAAAGACGCGAAGGGTGTGAAATGAGCAGGGCTAACTCATTTTACTGGCTGTGGTCTCACCCTTCGCACCCGTCCAAAACTCCTACACGTGAACTTATTTCCAGAAAACTCATGTTGCTGAAAGTCTAACGAGAATTCACCGGGTCTCCTTTACTGTTGCTGTATCACTTCCAAAAATAGATTGTTTTTAACTTTTATGAGGGGCTTGTTCTAGCAGAATAAAAATGAAATGCCAACGATAACAGGAAAAGGACTGTTAATTGATTTTAAACACTGGTGGTCTTGCGTGGTGCCAAAATTAATGACAATGCTAATAAATCTATGCAGCTCTTTTTTATCCCAGAGCTCCTCACAAAATGACTTACAAATTATTTGAAGAGAAGAGCAGCCAGCAGTTGGGTAAAATACGGCAGTTGTTTTACACACACTGCACAGCACTTCGGGATGGTTTTCCAATCGAAACTGCAGGAGGAATGCTGGGAGAAGGTATGACTGAGGCTGGAATTTGTCCAGGTTCCTCGGATTTACACACTTTCACAATGCTTTCTGGGAGATCTTTAAACATCGTGAATGCTCGAGATAACCATCTGCAGCTTCTCCTGCTCCTGCTCTCTTCCAAACTGAGTGTCAAAAATAGCCAGCCCAGGATGACACTTTTAGCAAGCAAAGCTTGCAGGGTATTAATAGATGGGGAAAGTCTCAGCTCTTCCCAAACCACTAAGAACATGTTTTCAATTGCAAGTGTTTTAAAGTGGTTTGAGCCCTGATGACTTGTTTGTACAATGGGAACTTTTCAAGCAGGCCTCCAAGATGGGCTGAACCCTCTTGGTCATCTCTCCCATTTTCTTAAAGAAAAAAAAAAAGAAAAAAAAAAGGAAAAGGGGCCAGTGTGGTTTCAGGATTTCTCAATAATTCCCTTTGGAACCATTCCCCAGGGAATACAAGCTCCTGTGTGTGTGGTGCTTGCAGGGGAGGGTGGCAGGGACATGCAGAGGGGGCTGCTCAGCTCCCACGTTCCTGCTCTGGCTGCTCTGGATTTGTGAGATCATTGGCAAAGGCACCTGAAAAATGAATAAATCACCCCAGTGTAACTGGATTGTTCTATCAGCTCTTATTTTTGTATCATCCTGAAAAGACCTGCAAAATATAGAGAATGGATTTTGTTTTCTTATACACCAAATGTCAGTTCATTTTGAACACAGTGAACAGGTGAAAACCTTGCATCTTCGGGTGATGGAGTTGGTTCTCAGCAGTTTGGGGTCACTTGGACTGTGGCCCCAAGATGCCCCTTGTGGGTTTGAGCAGAGAGCTGGTGGGATTTTAATCCCCCAGGGTCCATCCCCCCATTCTGTTCTGTGCCCTTGCAGTGCAGCCAATGGTCCCTTAATTCCCGTCACACCAGCACTGGGGGCTCAAACCTGCACATGCCCTGGTCCCTTAAATTCTTCCCTTTTGTTGAATTATCCTCGTTGTGTGGGAAAAAAAACTCCCAGCAGTTTCCACGTAAGGACACAGTCCTGGTGTCCTGTTGGGGACAGGGCGTGTGACATCACCCAAACGGGTGCCACGAGGCAGAGTTTCCTTGGCTTTGCTGCCCAGACTCCCCAGTGAGGGATCTCAGCCCCACAGGGCCCTCAGCTCTGCCCGAGGGTTGCAGAAACAGTGACAGGGAGTGCGGGGCAGACACAGGACCTTCCAAACAGTCTGATCCTGCTCCTGCAGTGACGTGGCACTCCCGTTTATTTGGACAGACCCTCATCTCCCCCAACAGCCCTGCGAGTGACCTCACTGTCCCGGGGGGCAGCTGTGACATCAGCAGTGGCCACGCTGCTTCCTGGTAGTTTTAACCCCTGTCACAACCAGTTATAAATTCAGAGACACTTTGGGGCACTCTGCAAACTTCTGAGATCCCCCGATTTTCTCTTCGTACAAGAGCAGTGGATCTGTGTCACCCGACCTGTTGAGCAGAGCAGGAGCAGCCAAATGAATCTCCAGGTCCTGGCACCCCTTAGAGTGTTAAATTCTGTGTGACTGTGGATTTAACATCCTCAATATATCTGAGCTTTTCTTTTTCTGCAGCCTGGGAAGGGGGAACTGTGTGGCATCACTTTGATACTGAAGATGCCTAGGGCACCACACTGACCCACTAACAGTAATATATTATTAATATTACTATTATTAATATTAATATTAATCCCATCAATAAAATAATATTAATAATGTTATTTTATAAAATATTGTCTATAAATATCATATATTAATAATATTAATATATCAGAGCCATTGACTTACCACTGTTCAGGAATGAGGGATCACGACTTGGAAATCTCCCAGTTTCTGGCTCTGCCCCTCCCAGCCCTGATACCTTGGCAGTGACTGCAGTGCTGAAGGTACCTTTGGTAGAGGAGCAATCATTCCCAACAGGAATTACACAGCTCTCCGTTCCCAGGTGGACTGTTGAGAGCTGCTTTGATGGCATTTTGCATAATTCAAATTACAGCCCCGCGAAGCTCATCCTGTACAACGAGGTCATTGGCAAGAACATCTGCAAACTGAATAAATCCCACCAGTCGAACTGGCAGGTTGGAATTTCATTTCAGAATTCCCAGCCTTGGATTGTTCTGGCAGCCTTTATCTTTGTATCATCCCGAAAATATAAAGAATGGATTTGGTTTTTTTTTCTTATGCACAGGATGTCAGATTATTTTGAACACAAATAATCAACTTCTGCAGCTTCCAGGGAGTTTCACAGCTGGCTGTGGCCAGGGAAAGGAGAGGACAGTGCTTTTAGATGGTTGGGCTGGTAGACACTGGGTAGTTTTTTTGCCTTTCTGCTCTTGTAATAATACATTATCCAATTATCCCAGGGTAGCTGTGAATCCAAGGAAAGAGACTTCTGTTCTTGTGTGATTCAAATAGTAGTTCAAAGTGGTAAAGCTGCTGCTCTGCAACCAGAGCACACACTGAGAAGGCAAATCCCAGAAGGAAATGGGTCAATATGTGTTCTTTTATTCATATAAAAACCAGAGATACTTTCACAGAACCATAGAATCACAAAGTGGTTCGGGCTGGAAGGGATCTCAAAGATCATCTAGTTCCAACTCCCCATTTTGCCCCCGTTTTGTTTAAAATAAATTGGGTGGTTTTTTCCAGTTCAACAAGTGGGTAAAATCGATCAGAATCCCTGTGAACCACAGAAGTCCGTCAAGCTGAACTGGGATCTGGTGCCACCTCCAGCTCCAGTGATCACACTCTGGTCCTTGCTGTGGGACAGAAGGACATCTCCCCAGGAACACTCCAGAGATCAGACATCCTGGAGGAGCATCAGCTCCTCGGTTCCCACAAGCACATTGGCTGATTTGGCAGCTGAATGTTAAAAGTTGAACTCTCACTTTCCACGGGATTTTGGTGTAAACTCCACCCCAGCCCAGCCTGGGTGGGAATCCTGGTGGTGGTTTGGGGCTCTGAGCACGAGGGGATGGTGTTTGTCACCCCTGAGCATGCAAAGGCAGCACGAGTTCCTCCAGAGAGCCCCTGGCACAGGAATATCCAGTGTTAGTGCAGCTCACTCCAGCTGACAGTCACTATTCCCAGTGGCAGTGGAAAGCCACTGAGAGCCCTCGTGGGAAATGGCACAAAAAGTTCTGGCAGGGATAACATTAACCCTTGCCACTGTTTTGGGTGGAGTTTCCAGTCACAGCCAAGCTTCACCAGGAAATCATTCCAGGACTTTAGAGAATGACACTTTTGCCACCCGTGATTTTCACGGAGTAGGGAAGGAAAATGTTAAACCTTTGTCGCTCAGCCTGTTCTCCCGCATCCCAGTGAAGGGAGCCAAAAGGGAAAAGCAGGTCCTGCTAAATTCAGGATTGCACAAAATTGGTGGGAAGGAAGAGGGAGGGAATGGGAAAGGCTCCGTTGCAAGGACGCAGCTCCAGAGCTGGGGAGAGATGGGGGGAAAGTCACACTGAAATATCAATGCAAAGACCTCATTTAAATCTTGGAAATTCTGCTTCTTCCCTAGAATTAAATACAAGATAAGGGAATTTAATGCACTGGGGAATTAGGTCATTTATTTATATGTTTAAGCAAAGAAATGAGACCGGTTTAATTTCAGTCTAAAGTGGGCTTTGACCCATAGGCCTGAAGGAGCAGCTCTGAAACAAATTTGGTCAGTGGATCTGGATTATTCCTACATTTAGGTGCTAATTATTACAAACCTTCTAGATCAAAATTCAGACCTTAGGAAGCCCCGTCCTTTAAAAGGCCCAATCTTCCTCCACGGTTGGACCTGAAGGATTGAACCGTGAAATGAGGAGTCCTCAGTGGGAAGGATTAATCTGGTCACACAGCTCAAGATTTAAGCAGATTCTCCCTGTTTCAACTGAGATTTCTCATGAGTTGTAGACAAAAGTCTCTGCTCGGGTGGGAATTATTTTGTGTATGACTTTTATTTAAAAAACCCTTGTGGAAAAACAAAACAACAGCTCCCAGCACACCAAAACGAACTTCTTAATGAATTCTTCCAGTGAATAACGTGGAGAAGAATGGCCCATGCATTGCCCCAGCAGCATTAACAGTGAGCCAGCCAACAGTGCTGCACTCATTGCCCTTTGCCAACCCAGCCAGGGAGCTGAAATATTGACTAGAAAATGTAACTTAGCTCAGAGGTAGAAATTAGGCTTGTTAAAAAGTGTGATTGCTGCCCTGGTATGTTTGAGAGCAGTCTGGGGGTCCTGTTTAGCCATTCAGCCCCCGCCCCGCGCCCCCTCTCCGGGGCTGCAGCTTTGCTGTCATTAATAAAGCCAAAAGGGAGAGGTGGGGCCACATGTGGTGTCAATACACTTTAATTAAGTGTAATAATTCCCCTTTTCCTGAGGTGGACGTGCTAAGACAGATTTCTCCGCGGAGATTTATGCCCGGCCGAGCGTCGCTGGGCTCTCCCGAGCGCTGTGCGGAGCGTCAGTGCCCTCTTTGGGAACACCGGGATTCTGCAGGAACGTGGCGCGGCCACAGCTCCGGCTGCTTCCACACGTCCACTTCTCCAAGTGTTTTACGGTTCTGCTCACCCTGGAGCAGAGACCCTTTTCGGCCTGAGCTGTAAAACACGTTCAGCCGCGGCTGAACTTCAGTGACTCCCCGGGGAATCCGTGACCTGCTCAGCGATTTACCCGTGAGACCATCCTGGGTGTGTTTTAATACTTGGGGAGTCTCTAGACCTTCCTGGGACATCCTGGGCTGGAGCAATATCACAGTCAGACCTTTTACCTGAGTTCATTCTGCTTTGTCACCTGGCCTGAGAAGAGCCAAGAGCAGGGAACCCACCAGGGCCACGCCTGTTTGTAAATGCTCTGCTCAGATTTGGGCTGAAAAGCTGAAATAGTCAGATCCTGCCAAATTTAATGGGATATAAACCCTTCAAAAATCCCTGGCCAGATAACTAGTATTTGAAGCACGGAATATGCACTGAAATCACCCACTAGAAGATAGAGTTTAGCTGTCCAGGTTTAGGTATGTCAAGGATGGGCATGGGAAGATGCATCCTTGCTTGAGATGATGGCTTAGAGAATTACAACATGGAACTGTCAAGCTCAGGACTAAAAGACAAGGCTGAGAGAGTTTATTGGGGTTTTTTAGTAGGTATTTAGGGGTTTTATGTGACTGCAAAGTTACTGGAAGTTTCTGGTTGGCATCTGTGCAGTCACAGAGAGAAACAGGCAGTGATGGAGCTCCTGGGAGCGTCCCAGGAGGGAGCTGGACAGCCCAGGAGGGAGGCACGGAGCTCTGTTAAGCTGAGCTTTCCGGGGAAAGGGAAGGCTGAGAGGGAGGGAGGGGACTTTAAAACTGATCAGGAGCCGATAGCAAGGCCCAGAGCTCCGGGTTAAAGGCACTGGTGCTCACCGGAGGTCACTTTTCATCCTGGAGGATAATTCCTACCTGCTGCAGGCTTGGAAACGCCATCTCCCATTCACCATCTGCTTTAGCAATCTCTTCCCGAAACAACACAATATTCCCCCAGCGCTGGTGGTGCAACAACACAACCCCCCGATGGAGGGAAGTGCCCTGCTGGGCTGGAACCCCTGCCCTGCTCCCCGGGCTGGGTCAGCCCGGCCCGGGCGGGGGCTCCTCACTCACACACGAAACCTCGGGAAGGTTCACCCGGGGCCGGGAACGAACAGCCCTGCTGGAGTGAGGAAAGCCCCGAGCAGACACGGGGGGGGACAGGGAAGAAGCAGATCCTGCAGGAGGTTTGGCTCGATGCTCAGCATGGATCAGACAAGCAGGGGCTACAACTTGAGCCAGCTTGGAGCTGAGCAGCGGCACATCCTGGTGAATCCATGGGATGCACGGTTTAACCCAGAGATCCTGCTGGATCCGTGTGCAGCAGAGCTGGGATACAAAGTGCTGTTCTCAGGCTGGGTCTGGGCTGTGCTCTCCATGCAAAACAGAGCTGGAGTGCCAAACCCTCCAACTGCAGGAGCCGCCTGTCTCCAGAGCAGGAATCTCATCCTGATTCCAGGGTCCCCAGAACCAGAGAAGTCTGGTAAAGAACTGGCAGTGCTACTGGGAAAGTGGAACAGTGTCAGGTGATGAAATAGCAGGGGGGAAACAGAGAGGCAACCAACCAAGCATGAATGATTCCTGCAGTGGTGTGAAAAGAGGAAAGGATTTAATCCAATATCTGCAAATCTCACCAGACAAGAGTTGTCAAATCTGCATAGGAGTTGAAAATTTTTGCAGTGGTAAGTGTGGAGGAATGGCAGCCCCTCCTCATGCACAGCTCTTTGGCATTACAGTTCCCCAGGAGCTGGAGAGGGCAACTCACAACAAAAAATCCTGGAGAAACTGGCTTTGCATCTGCAAGGTGGACTTCCATGGCAAAAGTCAGCCCCGAACCTTGGGTGGGAAAAGGATGAAAAGCCTCTGAAAACCTGTTGCCAGCCTGGGATAAACTGCAGCTTCTGATGATTGACTCCAAAATTCAGACCATCAATTCTCTTTCTGGTCTTTCTGTTCAGAAAAAGCCCCAGGTGTTTGTTGACTCCCCCCATGTACAGCACGTACTTCATCAACTCAGTATCATTTCCTTTCAAAGGGCTTTAAAATACTGAGCAGTTTTTCTACATTGTGTTGATATAAATACCACATACACTGCAAAAAAAATGTTAAACCTTGTAAGGAAAACACTGAGATCAGTTTGTGGCTTGAACATTCACAGTTGTAGCAGGCACGTCAGATTTCTCATTTCATTTCTAACACCTTGCTTGAGTCACATTCCGGCTTAGGACGACCATGTCTGCACCCAAATATTACCAGGCATGCTTTAGAATTCCCTCTCATATTCAAAAGATTATTTCTGAGCCTAATCCAACCTAATGCACGTGAATCCAAACATCCCAGTGCCGGTGAAATCCAAGCCTTCCTTGGTGGCTGCAAGCAGCGGTGACCCGTGCCCTGGGACCGCAGAGGAGGTGCTGGCAATTGGTAAATCCCTCTCCAGTTCAGGCTCCCAAGTCATATGTTTTGTGTTTCAGCCACCCCGTGGCCCTTTCCCGAAGCCTTGGTCCCGCTCCATGCCCTGAGGTTTCCCTGGCTGAGGGGGAGGTGGCTCTGCTTGTCCCTGGGTGTCCCTGGAGCTGGGTTGGGTCTCAGCTCCATGCCCGGCCTCGCCACAGCTCTGTGCTGCACTGAGCAAGCCTTTGCTGCTTTGCTCTTTCCTTTACAGTCACCCCAGTGCCAGACCTGGCTCTTGCCAGGAGTTTGCACAGCCTTTGACACACCAACCCTCCCCAAAAAAAACCCCCTCCACAAGCAGTCAGGGTCCTGTGATCACACCCCAGCAAAAATCACGGAGTGCTGTTTCATTGACACCTCTGAGCCTGTTGAACCCGTGTGCTGAGGATGATCTTCAAACCCCACGTTATTACAGGTCCGTGCAGCAGCTTTGTTTCATTAGAACAGCAGAGTGTTAAAACTGCCTTCAAAAAATCGCCCTCAAATATCTGGACTCTCAAGGACGGGTCCTTGAAAGAGAAAGCAATAATCAGGAGGAAGCCAGCCAGCTATGGCTCAGATTTTATAATGTTTTCCTGCTGTTATTTTCACCACAGGCTATTTTATATTCCCCACTTCTTTTTTTTTTTTTTTTTTTTCTTCTCCATGAAGCTGCTTTTTAAGGTCACATCTGTTGAGGGCACGTAATGGTTTTTATGACAACTTTGCAGAGAAGTGGAGCCCTCGGATGCAGAGGGAACTGCAGGGAGACAGGTTCATATCAGGGGGGATTTTTCTCCATCTCAAGACATTTTCTCAGGTCAGATTCAGATGATCCACCTAACCAAGAAGGGTCTGACCTAAGATCTAGCTATGAAAACCAGCTAAAACCAGGGGGTAGAGAAACAAGGATGGCAAAGCAATGATTTATCTGCAAAATGCCTCTCACTGAAACCAAAGCACTTTCAATGTGAAAAAAGTGAAAGACAGAAAAAGCGAAAATATCTAACAAATAAGTCCTAGGTTTTAAGCATATTTTTTAAAGGCTAAAAAGAGCTTTTGGGAAGATTTTTAGCAAGCTCTGTTGTGTATTACATAAAATCCCCAGCTGTGTGTGTGTCTGAAGGACAAGGGGATTGCTCTTCTCCCTCTTGATATTGTTTCATGTTGGAAACTTCTTCTGCC
The DNA here is from genome assembly GCA_013399855.1 of Oxyruncus cristatus. NCBI lineage: Eukaryota > Metazoa > Chordata > Aves > Passeriformes > Cotingidae > Oxyruncus > Oxyruncus cristatus. The sequence continues at coordinate 772,459 of VXAY01004618.1, forward strand.
TTATCAAGACCTGTCTGAAAAACCAGGTCTTTTTCCTTCTTGTCCAGCTTGGCCATCAAATGCCACCACAGCACGAGGTGGGTGGCTCTGTGCCACCATCCCGGGCACAATCATCAGCAAAATTATAAAAGCACCAACAAGAACCTGGGTTTGTGTGTTGTGGAAGGACCCAAACCTGGTCCCACAGGAGGGGCTCTGTTCTCTTTTCCCAGTGCTCTGTGCTGCCTTTAATCCACTTGGGGTATTCCTGATGAACTCCTTATATTTGGATTTGCAGAACTTTTACAGGACCTTTTTGATCTTGGGCAAAGCCCACGTTTGATTTTCTTTGTTATCAAACAGCCCCTAAAACCATTTACAGGCTTCAGGGTAAGCAGAGCCCTGCAGAGATTAAAGTTCTGAGGTAGAAACATGGAAAATATCAATTGCAATAAAATTGCTTCTGTCCTGCACTGTGCTGTCCATGGAGTGGAGAAAATGCTGGAATGCTGGAATTCCTGTGTTCCACATCTGTGCCATCTGTGAGCACAGGGAGAGTTTAAAGCACCCCCAGAGTGATTAGTCACTGAATTAATGGTTTTAAGTGACCTCTCCTGTACTGACTGTGGAAACAACTCTGCTTTTAGGGACACCTCGTGGGGAATTCAATAGAGCACAAAGATGACTGAAAAAAGGTCCGTGGAAAATTCCCTGGAGACTTCACTGAGGCCTTTTGGTACTCAAAGGGGTTTGTAAGAAAGATGGGGACAAACATTTAGCTGGGCCTGTTGCAAAAACACAAGGGGAAATGGTTTTAAACCGAAAGAGGGAAGATTTAGAGTAGATATAAGGAGAAATTTTGAACTGTGAGGGTGGTGAACACTGGCACAGGTTGCCCAGAGAGGTGGCAGAGTCCCCACCCTGGGAACGTTCAAGGTCAGGGTCGTGGAGCTCTGAGCAACCTGGTCTGGTGGAAGATGTCCCTGCTCACTGCAGGGATTTGGACTAGATGGTCTTTAAAGGTCCCTTCCAACCCCAAATACTCCAGGAATCCATGTGAACCGTCCTGCCCTAGACCTTCCCCCAGTCTCTCTCCATCCATCTTTGGACACACTTCAGTCTTGGGGCTCTCACCGACTCTCCCCATCAGCTCTGAGCAGGAAGGTGTTACCTGTTTATCCACCAGGGAGCCCAGCTCTGCTTTTCTCTACTCATTTTGCTTTTTTTAACCCAACATGAGCCCCAGATAAATTGCTACCAAACCAGAGCTGTAGCATTTGAAACCCATTTTGTGCCTACGCAAATGACTTCGGACAGAGCAAAGCGTGAGATTCCCAGGTTCACCTCCTCCCATGCAACGTGTAGGAGATCATTTTTGTAGGAGTGCTGCACGGAATTATGGCAGCTGATTTCTGGGAGCTGCGCTGGGAGCTCTCCCAGTCATGTTCAGCCCTCCTGCGGGTGCATTTTTCAATTGATATCCCTTAAATAACCTTAATTACGTGTGTGTTAAAGTGCCTCATCCAGCGGGGAAAATCGAGGAAGACACTTATTAAAAAGAGGCACCGGCACATGTGGTATTATTTTTACAGTCATCCAGTGTGTTGATATAAAGTATTACATTTGAGTCAAAGCTCATTTGGGTGAGGAGTTGAAGTGAAAGCCGAGCCGCCCCCGCATTGTGTCTCCGATGACTGTCCAATTAGCGGGTGATTAGCCCTGCTAATATCAACAGCGCCGTTCCCGTGGCAGCCTGGCAGTTCCATCCCCGCCTTTCCAGCTGCTTCCTGAGCCTTTCCCACTCCGGCCCAAGGGAGCCGCAGCCTCCCAGCCCTCCCCAGGGAGAGGGGATGCTGCGCAAGCGGCGCTTCGGGAGAAGCGGGAGAGCGGCGTCTTGGGGAGGCCAAATATTTGTGTTGACGTGTTTCGGTGGGTTTTGTTTGGTTGGTTGTTTTGGTTTTTTTTTTTCCCCCCACGGTTTCCCGGTGTTTTTTCCCCAAACATCTGACCTGTTGTTCTCGGCTCCCGCCGCTGCTTGGAGAGGCTGCCGAGGAATTGTTTGTTTTCACGGAGATTTTACTTGACCTTGAATGCGAAGTTGTTGCTTGAGCTACTGAATAAGTGGTTTGTGCTGGTGGTGCGTTGGCTATAAATCACGGCACAGGAGGCTGGAGGTGCACAGGAGTATTTATTTGTTTTATTTAAAAAGAAAACAAGCTGTCCAAATTCCCAGTCATTAGCAGAACAGGGGTTTTTTTTGCTTATGTAGAGGGTTTGCAAATAAATAAGTCCTTTTAAGCAGCCCCATCCCTGTTGATCATCTGTGGTTTGTTACTCCTCTCCCTTTTCCCTCTCAAGTATTGCCAGGAAACCAAGCTGGGCTTTATCTGCCTCTGCACAAGCAGACTTCTTATCTTCCACTTTGCTGCAAGTTTATATCAGTTTCTAATACTTTCACCTGCTCCTTCCATCACTTTTTGAACTCTTTTCTTCAGACTCTGTGCCCAGCCCTCCACTGGGCTCTAAAGCCGTGGGAGCTTCATCAGCTTTCCGGTTTTAAAAAAAAGAAAGAGGAAAGAATCATGAACTTAGAAGTCTTACTATTGCAAAGAAAGTCTGGTTTTAGAAGACTTTGAGCATCTGCTTCTGAAAAAAAGTAGAAGTTTTGAAGGGAATTCCAGCTGGGTATCAGCAAGGGGAGCACTGACATTCCTTAGTTGTTTTTCTTATACATATATGTATTTGAATCAGTGAATATATAAAGATTCAAATATATATATGAGAGTTATATATATAACTCATATATATATATGAGAGAATTATATAGAGAGATTTATAGAAATTTAGCATGAGAGGAAGTTGTAGCCTTTGAAAATGGCCGAGCAATGTTTATAGTAGACAAGCTGCAGATGCCTTTCTGTCCAACAAATGACTTCTGGATGTTCCATTGGATGCAAAATGAAAGTTGGAATTAAAGTCTCCTGTGAGCTCATGGCAGCTTCACTGGAAGAGCTGAAGGACTGATATTAGTAGCTCCTAATTTTGTTCAGAACTGGGAATCCCTCTCAGAATTACACCCAGCCTGAAGCACCTGAGTCCAGAAATCCCTTCCTGTGATTCTGAGGTGTTTCTATGACCTTTAAAAAAATATCATCCTCCACGAGAAGATGGGCCATGACCAACCTCACAGAACCCAACTGATGACAACTTCAGCCTTGCTCAGCCCTGCTGGTTGAAATTTTCTATGTGTAATTAAAACCCCACAAATACTGATTTAAACGCAACACTGTCATGTTCAAAGTCAATGACAGAGAATCACGGAATGGTTTGGGTTGGAAGGGACCTTCAAGGTCATCTTATTCCATGCCCTGCCATGGGCAGGGACACCTTCCACATTGATGTTTTCTTCAGCGTTCAGTGTTGCTTTTTTTCCCCCTCATTCTCCTTCCAGAGAAGAATTCCCGACCCTAAGTGGAAGAATTTTAAGAATCATTGATCCAGTTGTTGATACAACAACAGTTATTTGTTCTAAATCATCCAGTGTCCTGGACAGCTTTTTCTCACTGTGTTTACATGTTATTCTTAAAAGCAGAGTTGCTTTGACGAGGAATTAATCGGTCATTGTCCTGTCCCAAGGGTAAAACCAAAGAGAACTACCCTGGACAGTGCAGGGATGGTTTTCTCATAAGCAGTTCCACAGTCATCTGAGAAGCTTTTGGCAAAACATTCAGGAGCTCCAGGAAGTTCAGTCACTTCCTTATGGATTGCTGAAAAGTGGATGATGGGAATGTGCAAACCAATGATGGCAAAGCCCCGACACCGGGGCTAAATTTGGCACTGGCAAACCTGGGCTGGCACCAAGGACAGGGAGCTGTAAATGTTTTCTGAAATAACTTTGGCACCAGGATTGGGGATCTGTTCTAGATTACCAATAAGGCTGCTATGGATGGCTGGAATTTCTTCCATGTTTTTTCCTTTGCAGGCTCCCTGCTAAGATCCATCTTGGAGTCTGTAATTATTAGCTCTGGAAAAAAAAAAATCTTCTTTACAGTCTTATGCTGTCACCAGGTTTTTTTTGGATTCTTTTCCGCAACACCAAGCTGGATCTAATCTAATCTTCCTTTCGTGGTTATTCCATTTACATTTACCTTTGAGGTGCAGAGTGAAGCCAGACAGACATCCAGTCATAGACTCATAAAATGTCCTGAGTTGAGGAGGTTTTCTGCAGCCAGAGGATGAGTGCAGGTACCAATGCAAATCAAATAAACTGGAATTTAATCGTTTGTCATTTGTACATCTAACCAAATCAATTGAATTGAATAATTTTTAATTTGCACGTAGTACAAAATTAATTGAATTGAATAATTTTTAATTTGCACATATAACCAAATTAATTAAATGTATTGATTTGTAATTTCTCCATGTTTTAGTGTGGGTTTTATGGCACATGTCTGTGCCACTTACAGTGGAATATTCCCTCTTTCCCCCGTGTATGAACACTCATTTTTAATATAGATAATGTATTATTTTAACAAGAAATTCTTCCTTTTCTTCACCCCTGAAGGCTCCCTCTGAGGGATGTCCTTTGGTGAGACAGGAAGCCAAGAAAGCAAACTGGATTCATGGTATGGAGCGGTAAAAATTACTTGAAATCCACCAAATTAATCATGTTTAGGAAGTTGCTCAGTGTGTTTTCTCGCCAGGCATCCTGCTGGGAATGCCCAGGAATGGGATTCTTCCCCCTCCATGCCCTGAGCTGCCACTGCCTGCAGTCCTTCCAGGGGGGCATTTCGGAGGGGCAGAATTAGGGCTGCTGCCCTCGGCTCAAACACAACCCCCTTCGTTTCCTCTCATCTCCTACAACATAAACAAGCCCTCGGTGGGGCTTGGAGGCTACTGGGAAGCTCTGGCTGCTGGTCATGCCTTCTAAATAAGGCACTCCCAAAAAAAGCAATGCCCGGAGGCTCAGGAAGGGAATTGTCAGTGGTGGAGCGCAGAGGTCGAGGGGTGCAAGTGGGCTTTTTCCTGTGTTTGCCCGAGGGGATAAACAGCAGGCAAGAAATGCTCTGCTCAAATGAAACAAGGCAAAAGCAGGAAGAAAAGAGATGGTTCTCCTGATGGGTGGCAGCTTTGGCTAAGCCCAAAAATCTGAGGGGCTCTGCTTAGTGAAAAAAGGGGCTTTTTCTCTGATCAAACTCCTATTTTCCCGAGTTTTCTGTCCTCCAGGAGCAGAAAAAAACGTGGTCTAAAAAGCATTTTTGGCCACGCCGACCTGAAGGTTGTTGAAAATGGAGGAAGGAACTGCATGTGTTTCTGTCTTACAGCATTAAAACTGTTGCTTGCGCTACTAAATGGTTGTGAAACCTCCGTACAAACAAGAAAAGATTGTATAAAGTACCAAAAAAAAAAAGAAAAAAAAGATTGCATTAAAGATCTGTAAAGTTTGAAGTGTCTTACTTGCAACCACTGTAATAATCAACTGCAATCAAAACAGCAAAAATACTGTCACCATTCAATCTGATGCTTTTCAAGTCCAGAATTCAGACTTAGGAGTCTCCCTTTCTCCATGTAACTGGTTCAGACACCGAGATTTGGGGACATGGAATATGTGCCAGTTTTACTCACTATAACCTACTCTTGCTTCTTCAGCTGAAGGGCAAAATAAGAGAAAATGTAGTCCTAGAAACTGTAGGGAAGTCACTCGGAGGAGTATTTGCCCCACCACGAATAGCACCCACCTATAATGCCCTCAGGGTGGCAAAATCAAGCTCAAAAAGATTACAGAAACTCACAGATGTCACAAAAGGCATTAGCCCAGCAGAATAGTGTCTCTGCTCTATCCCCATTTGCTTCCCAAATTGTTTAATGTAAGGCCCAGCCCTCCTTTAATTTTAGTTTTTTTGGCCGGCTCTGAGAGTTTTAAAGAGATCATAATCATCCCTAAATCACAGATAGCTGAACCTCTAAAACCTGCCCTCTGCTCTGCTCAGAAAGCCATCCCTCCCCAGCTCTGTCGGGAGCGATCCTCAGTCCATTTGATCTCCAATAAATAACAGGGCTGGGTAAACAGGTGAACTCACAGTGGGCAGGATAATCCTCACCCCTTCCCCAGCACACACGTCTCCAGGGCCAGCAGGAGGGACACTTATGGGATTGGCAGGACACACAGCTGCGGCCACTGCGCTTTTTCAAGGGCTTAAATGGCCCTCCAGTGTGATTTTATCCTCTAAAACATCCTAAAATACGACCACATCCTAAATGCATTAAGGATTGTTCCAGGGCCCCTGTGGTTAAATGGAAGAACCAATATCCTCGAGCTGCTCTGCAAATAGGAAAAGAAAACTACATCAAATGTGTAGAGGACCATGATGGGGAATAAAGGGATATGTCTATTTTACTTGGGTTTGAGGGAAGAATGGGGAATCAAATGTCTTGCCAATGCTCAGGTTCATTTCTTGCTGTGGTTTGGGACAGAGAGAGGATAATGAAGACTGATCAAAATGAGCCAGAAACGATCATAAAACGCCTTAATTCCTGAGACTGCCTTGAGAAATAAGACAGACAGACAGATAAACAGACAGACCCATGCGTGCCTGAAGACCTGCTGTTCGTCAAATTTACACCAAGATTTTTATCTGACAAGGACTTAAATTGGCTCTAAATTTTCTCTCACTGCAGATTCAACCCAGAGGAACGTTTGCTGTGATTTCCTTGGAGTATCACACTCAAATAACTCATTTTCCCCTAACGGCTTTGCTAACTCAACATCCATCCTGCAGCACATTGGAGTTCCAAAGTACTTCTCATGGATAGAAAAGACTAATAGAAGCAGCTGATCCTTTAAGACAGATTCAGTTGACTTCCAATCAGAGACAGAAAGCTGGTTTTATGGACTCCTTCTTTTCTCTGGGTATCCTTTCAGCACAAACACATTTCACCTCGTGTTCAGCTCCGTGTCACTGCGTTCAGCTTAATGCCATTGCATCTGACACGACTGGCTGTTTCTGATTAGAACTTTACAAAGCTAATCAGCCAAGCCAGGTAAAATCCACTGCACAGGAACAAGCTGGCCCTGTCTGCCTGGAGGACTCCCTGGGCTGGGTGGACTGTCAGGCCCTATAGGATGTCAAACCCTCCGGAGCAGCTGAGTGAAACCAGATGTGCTGAGCCCCTGGCCAGGGCTTACCTTCCACGTGCGTGGAGCAGGTGGTTGGTGATTATCAGCTAAGCTGGAAAATCTGGGCTGGTTTCGTCCTTTCTGCAGCCTTTCAGACGTGGCTCCTGAAGAACAAAATGCAGCTCGTTCCCGCTCAGCGCCTGGGAGCGCTGGGTCTGTGGGTCTCACTTCACTCCCCTTTCCACCCTATGTTCCTTTCACGACTTCTCCCCCTTTTTGGTCTCAGGCCCAGCAATTTGCTGAGCAAGGTCTCCAACCCAGCAGTGGGACATAATCCAGTGCAGTGGGTGGTTGCAGAGTGCTGGGCAGAAATTTGAACTAGCTTAGTTAATGTAAAATTCCTAAAGCCAGTTATGAAATCACTTTTTTTTTTTTTTTAAATTATTCTCGTGTATTAGAATTCATTCCCTATTTTTGGCAGAAATTCTGAAATTTGCCATGTTTTCGTCAGCTTCTAATTTTGGGGTTTCTGGTCCCATCCTGTGAGTTGAAAATGTGGTTTATTACGCTCTTTTCGATCTGCCTCCCTAATTGCCTTTCCCGAGCTGTGCAGTCCATCTGTACTCCCTGGAATCCTTTATGGGCACAAACCCAGGCGATTTGACATCCACTGGAAGCAGCAATTCGTAATTTCTCGTGTGTATCCTGGGCTGGAATTATTCAGTGGGAGAAAATCACAAAGTAAGCAAAGAGAAAATAACTGTAACAGTAGTAACTCATCCCTGTATCATGAATTAAGGTTTAAACCACAGTCTTTTAAAAGACTTTGTAAAAACTTAAACTGATTAAAACTCTTTCTGTCAGGTTCAAGTTCTTTATTTGCAGTGAATTCCTGTGTGCAGGACTGAAATACATCTGAAGGAGTGGTTAGTGAGGCCTGTGCATAATATTGTGCTGGATATCAAATATATTATAGAAAATCAATGTATAATATAATGTAAAATAGATAGGCAGGAGAATTACTTGTATTTCTTTATACAGACTTGCTCTTTTCTACCAATTTCCCTATTGGTTTCATTGGATCTTCTCTTAGAAATGAATGTAGAGGTGATAACTTTCTACCAAACATCAGAAATCTCGTGGAAAAGCTTTCTCACCACTGAGAGGTGGCTTTTCCAGCAAGAAACTCTTTCTTGTTCTTATTTTATAGTGTGGCAGCTTCTTGTCTGACTTAAAAGAAGTGTCTGTTCTGCAAACGTGGAACTCCTGCCCTCGTCTGCAAAAGGAAACAATTCTCATCTCATTTGCATCCCTGTCACTGGCTTGATTCATTCTGAGATGCCACAACTTGATTGGATTGTCAGCAGAAAGGAGGGGAGCAAAAGGAGCAGTGGCCTTGGAACAAGTTTCTTCCCGTGGTCCAGGAAGAGCATCGTCCCCATCTGCTTTCCCTTTTCATTCCCGTATTAGTTACCCCATTCCCTGGCTCCTGCTCTCAGGGCTTCCTTCGCTGTTATGTGGGCAGGATAATGCAGGAGAATATTATAACGGGGAGAAACGGGCTGTGAACTCGAGCTGGATGAACCTTGCCAGGACTGATCTCCTTGCACAGCTGATGAGATAGCAGGGAGGTCTGGAGCTTGGGGAGGTGGCACAGCCCGGGGAGTTTGATGTCGGCCACTGTAAATAGAAGAAATGCAAATAATGAAGCCCCTTGTCCTTGCTTTTATTCATCCCCTCTCTGCAGGCTTAAAGAAGAGCTTTGTCAGAAGAAAACCAGCGCTGAAACAGATAAGGGAATAATAATTTGCTAACAGATACTCTACCGTGTTAAAAACAATCGGCCTTTTTTAATTATTGTTATTATTATTCCCAGCAATACCTTTGCTCCCTGTTGTTCTGCAGCCTTGCTCCTTCCAGGAAAATGTAACACTATCATCCAGAGTTTCTTAATCCCTTGCCATAGCAATGAGCCTTGAGTCAGGCTCCTACTGAGCAGTTCAGGAGCACGGTGATGTTCAGCAGCGTCAGCTTTGCTTTCTGCATAATTGCAGCTCAAGAGCCTGTGTTGATACAATGGACCTAAAATTCAAAATGCAGCAAAACTCCAAAACTGAATAATCTACTGAACATCTTTTAATTTTTCTCAGAAAATTAATTTTTTTCCTGCCTCTGCAGCCCCTTCCTCGTCAGACTGCAGCCCGTTCCCTGCCTTCTCCTCCCTCCCTGAACCCTCACTGAACCGTGTGAGGCGAAGCGATGGGATTTTCCATCTTAAGAAGGAACAAAGAGGCTCCAGCAGACCAGTGTTGACTGCGCAACTCCTTGGTTACTCGGAGCTAAACCCCCTTTTGTCCCCCCTCTCTGGTTTCGGGAGCCAGCTGGTGCGATGCCCGTCCACCACGTGCTCCTGGCACCTGCTCGGAGCAGCAGGGAATGTGTGTGGCCAGGGCACAGCAACCTCCAACCCTGGCATGGGAACAGCTCTGGGGCGACCCAAACGAGGCAGGTGCAGCTCAGCTTCAACCAAAATCCGGGCAAAGCCATTCCTCTTGCACCTTCTCCCTTCACCCCTTGGTGTATCTTTGGGTCAGCCGCAGCTCCAGACCTCCGTGTGCATCTTATTCGTCACGGAGAGCAGAGGCCCCTCCCAGGAGCTCTTCATCCCCCCGTTTATGCTCCTTGCAAGGCTCAGGATCCCCCAGGGGGAAAATGGCTGAACTTTCCACGCTAAAAGACATGGATAAGGAGTGCTGAAAATCCTACTGGAGTAATCAAAGACACCTGTCGCTGGGCCCCGCTTTTGCTAATGGAGATATAGGGGATCATCAGAGCTGCTCATAAAGCTGAGGTTTCGTTTCCCCCCCTTGTGGGCAGGGGGTTCGTGTTCACTTTCTGCTCGTTCAAAACCAGTTCAACCACTTTGCTGGAAGTGGTTGAAAAAGCGCCTGTTTAAAATGTTAACCAGGCTCCCTCCCCTCAAGCATCTGCCAACATTTGCCCCTAAAACGAAAGTTTAGGGGAATTTTGAGGAAATGAAACATTGGTGAGATTTAGCCAAAGGTCTGCCTTCTTCTAAGTAATAAATTGTGTTTGTGGAAGAGTCTCCTGGCCAGACTTGCTGGTTTCTTCATTTGCAGCTACTGGATCCCACTCACTACTTTGCACTAATTCCTCTAATAGCAGCAGGCACACTCCACACATCCCGGTGCTCCAGCTCAAATCTGCATCTTACTCTGGTTTTTAAGAGCCTGACTGAAAATTCCTTCTATGCAGCCCAAGATTTTTTAGCAGCTCTTTGATTTGTTGCCGTGCTCCTCACTCCTCTCCTCGATGGCCTCACATGCTATTGATTTTCCTTCTCTCCACTGCAGAAATCTTCTCATCTGACTGATGGGAGATTTCAGGAGCCCTGAACTGAGGCTTCCTCCTCCCCTTCCAAAACAGTTCAACAATCTCCTCTCTCTCCTTTTTTGTTTTCCTTTTTTTTTTTTCTTTTTTTCCTTCTTTTCCTTCCCCTTTTCCTTACATCATCCTCCTGGCTCACATCCTTTCCCTGCATCTCCCTCCTGATTCATTGTGTAACCGTGAATCTCTCTTCAAACAGGGAACATCTGGGCATGGAAGGGGAAGGGTGTAATGACTATAACACATGGCAAGACGAGCAGATTATTTTGGTATTATCATTGCAACTTCCTTATGTTTCTCCCGCTTCCCTTTTGGCATTGCAGGGGATAGAAACTGGCTGAGGGAAATGTTTCCTTCCAGCTCTCTCCGGAGGACTGGAGGGAGGTTCTTGCCAGAGAGAGAGGCCACAACTGAGGGCATGGTTTGAAACCCACACCATCTCAAGTGATGCCATAATGATGAGGTGTTGATTTCATGGCCATCCCCACCAGCAGGGCAGGGAATAAGTGGCCTTGTATTCCTCAGAGGGGAGGAAAAGAGAGCAGTGTTCCTGTACTATCAGCACCACCACACCTTGCAGCCACCGCTGGAAAGGCCACCAGGATCAGGTCCATCTTTCACCCGAGGAGAGACCATTTATTAAATGAGGGAACGCTGAGGTGGAAAACCCCCCTGACCCCACAGGAACTCCTGTAATATTCCGGAGTTGGATTTTGCTTTCCTGCCAGTTTTTAAGGATAATTGTAGTCTTTCAGATCCCCCCTGTACTTTTTCAATGGAAATAGTTCCAAGTGATTTGGAGCTGCCTTGCACATGTTGAAGGGTCAAGTGCAGCCACTGCAATTCCAGTCATGAGGACAGCCCACACTTTTAGATTATCTTTTTAGATCCCTATGGAATGATTCCCTACCTTCTGCCCATCCAGGAGGCTCCAGCATGTTGTGATGCCCTTCATGAATCCCATTGTTGGTGTACCCAATGCCCCTGCATTCCATTCCATTCCATTCCATGCCATGCCATGCCATGCCATGCCATGCCATGCCATGCCATGCCATGCCAGGCCATGCCATACCACCCCATCTCATCCCGTGCATTCAAACTAAATGTCAAGGTGGATTAAAACAAAAGCACCCTTACAAATTTCAGCCCTATGAAAAGTAAATAAACAAATAAAACCCTTAAAGAGGCCCCAAATCTATTGAAACGAACTCCCACGGAACGCCCATAAACCCGACAGCTGGGTGGAAACTGTGCACATCTTTCAGGTGAGTTCCAAGGGTTGTCCAAAGGGGAGGAGACCCTCTGTTCTCCATGGGTTTTATTGGTCACAGCCTCCTCGTTAAGCAGCAGAACCATCAGGGATCTCCCAGGTTCCCTCTCATTCCCGAGGTGTTCCCTCGCTCTCAAAGGCTCCTGATGCTGAAGCTCTGACTTCAGGCTTTGGGGATCCAATAAATCTGTTACCACATTCCTCTGATAAATATTTTCTCAGGCTTTTTAGTAGGAGCAGCAAAGGGAGCTGTGGGCAGAGGGACAGTCCAAACAAACATTCCCATTACTGAGCTGATTTTCCAGCACTGTTGGTGCTCCTGGAGCTGGTCAGCACGGGATCCAGGCTGCCTCTGGCCACGTGGGTGCCCATTTACACCATTAAAGGGACATTGGTGTGCAGGAGATCATCAGAATTTCTTCAGTGAGACTTTCTGTGTGAAAGGAATCAACCACTGCAGGACACCAAGCAGGGGAGGAGAAACTCAGCCTGGTATCCTGGGGAAGTTCCCTCTTAGCCGGGATGGATGGACAGCTGATTCACACCAGAAAGGAAGACTCTGGGTCATTTACAAAAAATTCGGAACTTTTAATACTTATTTGCAGCCTCAGGTATTACCCAAATCTCCCGTGTTTCCTGATACAACTCTCAGACTTCCTAAAATCCTGCTCTTCCACCTGCCTGGTCACCATGAATTCAGGAGTCGTACTGGGCATCACAGGGACAACTGGGCATCCATGGGGAGGGATGATCCTTCCCTGGGCCTGAATGTCCACACTGGGTTTTATGCTGAGTTTGGGGTGCTTTGGATCAAATTCTCAACAACATTTGATTTCACTGATTTCTTTCTGTACGCTTTTTGCAGAATCCAACCGTTGCAGTGATATCAATATCCAGCAAATATCCAATGTTCCTTTTTTTTAACTTGGAATCAATGATGAAATTTCAGTTTGACTTGGACTGGGCTGCTTAATATGTGGAAATAAGGGATTATGAGAAGGTTTTCAAATTTAACTGAATGTTTTGTCTTTTCCTCGCTTTCAGTGGATAAAAACAACCAACAGAGAACTGCAGGAGAAAATTACCTAAACCCAACAAGATATTTCTGTCCGTTAAAAAATTTTTAAATAAAATTACTGCATTTCTTTATTTCAATTTTTTTTTTTTTTTTTTTTTTTTTTTTTTTTAAATAGAGCAAGATTTGCTTCATTACACTGTGCTTCAGGGTGCCTGAGGGAGCTACAAATGGTTTATGATGAGGTGGTTAATTATGGGTTAGTAACAACGGGGTTTTTGGCCCGTTTGTTGAGATCACAGAACTTGACCCACCATGACTCCTCGGCCTCATTTGATAATTAATTTGCCATATGGCTCAGGAAACAAGCAGGGCTGTTTCTCTCCCTGCACAGTGCGGCTTAAGGGGTCTCCACAAAGTTCTTTCAAGATGAGCAGCTAAAGGCTCCTAGAAGAGCAGCAAACTGGAGTGCAAAACTATTCCGAAAGTTAAACCTCTTCCAAAAGTTAAACCTCAAACTGTCAAAGGCATTCCCTGCAGCCGGCCTTGCAAACACTCGTAAATAGAAGTCCAGCAAAGAAAGGGGCTGATAAATTAGACATAGACCTATGAAGAGAAAGGGAGCCAGGGCCCGATACCTACAAGACATATGTCTTTATTTACTCAAACATAAATCAAACCCGACAGGAACTTCAGCGAGTAAATCGGATTCCGTTTGTATGTTTTTCCTGACACATAAATCTGGCTGGAGCAGAATGGCATGAATAATAGAGGAACCCAACTCCCTCAGTGACTAATCTTTCACCGAATCTGGACTGATAACTTACCCTGCTGAGCTGGGCTTTGGTGCTCTGGTGAATCCCGGGATCACCAGGGGCAGTGTGGATTTGTGTTTGCTGAAGAGTTTCTCTCGAAGGCAAAATTGGATCTGGGCTCCTGTGTGCTCCTGCAGATCCAGCCTCCGTGCATGGTGTTTGCTGTTTGCATTCTGCCCCTCCTGAGGCTCTGAAGGGAAAGCTGCTGTTCAGGTAACAAATAGTGGGGCAGGATGCAGGGGATCCAGCGAGAGCAATCCCCATTAATTACCAAACAAGGCCAAGGAGCGAGTCCTGAGGGGTCAAGTTCCATGACCTCGACAAAAATTAAGCCACTTACATGTGGGTTTGTGCATGAACTGCCCTGTGCTAAAGCAGAGCAAGAACCCAGCTGTCCTCCAGGTTGCTGGGAAGCATCCCCTGGGGATGTGATGGGAGCTGGCTTCAGTGTCCCAGGCTGCCAGTTCCCAGAAGGTATCACCATCATTTCCCACCACTTAAACTCCCAGAACACACCCAGAAAGCTGTGAAATGAGAAGGTGGAACAGGTCTGCTCAGCCTGGAGAAGAGGAGACTGAGGGGAGACCTCACTGGAGTTACAATTTTCCTGGGCAGGGGCAGAGGAGGGGCAGGGACTGAGCTCTGCTCTGGGGGGACCAGGGACAGGACCCAGGGAATGGCTGGAGCTGGGCCAGGGCAGGGTCAGGTTGGATCTCAGGAAAAGGTTCTTCCCCCAGAGGCTGGTTGGGCACTGACCAGGCTCCCCAGGGCAGTGGGCACAGCCCCAAGGCTGCCAGAGCTCCAGGAGGGTTGGGATGATCCTCTGGGGCACAGGGGGGGACTCTTGGGGCTGGGCCTGTGCAGGGCTGAGGGTTGGACTGGATGGTCCTGGTGGGTCCCTTCCAGCTCAGCAGATTCTGGGATTCTGTGACTCTGTGGCTCTCTGGGAGCTGTGCAGGGTCCTCCAGCAGCAGCCACGTGGCTCAGAGACCCCTCACCCAGCTGGTGATGGCCCCGCTGTACCTCCATGAAGTGTTACCTACCAAGGCTCTCACAGCCAGAGTCATGAGGCATTTCCAGGAGAGAAAAATTTCCCTCTTTCTTAGCCGTGTTTTGCTGTCCAAGCTGCTGAGACTGCAAATTCAGCCATCTCAGAACCTGAGGAGACCTTAGGTGAATCCAGTCTCACTCTCAGGAATGTTATCTTTTCAATTTTGGCCAACAGAGGGTATTTTCATAGAGATTCCTCTTGCCTGCACTCAAATGGAGAAAGATGGAACATGAGAGAGGGTTTTACTCCTTTGGCTGACAAAGTCTGCTTTGAATAAAAAAAAAAAAAAGGATCACACAAAATATTATTAATGACCAAATCCACAGTTTTCACTAAGCCAGAACATTAGTCAAGGTCATATCCCCTGAAATCCTCCTCTGACTGATGGAGTGGTTTCTTCCAGTTTAAATGCAGTCACAATATTATCCCTAATGTAAACTGGCAACATGGATGTTTTTGCAGTTGGTGTTGGTAAAGCATTCCCAAGAGTGGCAGATTGCTTTCCACCACAGAAAAACAAATTCCACCCTCCCTGCCATCACCCCCAATTCCACTCACCTCTTCCAAATGGTACATTGGGTAGGAAATCCTGATGATGTTAAAGCTGCTTCTGCTGAAAACCTGGCTACCTTAATTGGTCCTGTTCACTTGATGTATGACATTTTCTAGGTCAAGGTTTTCCTGTGCTGAGCATCCATTAATTATGTCTCCAGCGAGGCCTTCCTGGTGCTGTATCAAACCCATTAAACCCCACCTTGCAGGAGTGGAAAATGAGCAGATCCACGGGGAGTAACAAAACCAGAGGTTCTCTGGGGTGTGTTAAAGAGTACCTGGACCCAGGAGGGCAGCCTGGCAGGGGCTGGGAGTGCAGAACAGCCTTAAAACAGCTCCTTTGAGCTGCAGGTTGGCAGAGCTACCTGGAATGATGGCATCCATCGAGTGTGTGGATGCTGAGTGTCTCATAAATACCCCGATACACGGCAGGAGGAGCCCAGGAGTGGCTCCTGCAGAGCAGGACGTCGTGGAGGTGAGGTGGGATTTGATGCCTGGAAAAAGACTGGCTGGGTTAAGGAAGGGAAGGTTGCAGAGACAAGGGAGGGGAGGAGGAAATGAAGGGAGCCTTATTTAAAAGCCACAGTTGTGGTTTCAGTTCTACCACAACTGGAGTTCCTGGCTAAGCTCCTCTCAGCTGCAAAGGCCTGGGAGACAGTGATGAGTTGATGGCTTTTTAATGGCTTAGCACAGGAGCCACCAGGAGGGACAAATGCTGCATTATTCCTTGATTTGAAGGATGCTGAAGTGTGTTCCTAACATAACATCCAGCAAGTTGTGGCGGGTTCCCTGGGAAGGGGACAGGTTGGCTTTGCCACCAACCCCTGGCTGTCAAGGCAGGACAGGACAGGAGAGACAGATGTCAGCAGGACGCGGAGGAAGGTTTCCAAACTGCACCACATTGCTCTGGGAGGCAGGCCACAGCTTTAGTAAGCTGTCATTTAAATTAAAAACAAACAAACAGGAAAACAACTCAAAAACAACAACAAAACCCCCTCATTGAAACCCAGATGACACCCAGAATGAGACCTTTCTGAAGTGATGGGGAGACACCTCATCCCTGTGCACAGGTCTCTTCCCTCTCCTGTCACCCTTTCCAGAGCCAAAGTGGGGACTGAGGGCTGATGTTTCCCCCTCTGCTGCAGTTCTGAGCCTGGGGCAACGGCTTGGCTACAAAATCCATGGAAAATCTCGCCATGAGAAAAACCTCTCATGAAAATAACACCCTGACAACTTTATTCTCAGCAGTCCTTCTGTTCTGGGGCTCTGGGCCAAAGATGTAGTTCTTATTTTCAGGATGTGCATCTAGAAAAATAATAACCATAACAATTAAACCTGTGCCAGTAGTTATAAGGATATAAAAGTGGGTCCTCTTTTAGGCAGCTGCAAGTGTGCTCAGAGAATGCCTCATAGCCATGGTTAGGCTGATTTAACAGGCCTCTCAAAGAGGAAAACTCTATCAGACGGAGTTTTACACACTCACAGAGCCTGTGCATTGGAGCTGAACCAGGTCCTGTTTGTACTGTGCTGATTAAACATCTCTGCCTCCTGGGATCTGTGCAGCTTCTTAAATATCCGTCCGTTCCCCCTGATGGCTGTGCTGGTTGTTTGGGGTGGAATCCATCTTCATGGCCCCCAGACACCGCAGATTCAGACATCACTCATGCTGGGCTCTCGTTATCGTGAGAGGGGAGAAATGTCTGTCCCCGGGGAGAGATCCATCCTGTGTTCAAATAGGTGTCTGAGGAGGGAGAGATGGATGGCTCTTTGGAAGGGCTTATTTCTCTGGATGTCCAAGCAAAGCTATTGCACATGAACTCAGCTTATCCGTGTCCCAGCATCCAACTCTCCTCCGGCCTCTCTCCGCACACCCACCCAGCCCAACGTCTCTGTTTGTCACGAGGACGGGCCATGTATGTGGAGGTGTGTGTGAGAAAGCACCAAAAATCACCACTAACTCGGAAGGACTTTTTATATTTCACTGTCTCCTTATCTCTTCTGTTCGCTCAGATAAATGAGGTCAGCCAGGGAATGTGGCCCATGTGCTAAAACCATCAGGGGATGATGTCATGGCCCAAACGAGTCCTCTTCCAGGAGTTTAAAAGGTAATTGAAAGGTTATTTTTTTTTAAGAAGTTCACTTCATTTTTTTTTTTTTTTTCTTCCTGATGGGAAGTAAATGAGATTCAGGTCATATTGAGGCAAGCTCAAGGTGAAGTCATAGGGTGAAGAGAGGGAAGATGGAGTTGAAGATTAATTTGATTAGGATTTCTTAAGATAATATTTGATTTTATGAGGGGTTTAAAAGCACCAAGGTCCATTTACTAAGTCTGAGCTGTTCAGGCAGGTTTTTTTTCAAGCTGCACAGAAAGGTACAAAGCTTTGTTGGAGTTAGATGGTCAGAAATGCAGAAAAATTAATACCAGTTACAATAAGAATCTGCAAAGTGTTAGCAGAAAAAAAAAAGATTTGATTAAATGCAGAGTTGAAGATTTTCTGATTTCCCTGTGAGTTTCCTAATTTTTGCACCACACGAGCTGCAAACTTTTACCTTGGGTGAGCATTCCAAGCTTTTAATTCCATTGCAACAAGTAGGTTGAAAAATCCACAGGAAGAAAACTTACTTCTGTTTCCTCCCCAAAATGTTACTGAAGGTAGAGATCCATCTACTGCTGCTCACAAAGCAACTCAAAACTCTGTAACCAAGTGAAATAGGAAATAAGGTGGATTCAAAGGTTAAAATCCCAGCACGAGCAGACACAGGATAAATCCCTTTCGCTTTGCATAACAGGCAGCGTTTGTGATACACAAAGCCCCGACTGAGGTGGAGGACAGAGGAGATGTGCTGCTGCCAAAGGGAATTCCCTCCGAAATCCAGAAGCCTCACCTGGGTTACAGAGCAGAGGGTAACTGTTTTGGTCCTGAGGCCGCTCACAACAGCTCTGCAGTGCCTCCGGTGGCCTCCAAGGGCTTTCTTGGCTCAAGAAAAGCCAAACGGGGATTTTTCAAGGGCATAGATGCAGAACTCTGGGGGGAGAAGCTGAGAAACCAACTGGATCTCCCCAAAATACAGGTTTTTTTCTTTCCCTACAAAGACAGATGAACCAACCAGAAAAGCTGAGGGGGATTTAAACCCAGAGCTTGTGGTTTGCTCCTCTCCTTTTCCCTGTTTGGGAACACCCTACGCTGCTGGACATGCTGACATGGTCGGGATGCCCAGCCCAGGGTTTGATTCCTCATTTTCCTACAACATTTCTGGTGAAAATGCAGGTAAAGGTGCAGATCAATGAGCTTCTCCTGCTTTCTCCTGGGCTCTGGAAAACAGCCCAGTCCCGACCTTGCGACTCACGTGGATTTTGTTTTCCTTCATCTCTTCCAGCAGCTTTCCCTGCCCTGCCATCCTATCAAAGGCTCAGGATTTAAAGAGCTTGAGCTCGATGCAGCTTGTTTGGGGTGAACTGGCCCCAGCCCATGTCTGCAGGCAGCTCAGCAGGCAGAGAGGCTGGGACAGGCAGGATGGGCAGGCTGGAGGCTGGGACAGCACTGGATCCAGGAGAGCTCCGGTGTCCACAGCCTGTGGACAACCTGTTGCTGTGACCAGGAACGCCAGAGAGCACCACCAAACTCTCTGGGCAACCTCTGCCAGGGCCTCACCGCCCTCACAGGGAAAAATTTCTTCTTAATATCCAATATAAACCCACTCTGTGTCGGTTTGAAGCCATTCCTCTCACTCCATGTTGTTATAAAACCTCTCTCTCCATCTTTCTTTCAGGCTCCCTTCAGGTATTGCAAGGCCACAATTAGGCCACCCCAAAATCTTCTTGAGGCTGAATTTATACCACTATTACAGGGTGACCTACTCAGAAGAGCACAAAGAATTCCCCATCCACTGCTACTTGCAGGTCTCATCCCTGTAAATACTGATGCAATTATCAAGGGAATGTTTCTTTCCTGGATGGGTAAAGAGGGTGAGTGATACAGTCTGTGAAAAGCAGTGACTTGAACCTCCATCCCCCAAACCAGGAGCTGCTCTCCCAGAAAACCAGCTGGTGTTAATTCTCTTACCCAGAGCCCTGAGGAGCATCTCACTATGGGGAGAGCAGCACTTCTGTCTCAGCGGTGGGTAAGGTAAGAAGACCTAAGAAATTAATTTACAGCACATTTTTCTTAAATCCATGATGCTCCAAGTAGGCTTGGTCCTAATTTCGTTTAGGGCTGGGAAGGGAGTTCAGGAAAACAAACGGACCTCTCCAGATTAAACATGGGTGGAAGTCTGTGTAATGAATTGAATTGGCCCTGGGATGATTTTGCTCATCCCTGCTTTTGTGAAAATATTTGCAGTGGGACTTTTGGGCCAAGTGAGCACTGCCTGTGTTTGTCGAGGACCGCAAGGAATGTTTGGAGTAGGATTTTGGAGAACGTCGTTGAATAACGTGGATTAGTGGCTGCCTGCGTAATTTAAACTTTGCCATAATTAAATACCAGCAGCAATTAGCAAATAACAACCAGAGGCTGAGCTTATATAAAAAATACCTTTAGAG
This sequence comes from Oxyruncus cristatus, assembly GCA_013399855.1. NCBI lineage: Eukaryota > Metazoa > Chordata > Aves > Passeriformes > Cotingidae > Oxyruncus > Oxyruncus cristatus. The sequence goes on from VXAY01004618.1 coordinate 792,206, forward strand.
AGAGACCGGCTATCACAAGGACTGATCGCACTGGGAAAGATGGAAGTGGTCCCGAGGGCTTTTATCTTCTCATCTCTACCTCCAAAGTCCTGGAAAGCTCCGCGGCCTCCCAGGATTTCTCCTGTGGTGGAAAATGGGACTGGGCAGTTCCAACCTTCTGCCTGAGTAACCTGACCCGCCTGTTCAGGTGCTCAGGAAGCCCAAAGACTGTTTGCTCAATATTTGGTGACTGTTGTCACCGAGGGGATCCCCGGAGCATCTGCTGCCCAAGGAACTGGGCTGCTGAGGGGCTCTTTTCCACCTGCGGGATTGGCACCCGGGAGGGATGCAGAGAGCACTGAAGGTTTCATTGGGGATGGGCAATGCTGTTCCTGCTGCTTCAGTCTGCATAAAGCCAGGCTGTATTTCTGTGAGCAACAACCGCCTCTTTGAGGACAGAAGTGCACAGGCACGGGAAATAAAACCACTGGGAAAAATCAGGAAGTTGGGATGGAAAAGAAAAGAATAATGGGAATCCATGATTTAGAGAAGAGCACAATGAGGGACAGAAATAAAGGAGCCTGGAGTTTTATAAGATTATCTGAATTCATTTGAGGAGCAATACAAGAAGTGAAGCTTTGTAGCTCTAGAGACGATATTCCCTCAACTTTTCATGTCTATTCAAATGCCTGGTGTGTGGATTTGTCAGGCTTAAAAGACTGGCAGGCTTGGCAATCTGATTCTTTTATCTGCAAGCCAGGTAGGGCACAGGCAACTGCCCAACTTTCCCCTGTTCTTCTGCCAACATTTTCACTTCACACTTGGAGGGACTTGGTGCAGAGGGTACAGGGAGCTCAGCCTTTGTGTTTGCTCTGCTCTGTGGCAGAGACAGACAAAGATGCCAATGGTGTGTGAGGATTACGGGAAAGTCTGACCCTTTGTTTGCTTCAAAATGAGCTGAGATCCAAGAAAGGGCATTTAAAGCAGCACAAGCTGAACCTGGCCTGGGAAACAAGAGTCAGGGGAATGTCTGGTCACTGGCTCGGGCCGAGAGGGTGCGGGAGGGTTTTCTGCTGACTCCTCACCCAGAACACCCACCCAGGGCATAAAAATCATCTGAAACTAAAAACAAAGCGTCTCCCTGGCCTCACTGGTGGGATACCAGAGCAACTCTCCATCTTCCATGCTGTATTCCCAGCTGCTCGGCCAGACCCCACACCAGAGAGGCCCCCACCAAGCCTTTACAGCAGTGGGATGTCGGGAGGATCCTTCTGCTGCTCCACAGCTCTCCCTCCAGAGGACAGACATGGCTGGTGCAGAGGAAACGTCCTGGTTTTAGCTGGATAACATCAGGGAAGGCAGATCCTGCCTCCAGTGTGTGCAGAATATCCCATAGGGCACAGCCAGGCGGGATCCAGCTCTGTGGTGTTCCCGTGCAGGGGATGAAGGGCAGCCCTGGGCTGTGCAGCACAGCTCAGCCAAGGCTGTGCCTCAACTTTTAATCCCAGCACTGGGGGGGGATAAGGACACACAGCCCAGCAGGTCTGTGGTGGAGAAAGGTGCATTTCTCCTCTCTCAGGAGAGTGTTCCAAGTTATCTAATTCTCATCCAGACTTAAACATGCATTCTTGTTGTCTGCGAGCTAAAACTCAATATCTGAAGATATTTTGTCCTACAACCATTGGAACTTAACCCTGCTTTTTTCCTGGTAGTTTCTGGTGAGGCTGATTAAGATGTAGTGAAGTCAGATCTGGGATGCAGGGGAACACATTCCAGCTCTGCTCACAGTAAGAGTCTCAGATTTACCCCTGGATCCCCAGTGTTCCCCTGTGATACAGGATACTGCGTTCCCACAGAGTTCTGAAACCCCTGCTATGCAGCACAAGTGTGTGGTCAAGAGTATTTTGCATCGTTGGATAACAGATTTCAGTGGTGTTTCTCACATCTTCCAGGCAGCACAGGGGCTGGTTTTTGAAAGAGGAGCCCCACACTCCTTATTTTCTGGGGAAACAGCAAAAATCAGCCATCAATCAAAGGCACAAAAATCCAAAATCTACCTTTCCCTCCACTTATGTTTCTACTTGCCCATGGACACTAGACCCAAATAAAAGGACTGATCTCTGAGGAAAAGGAAAGCCTTCAAACATGAAATATGCACTTCATTTAGGGCCTACAAGGTTTTTGGAACTGCCTGCTGTGCCACAAACCTTTGGCTGCAGCCCTTTCCATCAGCCCATCCAACTCTCCCTCTCCTCGGGACAGGCTGACTCCAGAGCAGGAGCTCACACCATCCATTTTAATACCTGTCCCATCATCTTGTTTCCATGGACCACCCAGACCTGGGAGCTCAAAGATGGCCACATTTCCACATTATTTGGTTTGGGGCCTGTGTTTTGTTATTTTTTTTTTTCCATGCAAATAAACTGTGACAGTCTCCATTGGGAGCAATTGAATCCAATTAAACCTGTTTTCATATTGCAGTATATTCTGGATGGACTTGTTTTTGCTAATTGGAACTAATTGTGTGTCTCTGCCGAACTGGTGGGTTGGATTGTGGGAGGTTCAGGGACTAAATCACTTTTCCCTTCGAGGGTGTGTAAAACCTACTTTACCTGGAAAGCACATGGAGCAAAACTGCCTGGAAAGTGATAAAATCTTGGGGGGGTGGGGGACAGAAAATCAACTCAGCCTCATTCGAGGTCCGGGCAGAGGAGCTGGTCTGGCACATCCTTGCTCGGGGGAGGCTGTAAATTCGTTTTGAGCAGAACACAATAAGAAAGACAACAATCAGCAGGGCCTGCTGGGGAGGGCAGGGACGCCAGGCCTGGTGTTTTGTGAGTGCTGAGCAGAGCCGTGGGGAGCTGCTCTGCAGGACGTTTGTTATTCAGCTTGGAGGGACCATTAATAGGGGACTTTTGTTCTGCTTGGGTTTATTACCGTGTTGGATGCTCTGCAGATGAAAAGGGAGGAACATGTGTAAACAGCCTCATGTGACGGGATCACCCTGTCACTGGGCTCCAGCTGCTCCACAGCACAACCTGATTTTCCGCCTGAGGTTTCCTGGGGCTGTTGTTGAAGCAGTGGCACCGGAGCTCTGGAGGCACAGGGACAAGCCAGCACTTCCCCAGGAGCTGCTTAGACACCAGTCACTGAAGGGGTGGGAAATACCCTTGAGGAGCCCTTGATGCAAACATCCCTGGGATGCTCTGGAAAAGGCACCTCCTGTGCCCTCAGACACCAAGATAAGCACCAACCTCATGGCCTAAAGTCCATCTAAATCTACTTAAATGTACATCATTGTAATTCCCGTGTCTTTAACCACATGACAATAAGGGTAGTTAATGTCTGGCTGTTTAAAAGATGAGCTGCTGTGGCTTTAGAATCCAAAGGTCTTGGGTTTTCTGACCCTGCTGCCATTTAGCCCCTGAAATTGGTCATTTTAAAGAGGTGTGGGAATTCAATACACCCAGGATGTTTAGATCCATAAATGCCCGTGAGTCTCACAGGGACATAAATTTCTACATATCTCAGGACTTCAGATATTATAAGGTACAAGGTGGCTTTTTGCTTCAGGTGCAAAAAGTTCTGGTTTTATGCTTTTGCCACCAACTGAGAATAGAACAACGCTGTAGAGAATGGAAACAAGTTTATGAAAGTGGCTGAGCCAGTTCCAGCTGTTTAGGGGTTGCTAATGCTTTTTCCTGTCCCTTGGATATGAAGCTGAGACTCTTCCTGGGGTGGGACTTGTGTTCATCTCACAGTTAGTGCCCAGTGCTTCGGGTGTCAGACTTGCAGGAGCGGTTTGAAGTCCCTTATGAAAGGTTAGGGCCTCTTTAATAATTGGCAGCTTTACCACCCAGGAAACTGTGCTTTCATCTTAACTTGGAGAGGGGGGGAGGCAGAATAAAGAAGAAGACAGACGACTGGGAGGGGGGGAGACCAAGGAAAGGAAAGCAATGAATCTTGCGTATCATATGAGCTCCCGGGGCACAGACTTTCTGTGCCAGTGTCTTATTTGCACGGCTATTTCCAAAAGAGAAAATAAACAGGCAGCTCCACAGCTGCCCATTAGTATTCCCTGGCTGTCCTGGCTCTGGCATCGCCCTCGGCACCGGGAGCTGGGGCTGGTGGCAGCTGAGCCCTGCAGTGCTTGGGCTGCCCAGCTCCCCCAGCCAAGGGGGCATTTATTCGGAGCTCCTCTGCTCTCCTGTGACACATCTCGAGAGGAGCAGGAGGAATTCCGGCTGCTGCTTCCTTGGGACACAGCCTGGAGCAGCCAGGATGCTCAGCCTGAGCTCCCCGTGCTGGCTCAGCGCGGAGGAACTCGGCACTCCGGGCTCAGGGTTTTCCAGGCTTTCTATAGCATGATGTCAGAACGAGATTTAAGTGTAATAGCAATTGTCTGGCTCGCAGTCAGGCAGGAACATGTGGTACCTTTTTACTGTTTTACTATTTGTCTAAGTTAAGCTACGTCGTTTTTTTGTTAACTGAGAGGATCTGTGGTTCCCGGGGAAAGCTTGCGTTCCATGTTTCGATATTTTACTCTGTTCCTAAGTTTGAAATGGAGTTTTATTTTCCCTTTCCAGTTTCTTTTAAAAAAAATGGTTTGTCTTTTGGTGTAAATCCGGATAAAACCATCCTGGTCTTGTCTCCAGCACCCTATTGGAGGGAGGAGTGGATATTACATCACCTTGTCCAACTGGCTGATTGCCACAAGCTTTGACTGCCCTGAATTATCCATGAATTCACTGTATCTGAGACAAGAAGGGTCCCAGATAATTATGCTGCTTTTCAAGTGCTTCCCCAACAGAAATTCCACAGTAACCTCTCGTCCTGTAGCCCCACTCCCTCACCCATTAACCTACAGTGACACAAATGTCTGGGGAAGTGGATCCTGAGGGTTGCATGATTATTTGAACACGCAGTTGTTCTTGCCAAAAAAACATGGGAATTCAGCCAGGGAAGGGAAAAAGCAACACAGCAAGAACTGTCTGGCCAAACAGAGCCCTCTTGGCTGTTCAATATTGAAACCCCACACTTGCCTGATATAATCACTGATATGGTTGAAAGATGCTCATGTGCCCAGCTACACCCTGAAAAGCTGCTCATGGATATGGAGAGACTAGAAATGGAACCTGAAAACTGAATTCCGCCAGGATTCTCAGGATGAAGAGAGATGAACTCCCATCTCACCTGGTGGTTGCTCTCAGCCTGTTCCTGCTCACCAAGGAAGTACCACCAGGACAGTCCCTTCCAGCTCACTCACTTACTTTGGACCAAAAGATGAAAATCCCTTTTACAATCTCAATATTACACATAACCACTGAGTCTGAATCATAAACCTGACTTAAACCTGTCCCCAAACCATAGCTAAGACTCATCCCTTTGATTTACATCCATCTCCAAAGGAGGGGAGAAGAGCAGCCAGTTCCTTTTGGAAGGGAGTTATGCAGCTCACGGAGCGCTCAGAAAGAGCAGACAACATGAATTTAGGATGGTCAGTAACTTACAAGACTTCCAGTAGCTCAGTTCAAACAATTCACCAGGATATCTTGCTGTCTTCAGCTTCTCCATCTGCAACTCATTTCAGGGATGGAAGATGCAGTGCTTGAAAAATAAAAAGCAGCGAAGGGATGAGAAGGGATCTGGATGGAGGGTGTGTGGCCTTGGTATCAGCTGAGTGAAATCAAATTGTTTTAATTTACAAAGCTGCCTGTTCCTGAAGCATGTGTGGCTCTGCTGAGGGTCTGTCAGAATTCCTCTGCACCCTGTGGTATTTTTTTGGATCTGCACTTAAGATTTGAGTACGTGGGGCAGGTTACCCAGTGAAATCATAGCAGTGTAATTATAATGTTGTTATTAGGCCCACTTTGTCCAGAATAGAAACCCCAGAGAAAGCAACACCATGAGAGCTCTGGCAATATAATTAGGGAGCAGACAGACTTCTTAGTCACGCTGTATTTTCTAACATGGGGCTCTTGCAAAGCTGACAGAATACCCAGGAAAAACAGGATGACTGTGCAGATTTCTGGAGAGGAGCCTGCGGGATCAGCTGCATGGAATAAACCCTGAGTAGCCTTGCAGAAAAGATATCCCAATGCTGATTGAAGCTGCAGACTTTGCCTGTAATATTGGATTCCAGTCCATGGCCTTCAATCTGAAAAGGACCCTCAGCCTACAACAAGGCAGTTCAGATCTTTATTTCTTGGGGAATTTGACCTGACTCATATGAAGCGCTGAGATCCAAAATTTAATCAGCAGTTTTGCTCCCAGGCTGAATATCAGGCTGGGAATCTCATCAGAACGGGACTTCTTGTGAGATTTCCAACTCCTGATGGCAGAAAATACCACAAGAAAGGCCTTGCTTTATTCAAGCCAAACCCAGACATTTCAGAGACGTGCGAAACTAAACAGTGAAACATCCCCAGAGCTTGGAGACACAGAGGAGGTTTTTTAGGATTCCTCTTGATGTGACCAGATCTGTTTGTGGTCCCTCTGTTTCAGCACGACAACCCGATGATAAATTGCCATTTCTCAGCAGTTCAGGCTGATTTCTCATTTGAAGGAACGGGATTCCTTGGTGCTGAGCAGATCCTGCCTTGCCAAAATCGGTGCTGTGAGAGGGCTCCACACAACTCACCAGTTCTTAGCAATGGAAGAAAGAAACCCCAAATCCAAACAGAAATTAGCTCAACCTGTTATTAGTGGTTAAAAGGGGAGAAGCTGTAATATTGGAGTCTGATGTGGTCCCACTTGCTCCTAAAGAGGGTTAAATTTTTTTCTAAGAGTGAAGTGTGAAAAGCAACTTGGAGCTTTCTCTTCTTCCTGAGAAATCCTAAAGATCTTGAGTGCCCTCTACAGCCACACTGGGATCCTCCGTACCCTGAACACTCAGCTCAGTTTTTGTGTGCTGGTTCTTCTCTGTGCTTCTCGAGTGAGCTGCAATATACAGCCCTTTAAACGAGCTTTCAGCACTGCATTAATCACGGGCCTTAATGGGCAAATTCAGCTTTTTTTCCTGCTAATATATTTGCATGCTCTTTACGTAACAGAATGCTAAAAAGTACAGTCTGTGCAGCTGGAGAACCACGAGCTTATTTCATTCCCCAGCCAGCTCTGCAGCGTGTGGTTTATATCCCGAAAGGAGGAACAGAAGGCACAATTTTCCTCCCTGTGCACCGACACTTCATCTCTTCTGCTTGGAGCCAACTGCCTCTGATTAGGGATAAGCCACGGGAAAGTCTTGAAAACCCCAAATTTCTTTGGAGCCTCGGACATTCAGCCGTGATTTGCACAAAGGGTAATCACGGAATCGTGGATCGGTTCGGCTTGGAAGGGACCTTAAGGATGATCTAGTTCCAGCTAGTTGGGGGTAATGGACCCGTGAGCTGGGTTAGAAAGAAAAAGTGAAAGCACCTTGACCAAGCCATGCAGCAGCTTCCATGGGCAAAGGCCTGAAAGCAAGACCCGTAAAGCTCCTGCATCAGTGAAAATCGGGATATAGCCGTGGTGTGAGCTGGGATTACACACTGCTGTAGATAAAGCTTCATTTCACCCAGCATTTCACCCACGTTCCTCCCCGGCAAACAAACCATCCCTTCTTAGGAGGCTTGGCTTTGACCACAGAGCCTGGCTCTGTGCGTTCAGCTGAGCCGTCCCCACCCCGGAGCAGCTCCCACCCGTGTGCTGGGAGTGCACCACATCCCTTCACGGAATCCCTGGAGCAGGGGCAGCATCCCTGCAGGCTCCATTGGAAGCAGGAGCGCTGGGTCAGGCCCTCAGCTCTGCCATGGCCACCCCAGTTCACCCAGAGCCACCCCATCCCGAGGAACATGTGGGGTGAAAGGGGGTTTTCCGGTCACATTCACCATTTTTAATGGGGGAAACATCGTCCCTTTAGTGCTCTGTTCCTGTCCCCAGTGTCCCCAAAAATATCCTGTGGAGGAAAAGTTCACTGAGAGGGGCCGAGCCACTGCTTCACCAGAAACTCCATGAAGTGAGGGGCTGCTAAACCCCTAAATAATAACAAATGTTTTATTTACAACCAGTAAATCATGCCCATGTGTTTCTGAGAGGATCCTTTCTGAGCAGATGAATTAACATGCCACGAAGAAATCCGTGTTAAAGCACATATTTTGTTAGCAAACCCTGATGCTTAATATGGCAAAACCCCCTTTTGTTTCATTATGTTTCGCCCTCTGTTCTCAGCTTTACAATTTCCTGGAAAACCGAGTTATTCATTTATTGTGGGGGGGCAAAAAATAAAATAAAAATTTCCAATTTTAAAATGTTACTCTCCCTGTGGTGTTTTCCTTTTGAAATACGTTTTGATTGTGTGTGTGCGTGTTTGTGGATAAGGAATTATCTCCTGAAATGAAAGCCTGTGTTTCATTTTAAAATGTCAGACTGAACAATGTTTTCAGTCTAGAGATGTGACTTTATTCTTATGATTAAAGATATAAAAATAAGATTCTGTGCTTCATTTTAAGCACTTCAATTTTTCATCAAATAATTCGTTTCCCTCATTGCTGACTCTTCCCTCCTCCTCTCCCCTCTGCTCATTCTTTCCAAACTGGAAAAGCAGAAAAGGCACAAAAGGGGCAAAAATATGATAGAAATAATTCCCAGCCTTTTTTCTACTTCTTCCTATTCAACACAATGTCAAATATTTTTTCCATTTGTGAAAAGAAATGACAAGTGGAAAAGAGGGAATAATTTGATTTTTTTCCATGTTTTCTCCCTTGTTCGCTTTCTGTTGTCCTGAATGATGAACTTTGTACTGAAAAAATATAAGGGGGGCAAGGGAGGCATTCCTAAAACCAAAAATCAAGGAGGAGAAAAATGAGTAATGCCGCCCATTGGCAGAAGTGCAGCCTGGTCTGAAGGCAAGATGGAATCAAAAATTGAAATCAAAAGGAGCAGCAGTGGTTGCTGGGAGCCACCACGTGTTGCCCCCGCTCTCCATGAGTCCAAGAAGTCCTCTGGGACCTCTCATTCCAGGGAATCAGTGCAGCTGGGAGGTCCAGGAGTGAGGGAGATGCTGGTGGACACCAACTTCCCCGTAAAACAAACCACTGACACCTCCAACCACCCCTGCCTGCATCCAGCCCTGTTTGTCCGAGGCTGGGCAAACTCCTGGAAAAGAAAAACTCCCCCTGTGAAATGCTGTGGGCTGGGAACATGGACCACAGGGAAGCACCCACCTCCAGGAGATTTCCAGTTGCCAGACAGGACATAATCAGTCACTATTTACAGGTTTGCACCACACACACACAAGTTGTGATGGAGGACGCAAGTGTGGAGTAGCTGGTGACAATAAAATAAGATTAGACTGGAGCCTTGTCTTCACTTACTGATAGAAAAGGAAAATCTCCCAGAGGACAAGTTGGATCCAGCTGTGAAATGTTTCAGGGGCCTCAGACTCGTCTCATGTACCAAGGAAAGGAGAATAGGAACAATAAAGCTCTGACAGATGCATCTGAGTGTTCGGAGCGGGTGTGCAATCACTTTATCATTTTTGCAATGATGTGCAGAGTTTATGTTTCTGTTATTTCACATGTGCCCCGAAAGCAAACAGGGAATCCAGTATGATTTGGGAAGAGACATTGCTGGGAGGGAAGGAATGTTACACTCCAGATTAGTTTCCTACCCCATAAATTCAGCCCTTCCACGCTTCTGTTCTTTGTTCCGTCCCACACGCCCACCCTCACCAACCCCTCACAAAAATAAAGAGCTGCTCCTGGCGGTGCTTCTTGTTTTCCACCCGGTTCCTACAAAATAAACACATTTTCTGTTTTGCATAATTGATCTGCTGGGCCAGAAGCTGGTTTTGTACCCTAAAATCAGCTGACTCTCAGTTCACTTTGCTGTTTGACACATGAATTGAGTTCGGCTCCAAGCAAACAGTGACATGCTGTTGTGGATCCATCCCTGGAAGTGTCCAAGGCCACGCTGGATGGGGCTTGGAGCAAAGAAAGATGGGGACAGGCTTTTTAGCAGGGCCTGTAGGGATAGGACAAGGGGGAGTGGTTCTAAACTACAGGAAGGGAGATTCAGACTAACTATAAGGACAATGTTTTTATGATGAGGGTGGTGAACACTGGCATACTTTTCCCAGAGAGCTGTGGATGCTCCATCCCTGGAAACCTTCAAGGTTGGGTTGGATGGAACTCTGAACAGCCTCGAGTTTAAGGCGCTCACTGCAGTGGGTTTGGACTAGAGAACCTTCAAAGGTCCCCTCCAGCCCGAACTATTCTATAATTCTGATGTTGTGAGCACTGTACAAAGCTCCTTTCACCCTCTTCCATCTCCAGATCCATCAGAGCTTATAGGAGGCAACATCCCCAAACCCCACCCAAGCCAGCTCACTGACAACAAGTCTCCAAACCTCAGCAAGGCATTTGCAGAGCAGATGAGAAGCGAGGAGCTACAGGACAGGCCCAGGGACATCATTTTCTGGGGAAAAAATGGGCAGAGGAAAGGAAGCGAAGGGAGCAACTCAGAGCTCTGAACTTGCACAAAATTAATCAGTGAGTGCTTCTGTTTTAATAATCACTAGTCCATCATTGTGCAGATACTGCAATGACTCCAAGACTCATTTATTTTGTGCCTTTGCCCCAGCCCAGAGTCCTGTCTGTGCCTCTGCCTGGTGCTTTTTGTTGCTGCTCACTCAGTTTAACCAACCTTGACACTAAAAGGCCAAAAATTAATCTTCCAAGTAAAAGATGTCCAAGATTACTAAATTATGTGCCTCTTCATTATCTTTAGATACCTTCTCAGGACAGATGAATTGCCCTAAAGTCGGGGAAGCAAATCCTACAGGGAGAAGGCAAAGAATAATGTGCAAATACTGACTGAAAACATGAATGTGCACCAAAGGAAAAAGGGAAAAACACACATGCCATTTTTTTCCCCCCACTCATTCTGCTTCCTTTATGTTCACTGGTTCAGAAGATGGAGACATCCATTAATTCTCCATGCAGAAAAGTAAACAGTGATCTCCATCCTCCGGGATTCAGACGTCTGGTCTCAGCTCTCCCCGAGGAATCTTCCTCCACTGCCTAATGGGCTCTGACCATGGCAGGGCCGTTTAAGGGATACCATATCATTTTATAAAGCCTCATTTAGACTCAAACACAAAAAAAAAAACATCACCCTGTCACACTGAAGAGATTTCAACCCCTCAAACCTCCTTTTGCTTTATTTCTCGTAGCTAATTTAAAATGCAGGGGTGGATTTAAGAAAGGAGAGGTAAAGGAAGGAAGGAAAGGAAATAGCACAGGAGCTGACTTTCCAGAGTTGCATTAAATGATGGATTTTAAAAGTCCATTTTAAAGAAAGTTGTGTAACTTTTTTAGAACAAGTGCCTGCCATAAAAGAGAGAGAAGGGAAAAAGACATTATCTGGTCTGGTAGTTTTCAGGAAGTTGTGGTCCCAATTCCCTGAAAATAAAATTCCTTTATGATCATCATTTTGCTTATTACTTCTGTTAGAGTAGCACCCTGGAAACCTCAGCAGAACTCGGGATCCTGCTGTAAAACCAGCACAGGGGTGCCCAGACCCAGGGATTGACCAAATCTGCCACAGGCTGAGCACGGGAATATTCTCCAGAAGAGGCTCAGGAGCTCAGAGCTTGTTTTCAATCTTGGTTACAGCTGCAAAACGCAAACATGATCGTTATTTGTGAACTCAGCAGATGTCAGCAGTATTTATTTTGACTTTCTGGAAATGTTTGACTGTGACAAGAACAAAATGTTGGTTTTGTTCGTGTCCTGCCATTTCCAGCCACACATTAAAAAGGGAATGATGGCAATAACGAGATGGGCCGTGAGTGATTTGACAGAAGCACTAAGAGCCTGTGAACCATCCTGGTTAACATGAAAGGGCATTTCCTGGTGGGAAACTTTCCTGGATGAAACTTTTCAGCCAAATCGAGTCAGACTGGAAACTGCCACCGGACAGGAGAGGCTGCAGTGGAAGCTCATAAAATAGGAAGAGACTAAAGGGCATCATGACAGCAGAGGCAGGAGCAGAGTGAGATCTCCTACCTCCTTATTCATGGAGCAGTTTAATGTCTAACTCTCCATGAATTTATTCCCGTGTTCCCTGTCCAGCACACCTCCAGCTGCCAGCCTGGGGAGGGAAATCAGCCCATCTTTCTAGGAAACGACTGATTTCATGGGCCACTCTGGTAATGCCATTAAAGAGGATGTTTTGGAACAATAAGTAATCTGTTCTCCGGGATATTTGCACAGTGGAATTCTTCTTCCCCTGCCCTGATTTTTTTTTTTTTTTTTTTTTTAATAAGAAAGAAAACTAAATTGCTATAGGTAATCTAAAGCTGACCTGGCTAATTTATGGTGGGTGGAATGATTGGTGTGGAGCCCATCTCAGAGAGTTTTGTCTTTCCTGGGTCAGAACTTGAACTGGTAAAATTTAGTGCAGCTCTGAAATCAGCAGAGCAAAGATTTGCCCGTATAAACTTAAGGACATTGAAATATTCTATAATATTTCAAATGGTTTTGGAAGCCTGCAACTGAAATGAAAGGAGTTGATTTGGGGCCTGTCTGAAATGACAGTTTATCAGATTTAAGCCAGGATATTCTGTGATTCTGTGATATAATAAATAAACAACCGTGGCTTGGAAGAAATGCCCTGGAAAAAAAACCCACCTTCACCATGTTGAGGCATCACTGCAGTGGCTGCATGGCTCCAGTTTGTTCCCTTTGCATCCCTTTTGAACCCATGGGAGCCACCTCACCCAGTTCCTGCCAGGAACATTGGTAGCACATGGGTCTGTGATCATTTGTCATCGCAGTGTCTCCACCCAGCTCTGCCTTAAACAATCCCAGCAGTGCCCCCATGGCCTCGAGAGCCAACAGCCTTTGCTTGAGGAGCAGAATTATGAGTTACTAGAGGGGGTTTTAATGATGTTTTTTAATCTAAAAAGGATAAAATGGACAAGTAAACACATTTTCTTAATGCTCCTGCTGTTTCTGTTTATTGATCAGAAAATAAACAACCTCTCAGCAGCCTGGGACAGTGGAAGGTGTCCCTGCCCATGGCCAGGGGTGGAACAGGATGAGCTTTAAATCCCTTCCAAGCCAGACCATTTTTGGATTCTATGTTAAAACTACTTGGAGAAAAACATTTCATATGGTACCACCTTCCTACACCATTTCGAAATGCAGGAGACTTGAAATGAGGAGAAAGCCCCTGCTCAGAGAAAAAGGGCACTGAGGGAAATTTTTCCAATTACCTGCAGAAGAGATCCCTGATCAGTTTTCCTGTGGAAAACCCCCAAAATTCAGCCTTGCATCCCTGGCCCAGAGCTGATCCCGGGCTTCAGCTCTTTCTGGAGTGTTGGCCTGGGAGGAGGAGAAAGCACTCCAGCTCTGGCAGGGAAAGGATCAATCTGTCAAACCTCAGGCACAGGAGGCTTTTGGGTGCTTGGCCAAAGCCCAAATGGAGCTTTCAAACTTTTCAGGCTTTACTTGTTCCTCTGTCAATGCTTTTGCTTGCTGGGACATGACTGGCACAGGATTTGGTCTCATCTAAACTGAGATTCACGAGGTAATTTAGAGAGGAAATAAACTCTTGTGGTGGGACAGTCTGAGCAAAGCAGGTACGTGCAGTGAACATCCCCCTTGGTGTTTAAAATGTATGTTATGGCTCTGTACATTCTGAATGTATATTGTAACTCTAAGATTTATTTTTGGGTTCTGTTTGGTGCAGTTGAGGCTCTGTATTAATTCAGACCTCTGCAGGCAAAGGGGTCTTGGTGAAACAGATGCCTGGGTGGGTGTGAAATGCCCCAAATCAGCCCTACATTTTTTTTGCCTTTAGCAAAACAAAACAAAGAAAAAAACCCTCTTCGAGCCATAATTTCCACCCAGATTAGATGTGACCTGATGCATTCTGGCTCTAAACCTTCCAAGGAGATCAGCACTGATGTGGAGAACCCGTTAGCACCGCTGTCTCCTTGTGGAGAGCCCAAACTTGCAGCAGACACCTCCTCCCTATCTGAACATAATTTAGCTGAGACTCAAAATACAAATAGCAATTAATTTCAGTGAAGTCAAACTTAGCAGAAGGAATAGTTTCCTCTCGGATGGCCTGTGTTTATTTTAACTATTTGGTCCACATGCTCAGTGCTGCTTTCTCGCTCAGGATATGTGCAAACGCTGATTTTTCTGACACACTGTAATTACTGCAGACATCAACTGGCTTTATGCACTTCTCCAAAAATATGGGCAATGGTGTTTGCACAGGAAATTCTAGCTGGCAGGGAACACCCTGGATTTCATCCCTTCCTGCCTGTAACCCAACCTCTTCAAAAAATCAGAAAATGCTTGGTTCTGTTTGTCTAAGTTGCATGAAACATTGGGGTTTGGTCTAGGCATTGCTGCTATATCCCATATCCATGCTGGCTATGTGAGATTTCCAGGAGTACCTTCTTCCTACCTCTCTCAGTGTTCCCAGCCTTCTTCTCAAAGGCAGACTCGACTTGTTTCTAGTGCCTTTTTGAGCAGGAACAGAGAACCAGCCCAAGGTGGTGGACAGGGAGAATCAGAACACTTGGCCTCCAAGTTCTCTTGCAGTTCTGCCCATCACTGACCGCCATGTCTGTAATTTGTGGTGGAGCAGGAGCCACTCATGGATCACAGGGTTATGGAGCGCTGCTGGACGTTTCTCTGCCCACATTTCAGCACTGGCTGAGGGGCAGAGGCCGTTTCTCCACCAGTTTTGGGGAGAGCTGTATTTTTGGCAGGGCAAAAGCAGGCCATCCATGTGCAGACATCCCTGTGTCCGCTGGCACTTGGTGCTCCTAAGTGCTCCTCCTGCCCTCCTGTGACTGTACGGGCAGGGCAGGATTTGGTCCAGCAGAGAACTGAAATACCTTCAGTCTGAAAATCTCTCCCCTCCAAACCTCTTTGTAGCTAAAAGAGGGAGAGAGAATTAATAAAGAAACATAACAAGCCCATCCAATGGGTCACCCTCACTTAGCAGTGCACGCATCCCACTCCCCACATCCAGCTGTGGTGGTGTTCTTCCCTTTGGGAAAGAACAGGTGGTTTTCCTGGTGGATCCAAGGCTGCCTTCTCCTTTTGTGCCATCCAGGGAAAGCTCTATAGCCAGGAGGGTGGCCACCCAAACTGCAGCCTGTGCTTTCATATCATCGTTGCCCACAAGCCTGGATGTTGTTATTCGAGGCCAGAGGCATCACTGCTACCAGCTGAGCACTGGTGTCTGTGGAGGGGGAAGAACTGAAGTCAAGACAAAAATGAAACCCTCCCTTTTCTCAGGGAAGTTTTACCTAAATATCAACCACAGCATCCCAGGAGTGGTTCCAGAACAGCCTTTGTGATCCTGCTCTGGCTTGGGGGCAAGAATATCACTAACACAAACTCTATCACAGGACTTTTGTGAGACCCTCTCCTGCCAAACACTGCCACTGGAAACCCGTTTGCAAGCTGAAAGTGAGGATTATGGAGAGATTTTTGCTTTTTTGGTTTGGGTTTTTTGGTGTGTGGAATGTTGGAGACCAAGTTTCCATTTGCACTCCTATAAGAGCCTTTAATTACTTGGAGAGGCTGGACCAAGAGTGGGTTGTATTTGTCTGGAAAATAACACTTGTGTATCCAGCAAATGGACTTCATGACCTTGGAGGTCTTTTCCAACCTTAAAGATTCTATGAAATAAAACTCCAAAAAGAAAAGGTCTGATGGATGTACCTGAATCACTTCTCTGGCTCTCACCTAATGGCCGGTGACCACCCAAGTGGGAATTCTTCAACTCGATATACTCTCATTAAAAAGAAAGATGACTTGTTGAAATCACACTTCTTCTTTTTTTTTTTTTTTTCTGGAAACAGGTCGACTGACAAAATCTTATTTTTCTGAACAATTTCTGTCTGTAGCCCGGAGATTACCAGAGGAGCTTGGGTAGGCATTGATTTCTTTCAAGACATGGGACTATCAATCTCAAGTTCCTGTCAAAGAATCACAGGATCATTTAGGGCGGGAAAGACCTTCAAGATCATCGAGTTCAATCTTTGGCTGATCATCACATTGTCAATGAGACCAGAGCACTGAGTGTCAGAAAAATGCAACTTCAGAAGATGAGGGAGTGATGAAATGATGTCTCTGTCAACCCAGTGTCTTGTCATAGAGAAGAGATCCTTAAAATTCAGCCATAAGTCTTTAGATTATATATTGAGAAAATTTATAAATATAACTATAAATGCATAGATTATATATGGAGAAAGTTTAAAGCTAGAGGAGCTTCAGTCTGGATGTTCTCGTGACAACATGGCCCAGGTCAAATCAGCATTTGGGCACTAAACAAAGGTAAAACCAGGTCAATAAATTGTGTCAGAAGGCGCCCACCTTTGAGAAGAGAATGTTGCATGGTAAATAGCTCATGAGATTTTTTTTTTTTTTTTTAAAAAAAGGTGTTTAACCTGATCTAATTCAGTGTAAAAGCAGCAGTTGATGACAACCCTCCAGTCAGGGCACATTGCAGATGGTGTTTTTCATGGCTGCAACCTCATGTCAGAGCTTTTGCAGAAGTGGAATTAAAAAATCTTCCCTTCTTTGTGGTGAGGACAGACAGATGCTTTCCTGCTGTAATTCCTGAGTGGCCAGAACACGTTGGTTGACATTTCAACTTGATGTTTTAATTGGCTGATTTGAATAAAACTCAGACAGGTTGCGCTGCTCACTTTTATTTCGCGTCTCCCAGCCCAGCAGCCAACAAAAAGAAGACAGCGGGACAAGGAGGGGCACTGACTTTTCACCTCTCTGATTCTCTCCCTGTTTTGTTTAGCTCTTAATATATTTAAATTCATGCCCAGTTAAATTAGCCCTGTGTCCTGGAGGGGCTGAAGGCAGACGCAGCAGTCCAAAGAGAGGGTGCCCAGCATTCCTCCCAATTGTCCAGGAAAATGTTTTCTTTCAAGATTTTATGTTATTTTTTTTTTTAATGGATCTGTTCCTTTCCCATGTGCAGCTCCAACAATGAGAACATAACGTGCCAGCAGCACATCCCAGGGCTGTCCTGCACCCCTGGACCAGAGGAGGAGGTTCCTTATTTTTTTCCAAACCCTCTCTGGGATGGATCAGTCCTCCCCATTCCCACCATCCCAAGGAGAAGGGGAAAAGCTTCTCTAGAAACCGCGCACGTTCCTGTGCCTGCAGAAGCGGCTCTTCCTAAAGGCTCGTGGGCTGCTCAAGGATCACTTTAACCACCAGAAAAGTGAGGCTCTCAGGGAAGGAGTGTCGTGACCTCTCCAACCTGGATGTCTGGGGGAATTAGCTGGGGTTTGGGCAATCAACTTTCCTTGTCAGAAGGATGAAGGGTCAAGAGGGCTGGATGGACTGAGAAGGGAAGAGGAAGACAAGGAAAGCAAATGGTCAGTACATAGGCTACACCTACTTGGTGTCTGTCATCTGAGATTTGTTCAGGCTGTGCCTAAAGTCTGCTGTTCTCCTTTGGACACTAAAAAAAGTGGAGATGCTGAAAGGCCCTCACTCATTGTCCTGGTGAATAACTTATGACAAAACCACACCAGCATCAGCGACTCCCCGCCCTCCTTTACTTTTTCCTAAGTAAAGATACACGTCTGTACTAATTGTGCTTGCATTTTTCTCTCTCTGTGCAGAAGTGTGGTGATGAAATGAGAAGCAGTTTGGGTCTTTGCTCACTCAGGTGAGCAGAGAAATCTGAAGATCAGGATCTGCAGAACTATCGCAGCTTCCGAACACTTCTGGGGATGATACCTGTGTGTGCCTGGATGTGCCACGGCCCAGTGGGGTTTAGGCTCTGGGGGGAAGGACAGGGAGAACACGAGGGTGCAGGAGGTACCTCAGGGCCCACGGATGAGGCACAGGCTGGGTGGGAAGTGAGTTGGCTCGTCCCAGGTTAGTGCTCGAGGTGCAAACCCGCAGCACAAACCGCCACAGCCCATTAGCAGGACCGGGCATCCATCTCTGTCAGGGGGAAGGTCAGGGCTCAGTGAGCATGGAATCGGAATTTCCTCCACCCTGGAGATCCAGGCGCTCTCGGGTGGGATGGAGGTCACTGCCAGGGCAGCACAGAGAACCCCCAGCGCTGGTTTGTGCCTCCCAAAAAGAGATTTCAGCTTCACCTTCACCACTGTGAGGCCACAGGACTTTGTTCCTCTCCTGCAGACCCTCCCAGAGCTCCCCCGTTACCCCTCTCCCAGACCTTCGTGTTCCCATCGTCCATTTGCACCCCACATAGTGTTTAGTCTGAAAATCCACCCCGGATTCCAGAAATAATCCAGCAGTAATCATCTGCTCTCGCTGCAGTCAGGAATGCCTTGGCTACAGTGGGGATAATTTTGTGATGCATAGGTGGCTTTGCTGAAAAAAACGAATCACAGGAAAACTTCGGGGAGAATCAATGTCTGTGGAGCACGTCCTGATCTGCTCCCATTTGTCATACTCCCATCATACTCTTTCTTTGATGATTAGTCAACCTGAACTCAGAAACCGGGATGTAACCCTGTGAGAATGAGAAAAAAATGATGTGATACTCAGATATTTCCTATGGAATAGAGGCAGGTCCATACGAAGTGAGTCCTTCCCTCCCATCAATCAACTGTCCAATGAAACTATTTCAGACTTGTAAGACTGAGCCTCTGCAATACTACAAGAAACTTCTTGTTTTAAATTCTAAGCTAAGCAGGAGCTGAAATAAAAACATCTCCTTCCAAAGCAGCAGTTGGGACAAATTACCTGTGAGAAAAGTATGCTGGATATTGCTTCATATCTTCACCTGGGAATTTTCAAAGGCAAACTGCATCCTGGGCTGCCCCAAGGGTTTGAGCCAATGTCCCTGCTGGGATGAGGCCACACTTTGGTGGTGTCCCAGGGGAGTGAGCTGTTTCCTTCCAGGATGTTTTGGGAGGAATCCAGCCTCAGTCAAAGACTGAAAATAAGCTGCTCCCCCTCACCTTCGAGCTCCCTGCTAAACTGCGTCCTTCCAGCTCTTCCCAGGATCCATCCCTGGTTGTCCCTGGAGCTGTTGGTGTCCAGAGGGATGAGCCAGTTCTTGCTGATGTCTTCCACTAGGCTCGGCTCTTCTCCAGGCAAATCTCCACCTGCTTTTATTTTAGAACTGCCCAAACTCCAACTAAAATAACATTTTTTCACTTTATCTTTGGTTCAAATGATGCTGAGCAAGCAAAGGAATATGAACAAAAGCAGTGAAATTAAAAGGCTCTGCGTGCTAAACTTCTTGACAGATTTTATTTTTGGCTGGATCTCATCTAGAAAACCCTCCTTTTCTTCCATTCAATTGAAAATTCACCCAAACACACACAAATCCCACCGACTTTGGTGAGAAAAGTTACGTGGCCAGAGTTTCAGCATCTGTGCTGATGCTTAGCAAGAAAGAGAGACCTTATTTTCTCCACGTAGCAGAAAGGAAATTGTGCTTTACTGTATTGTTTACCCTTCCCAGTACTTTAATTTTCCCTTTGTTTAATATTTCAGCAGAAGCCATTTATCTTCCCTGATGATCAAATAAACTGGGTGGTAAAATAACGGATATGCAATTCACTGGGAGGGGGAACCCGGTATTAAAAGGCAGAGCAAAGGGATAGAGTTTGGAAATACAGTAATGTGTGATTTGCTACCTCACACTTGCCTCAGCGCCCCAGGGAAAAGGGGATTTTTTTCATCCCAAGCAAAGATACGGGTTATTCTTTACCAGCCCTGCAGAGCCCGGGATTGCAGCTCTGAAAGCTGATACTTGAAAGAGCCCGAGAGCAAGATCCTTATCCTGGGTAAGACAACAGGTTATCAGGAGTTTGGAGGCAGGAGGAGCCAATTAGGAGAGACTCCAAGGGTGGGGGGCTCGAGCAGCCAGAGCCTGAAAAAGGGAGATTTTACTTCAGCCCTCCATGGCCTTGATCCAAGGCCAGACTCCTTCCAGTGGTGCCCAGTGGCAGGATGAGGAGCAATGGCCACGAACTAAAACACTGGAAGCTCCACCTCAACACGAGGAGGAAATTCGTTCTGCTGAGGGTGGCAGAGCACTGGAACAGCTGCCCAGGGAGGGTGTGGAGTCTCTGGAGGCATTCCAAACCCACCTGGACACGTTCCTGTGTCACCTGCTCCAGGTGAGCCTGCCTTGGGTGATCTCCAGAGGTCCCTCCCAGCCCCGTTTGGTGGTTCTGTGACGTTTTCCCATGGACTTCAGGGGGATTTTCACTGCAAAGACCCGACTGAACCCAGCTCTCACCACGGCTCTGTGTCTAATGGACTTCTCTGCCAGTTTAAAGCATGACTAGGTCTGACATGACTTGAAAAACCACTTGAAAAAGGGAAATTTTGGACTACTGTCTCCATCAATATTCATGGGGTGCAAATATTTCTCAGCTTTTCTCTGTGAGAGTTACTTAAAAACAAGGTTGTGACGTTCCCTCTGAACTGACAGCACTGGTTTGTATCAAGGTGTTCATCATCAGCCCTTTCATCATCTTTTCCTGGGTTTCTAGAGGAAAATGGGAATCTAAAACCCACCCAAGTGGCACCTATTTGATTACAAACACACATAAAAAGCATCACTTGCCCTTTCAAATCTGTTCCCTATTCAAATTCTTGTATGGAGAGCCTTTGCCTGGCAGACACGCAGACTTCATACAACACAATCAGCAGGAAAACAGATAAATCACGGAGATTAGAGCTGTTATTTCATACCTATCTTTTTGCAAGCAAATTGCTAAATTGAAATTCATTAAGAAATCTGCTGTGGCTACCGAAGCTCCTTTAAAAATACCTTCTCTTTTCCTCTGATCTGAATTTTTCAGTTTGAGGAAGGATTAACCAAATTAAGAACAGGAAAGTGTAACAACATGACATGCCTTTGAGGACCAGCCTTAATTTTTCCAGCATATCTCATCTAACCACATGAATGTTTTTTTCCTGTGAAGTAGTATTTAAATATTTATTTTAAAATGCTGAAGTGCCTTCCTATAAAGACACAAATAATTGTTTGAGTTGGCAGGCCCGAGATCAAATAAAATACCTAAATGTGGTTCAGATATTGACATTTATTATTTTTTATGAGGAAAAAATGTACCCTAAAAGAAGACCTCAAAATTCTTGATTATTTTTGGGAGAAGACTGTGGGTAAGAAGCCACTACTGCTATCTGAAATTTTTAAGAATAAAAGATAAAGCAGACCATATTCATAAAAATATGTATGTTTATGTGCTGGATAAAGTATTTTTAATTTTTTTTTTTCAATTTTGTAGACAAAGACTGGTGATGTTCCTTATGAGCAGTGAAACATGAAGTTCTGCCTCTTATCAGGGTTAAAATTACAGTGTCTGGGACTCCAGTTTTTCATTAAATCACTATTATACCTTCAATTTGGAAAACTTGGTTTTCTGTGTGAAGTCTCTGGAGTCTAACAATGAGATTGAGATCCCAACATCATCTTGATGTTGGTTGATATTGGCTCTGAAATAAGTGATGCCTGTCCAGGATCATTGTGTCACGGTCCTTCATTAAGAAGTTTTCATTCAAAGGTCCATTTTAGGAAAAAAAAAAAAAGAAAAGGTAAAATAAAAAGTTACAAGTGCATTAAAGGCCATAATTTGATAATGTGGAAGGCAAATGTGATTCCCAGAATTTTTGCTGCGGAGGAGGAGTGTCCAGGCACTGGCAGCACGTCCTGACTGTGATTGATGATGGAGAAGTTGTTGACTTGGACCGGTTCTGCTCGGAGGGAGGTGGCAAATTGAGGAATTTATCATAAAAACCTTTAAAACAAGACATTAAACCAGACAGACATCGAGTTAAAATATACAACAAAAAAATAAAATAAAAAAAAATAATAATTAAAAAAAAGGTTGATTTGTTTTCCTCCGCTGGTTACATTCCAAAAGGTGAAGTTTGTTTTTCCCTCTTGAACCAGCTTAGGGAGGAGATACGCCCCATAAGCCACCAGTTGCTCTCACATACAGAGCAGCGCAAGATGTTTGCCAGAGGTCTGAACTCCGGTGAGCTCGGGCCTTTCCCTCCCAATTTCCATTTCCAGCTGTTTATTTGACTGTGACTCCCAGGCTGCCGAAAACGTGCTGCCTTCACAGGCCTTGCAAACGCCGGGCTGTGGCTGCAGCAGCAGGAAAAGCAGCTGCCCCCGGGCACCCCAGCCTGGGCAAGGTTTGGGGCCAGAGGGTAGAGGGTGAGGGGGGTTTGAAGACGGCTGAGGGGTTGCCTGGTGGAGGGACTGACCCCCAACGTGCCCACGCAGGTACAGAAGAACAGATGCCCACGTGAGAAAGACAGAAAATATTTCCGTTTTGGGAGATGTGTGTGTGCGTGTCAAGGCCAGAGGGAACGTGGGGTTTGTGTCCCTGAGCCTGTGAGACTTCAGGCCAAATAATTTAACCCCTGGGCTTCCACAGCGAAGGGATTTGCTCAGCCTCTGGCAGTGGGGGAACACTGAACCCACAAAGGAGACAGTGCACCCTGCAAATCACGGAATGGTTTGGGTTGGAAGAGACCTTAAAACTCAGCCCAGTCCACCCCCTGCAGCAGGCAGGGTCACCTTCCACTATCCCAGGCTGCTCCAAGCCCTGTCTGAACTATCCTTGAACGCTCCCAGTTTACAACCACACCTTGGCTTGAACCTCTCAGGGTCTCCCACATCTCCACGAGCTCAGGAGCTCCAGGGACGTGTGGCTGCCCTGCCACTGGTGGGATGTGGTCAGGACTGCCCCAGAAAGGACCCAAATCTAATCAGGACAATAAAGCAAAGCTGGGCTGGTACAGCAGGGCTGGCTCTGTCACTCCCTATTAGTTGATATGTACAATTGCTCAACCACCCCTTTATTGCTTTGTGTTTTCTAATAATTCCCAGTCTTAATTCCACCAATAGACATAAAACTTCCTACCCTGCCAGTCACAGAGACAATTATATAAGAACCTTTTTTTGTTTTGTTTTGTTCTCCCCCACTCTTTATTTCAGTTTAGAGAAACAAAGAGGCCCATTCATTCAATTTGCAGCTGAGTCTCTCAGGTTATGTAAATTGTTAAATCATCCATGCTCTTTCTTTTTAGCCATATTGCAAGCAGGGAATTTCCATACCCAGTTTAAACCTTACAATTGATCTGCCCCGACAAACACGGAGAGCGAGGGAGATCAAGAGTTTCATCTTTTTTTGCTTCCTTTCTCCCAGTTAACCAATATGTTATACTCCTATGGAGAATAATAAAAAGAAATCAGAAGTCTTTCATGAAAACCTAAGTGGAATAAAACCTTGTGATATAATTAGGAGATGCCTGTGGACTTCATTTGAGCTTTACCCATTTCCATCAAGACATAATTTAGTGCAGAAGCAAAGCCAAGCTTCCCTTTACACACTGATTATTATTTTTTCTCAATTCTTACTATTTTTACATTAGAGTTTAAATTAACCAGAAGCTTCTTGGGCAAGCTGCTTCTTCTACTCAGTTATTGATGCTTCCACTGATTTTTGGATTGTTGTAGGATTTTTCTGGGGTGGGAAATGAGAGCAATATTGGAGTTACTTTTGATCATTAATGATGCACGTTAATAGGAGCATTTGGGTTTACTCTGTGCTCATCTCAGTTTCCTGCACCTCTCTGTGGTTCAGTTTTAAAAAGCAGAAGAACATGATAAAACCTGATCTAGGCTTGACCTCTTGGGGAGCCTGAGAGTTAGTTTTTGGCCAGCAAGTGTAACTTTGTGCAAAGGAAGGGTGAGTTCTGCACTTGCAGCAAATCAGGGCTGTCCCTCCTGAGGGGACATGCCTTGTTTTCCAGTGGCTTGGCCAAGGGGCCAAGTGCTCTGCTCAGAGACCTCTCTTGAGGAAAGGGTGTTTGGTTAATAAAGAACATTTTAGAGAACACATCACTTACACACTTCACTTCCACAGGTGTTACCTAGAGACTTCTTCTGGTTAAGAAAAGTGTCTCCACACCCACCTGCAAGGGCCTTAAGCTGAAGGAGGGATAGATGGGATATTGGGAAGCAATCCTTCCCTGGGAGGGCGGGGAGGCCCTGGCACAGGTTGCCCAGAGAAGCTGTGGCTGCCCCTGGATCCCTGGAAGTGTCCAAGGCCAGGTTGGACGGAGCTTGGAGCCACCTGGGCTGGTGGGAGGTGTCCCTGCCCGTGGCAGGGGGTGGGACTGGAGGGGCTTTAAGGTCCCTTCCAAACCATTCCATGATTCTAAAACAAACTACTAGACCAAGACACAGAGCTGGATAAAACTGTTGGTGAGTTCATGAACACCTACACTAAAAACCAGATGGGAACACCCCCCTCAGTGCCCATCTGAGTTTTACCTTCAGCAGGACAGGAACATGGAGCCTGAACATGTTAAAACAGGGCCCTGGCCCCCTGTGCTCTGGGTGGGCTCTCAGGGTCTGGTATCCATTAAAGCCCAACATTCTGCCCAACCAAGAGATTAATTCTCCTGCAGGAACCTGAGCAAACCAATAGCAGCAGAAAGTTAATCAAGCACTGATCCTCCCAATCCACTTAATCACAGCCAGCTGCTACTTAGAGCCTCAGAAGAGCAACATCCCCAGGGCAGCCCTTTTGGAGGAGGGGAGAAGCAATTCAGACAGAGCACCCCGCATGGGAGAAGGGCATTAAAAAGTTAATAAAATAAAAGCTAATTCCCTCAATCAAGGAGGCAGGGAATGGTTCTAGGAAGTTCTAAAGCTCCCAATATTAATTTCTTCCCGCCTTCCCAGCTGCTTATCCCTGGAAGGCATTTGATTTGTACTAAAATATTTGCTCATAACCCAAGTTTCCTCCTGGAGTGTACACAGACTGTGCAAGGCCTGAGCCTTGGCTGTGGGTTTTTTCCCCTCTTTCATTCCAAGTGTCTCTAAAAATCTTGAAAACACTGACCACGCCAGTGCAGTTTATATTGGCTGGATAATCTTGTCCTCGTTTTCGTTTGAGGTACGTATGGTCTCCTGGCCATGTCATCCTCTTAATATAAAATTGTGCCTGCTTTCACAAATGTGTTATTCCCCATTTGAACTTTATTGGACTGGAACATTTTGAGGGGTTCTGACAGGACTTTAGGTGTTTAAGCTTCCATATAGGAAATCCCTAAGTACATCGCAGAGGCCTCTTTGCAAAACACTTGAACACTTCATGTGATGTAGGAAAATGCTTTTCTTCCTGAACTCTGGTTGGGGAATCTGAGATACTGATGGATTAAATGACCTGATAAAATTGCCTGGGGTGGCTGTGGCAGAGTTCAGACTTAAATCTATCTTGTTATTTTATGAACCAGTTTTACCATCTCTGAGTACTGGGCTGAACAGAGGAGGTGCAGTCAGTGGTTATCAGGTTTAGTTGTGGAGTGAGAGATGATCTGAAGCCCATGGGAGGACACAATTAACAGGAAGACTGCATTGAGGCATCAGCTTGGTCCCCCAGGAATTTAGGAATGCACTGAAACCGGTGCTCTGAGACAGTAAAACTGATTATTGAGATCAAACCAGGTGAAGGCTCCTGGCAGTGGGTTAAGTTGGTGTGTGTGCAGCAGGGACACCATCAGTGGTGAGATCCCCAACAAGAACGGTCCCAGCGGCGCTGAGAGCAAAGGAGAGCAATATCAGAGCTGCTGGGACGTGCTGCCTTCAGGCTCCCCACGAGGATGAAGGTCCTGGCTCCGCGTGGCAAAGCCCGGGGCAAACTTCCCGCGTAGTTCCAACGTTACGAAACAAAACTCCTCTTAGTCCGTCCTTTTGACTCGAGGCTGCTGTTTTGGGAAGGAAAGCAAGTTGTCATCGGGGGTGGCTGCCTTTAGTTCCGCTGCACTCCCCGTTTTCCATGAATCTGCAAACACGTTTAACATGCGAGGCCTCGCTCAGCAGTTTCGCGTTGCTGGTTATGCCTTGGCCACGGCAAATACATTCCGGGACACTTCCCCCAATATTTAGTTTTCTCAACGGTTTTCCACCAGAGAAGTGTTCCTGCTTATTAAAAAAGCAGCATGTTGGACATACCACAGACTTTCGCTTTTCTGCTTAGAACAGAAAATACCAGCATTTTAAGCTAATATTTATGTTTATACGCTCCCGGCCTCACACACCTGCAGGCTTATGCCTCCTCAAGGTACCATGATATGAAAAAACACCCTGGATATCATCAGAATTCTGTCAAAAATCCACAGATCTTTTGAAGGTGCCTTATGGAAATCAGCTGGACTCTGTTTTGTGTTCTATTTTAAAGGTATTTGCATAATTTCAGAATTTTTTGGTAAGCCAGCAGCAAACATTCCCTGTCTTCTGTTGGTGAAACACCTCAACCAGAGCAGCCTTTTTGCGGGGGCTGGGGTTTCTACTAATTCCTGCAATTTACTTCAGTATAGCTTGGCTTTTTTTAAAATTAACGGGGATGGAATTTTCCGTGTGGCTGCGGGAAAATCTAATTGAAGGGGGGGCTTTCCATTTGTTTCTATTTATTGCTTTGCGTTTACCAGTTGCTGCCTAATAGCTATTTCCCAATTAATGAGCGGGGCAGCTCCATTCCTGCCTTACCCAGCTGTTGGCTCTGCAGTGCAGATGTTCTGTGCTGAGCTTCTCCCACGAGGGGCTCGTTTCCAGTGGCCGGAGCTCGCTGAGTGACAGCACCGGTGAAAAGCCGGTCTGGGTTTCTGGGGAGAAGTCCTGTCATCAGTCACCCCTCACCAGGATGCCCCCAGCCATTAAGGGCCAAATGGAAGAGAACAGTTTCAAGGAGCTGACTGTACTTTTCATACATCATTAATGAGATGATTTCGGCTGAGGAACATTAAGGAGATCGAGTGATGCTCAGGAGAGACCTCAAACATTAACGGATGCAGCTTAATTCAGGACTCCCTCTTCTAAGGCCATTTAAAAAGTGATTTATTATCACCACACACCTGAAAATGTCTGCAAGGCTTTGCCTTCCCGCAGCCATAGGCAGGAAAGGCATTAAACACACGCTCAAATAAACTCATTAAGCCAGTGCTGCATAACTGGATGGGCTGGGGAATCGTTAAGGAATCACCCAGGCTTTTTTAAACCCAGCTTTATTTTCTACAGCAATACTCACCCCAGCCTTTGTGTTACCCATCTCCGCTTTCCATCTGCTTGTGGATACCCCTGTGTTTAGTAAACAACTCCAACCCAAAGGGATTGTCATGAGGTCAAGGTTTGCAGATCCCTTTAAAGACAACCTTTGCTAATATTACTATTAGCAAAGTTTAATACTATTAATATTAAAGAGAAGCTGTGGCTGCTCCATCCCTGGAAGTGTCCAAGGCCAGGCTGGACAGGGCTTGGAGCAACCTCGGCTAGGGGAAGGTGTCCCTGCCCATGGCAGGGGGTGGAAAGAGATGAGCTTTAAGGTCCCTTCCATCCTGTGATACTAAAATCAACAATGATTGTCAGACTGAGGTTATCACACAGCACAAACTTGGAGAATTTTGGAGGCCAGAGTCCATTATCCATGGTGTACAACCAGGTTTTAGGTGGAATCTGGTGAGGAGTGACAGTCAGAGGTCTTCTCTTACAGCAGGGAACTTTGGCAGTAGGTTTTCATTCCACCATAGGGGAGAAGCAGAAGAAACTTGCCCTTGCCACTGGACACGAGTGCCAAGGCCCTGCTCCTGTGCGTGCCTGGAGCTCAGTGAAAGAGGAGGAAACACGGATTGGGCTCCTGGAATTCCCAGCACAGAACCCTGAGCAGTCAGCCAGGGAGGGAGGGAGGGCAGTGTTGCTCCTCCAGGGGTGACAGAGCTGTGCAGACTGAGAGCTCCGTGGGATCAGATGGAAAAGTTTAACACCAGCCCTGCAAGGTTTTTGTGCGTGAAGGAGGGAAAAAAAAGCCTAAAGAACATCCTCGAAATGTAAAACATCTTGATCTTTTAATAATCCCGTGTGGTGTGTTTTCACTTTAGCAATAATTGTATTTTCTTTTTGCGTATTTTATTTAACAACATTTCAGGGCCTGGCTAATCTGTTCCAGCTGCTGAGGGAGCCAACAATGTGCTGAGTACAGAAACAACTGCCTTTATCAGGCCGGGGTGGTTTGCAGCAGCAATCCTATACCCTGGAGAATTCCCTGGAGGAATTGCAGTCACACCTACCGTGGGCACCTCTGTCTGTGCTGCCACTGGGATTGCAGGTGTCAGGAAGCCTCAGAAGGCATTTATTGCTGAATTATCTCAGTGTATGTAACATTAATTGCAGGGAGATAAATCAAAGTCCTGTAAGAAAAAAAAAAAATAATTGAGTTCTTCTCAAGCTGGTGTGAAGGCTGCTGGTGCTGCATTCATGTTTTGTATTACAGTTTTCAACTCAAACAAAGCATCCTAAGTGGATTAGGAGGTGTGACAGTTCACATTTAACAGTCCTGCTGCAGCATCTTCATCAGCCTGGCCAGGGTGTGATGCTGAACAGGGCAAGAAATACGGCAATAGGAAAAATCCTCTGCACTGTTACACGTTGGGATTCACCTGGGAGTGAAACTCTGGGGGAAGGTCCCTCTGCAGTGTGAAAGGAAAGGTGTCCAAGGGTTCGGTGTCTCTGACAATTGGGAAGAGCCAGGCAGGTGTAGCAGGGGCTGGGTGTGTGGTGGGACAGGTTGGATGTGTGGTGGCACAGCTGGATGCTCCAGGCAGATGTTTCCCCCAGGTGGGGACCAGAGGCTGAGCCCCCCCAGTCACCCACCCACTGCCAACCCGAGGGTGCTCTGACCGTCACTGCCACAGAGCAGCTTCAATCCCCCCTTCAATCCTCTCAAAAGCTGCTTTATTTCCCGGGTGGCACAGCCCAGCCCAGGTGTGGCGAGGCAGATCCGGCTGCAATAACTGTTCCTCCCCATTCCCCTCCCCAGGAAAGGTGAAAATCCCCGAGGAAAGGCAGCACTCTCTGGAAAGGATCATCCCCTGTGTTTACTGAGCACTGACACCAGGCTTAGCACAAATATGTGCAGATAAAATGTGGGGGGTGAGAGCCAGACAAACAGGAAAGATGTGGTTGCCCCTTGCCCTGAGGTTTGTCCCAGCTGCTGCTCTGGGTGGGTGATGGTCGGGAGGAGGCTCAAGCTGACAGTGCTGCAAAAATGAACCTGGACTAGTGAATGGCTCAGGACAATGTGGGGATGGGAAAGAAGGACCAGGGAATTCAACTATTTCCAGGAGAAAAGGGGTAATTCTTAGAGTAGCAACTTGATTGTAAGCCATCCAACTGCTGGGATACGTGGAGCAGGGAGGATTATGGCTGCAAGTCCAGGAAGGGGGTGGTGGTGTGGGAGATGCAATTGTTAGGTATTATCTAATTTATTATGTCATTTGGCAGTTTACTGCTGGAATATCTCATCTCCATGAACAGCACATCAGTGCTGCTCTTTCCCCCCTGCCCTATCCCGAGTATCGTGTTTGATTTCCTGTTCTTTATCATCTCTGCAGAACTGCAGAAATCCCACACTTCCCATCAGAAGCAGCTTGAATAAAAAAATCCACAGATCCCAAAGAAAACAACCACACTTGGAGGCCACATCTCCAGCCACGGGCGAGTTCCTGCTCTGGGCTGACACCCACAGTGCTCGGCACATTTATTTGAGGTGAGGACACGCTGCATGGGGTGCAGGGTTTGTTTCTCCACCAAAATCCTCGCTGAGATTCCTGGCTGGACCATTGGGAGAGTGATGGAGTGGCGAGGTGGTGACATGGCCAGTGCCAAGGGCAGAGGGTGTGCAGGAAACCCAGAGTGGAGCAAAGGAAAGAGGAGGCCACGCCCTACCGCAGGTATTTCCATCTGCTCTGTGCTCAGGGGGACTGTGCTTCTCCAGAAGAATGGCCGTGATCAGCTTGTGAGGCCGATTGAGGGGATGCCAACTCCTCGTCCTTAGATACATCTTTAGTATGAAATAGTGGGAATTTGGGCAAGTGCAAAAGGGAAGTGTGGTTTTCTTCACCCACCCCAGCCAACTGAGGAAAAGCGCATTGCTGGGTATCCCTGGGACCACGACAGAGTCCACCCACTCCCGGCCCCCCAAGAGAAGAAATGGATTTCATATCACATTTCACACTTCATTTATTCTGCCTCCCCCGGAGAAAGGCCCCCACACAATGACACAAAGGACATCAGCTTTATTTACTGCCCAGCTCCGCGTGGCTTTGTGTCCCGGGGAGCTGCAGGGACGGGGACCAGTGTGGGAACCCGGCGGATTGAGATTGTTCACTGGAGCTTGCCCGGGGATGCAGGCTCGGTAAATCACCCCTGACAGACCATTGTTGCGAGGGGGGCTTTTGTTTGGTTTTGTTTTTCTGGAGTGGTGTTGGTTTTGCCCCGGGATGGCTTTGTAGTCCTGAAGGCAGGGTGGGTGTCGGGGGGCTGGGAAGGGGGGGGGCCCTGGCACCGGGCC
>VXAY01004618.1:822740-879056 GCA_013399855.1 Oxyruncus cristatus
GGGGGGGGCCCTGGCACCGGGCCCAGGGTGGGACAAAGTGCTTTCAATGGGCACATTCCCGGTTTTGTTTTCAGTTCTGATTATCCCCTGGCTCTAAACATGTTAATGAGCTTGGCATCTCCTTCAGTGATGAGGGCCAGAACTGAGGTGCTTCCTGGGCTTCCAGCTTACCTGGGAACTTTCCTGCTGGAGCATCCCAAAGCTCCTCCATCCCTGTTCCTCCCCTCAGCTCCTCCTCCCTTCGTGGCCACATCATTTAGGGCCGAATTTAAACCTCATACTTTGCCCTTTGAAAGATCTGGGCTTGGTTTTCACTGATCTGTCATCTGAGGAAGGAAAAGAACGACCCTGGAGAGTAACACTCTAATAAACCACTTGATATCTAGGAAGGGAGAGAGTGTAAATGATGCTTGTTGTGTCCCAGGTCTTCCTGAAATTATACAATGGCAACAGAGAATAATCAGCCTTCCCAAAGCAAATACACTCCTGCCACCAGCCCGGAAAGAGCATTTGTAGAGTCATGAGAGACATCCTGACATGTCTGTGCCCTGCAGACCTCAGAAGTGGTTCACATGCCCCGTATTCCATTCCCTGTCACTGAAAGGAATGAAATTTCACATGGAATTTCAAACGTCAGACGATTTTCAACAGCAAAACCATCCGTGGCATGTGCTCGTAAAAATTCGTAACACTTTAAAGAGAAAAAAAAAAACCCAGGATAAACAAATATTACCAGGGGAGGTTTCACCTTCAGAGGCTGAAAATGGTGGACAGGAGTTTAAAAAAGCAGATTATGGAAAGGCCAACAACTGCTCAAAGCAGAGACTGAGCACCTTTGAGCGGCTGGATAGAAGAAAATAAATAAATGTTCCTGCCTTTGTGGGATCATCATCTGTGACCATAAGTGCTGTGTTAATTGTGCTGGTGCTCAGGGAAAGGGGTGGAGATGGAGTTTCAGAAAATGTCTGTGTGTAACAGTGGGAGAGGAAGAGGGAAGGGTTAATTAGGTGCCAGAGGAAGGTGGTCAGACACCAGAACACGTGTCCAAGAGAACATGTGCCCAGCAAACCCAGCCCCTTGCACCTGTCACCCACTGGCACCTCTTTTCATTTCCGCAGATAAAGGCAAACCCTTTGGAGTTTCTAAATGTCCAGAAAGCTCTGGAGGTTTAGAAACCATTTCTCTGAGGTGATGCCTGGCAGCACAGGGTACAATTCCTCCCTCACGTATTTGCTCAGGGGTAAAACCAAGCTGACAGTGCCATTTTTAGCTGTTGGGCCAACACACGTGGAAATCTGGGGTTCTTCTGCAACCCAAGAAGCCAAAAATGCCATGTGGGGAACCCGGTGGCTGCTTGGGAAGGGGGCTGTCTCTGGAAGGGTGGGCAGAAGCGGCGCCCCGCGGGCCAGTGAACACGACTTTCGCAGTGCCTTCTTGAGCTTGAAGAGTTCCAGGGCTTGGCTTCCCTTTTCTCCTCATCTGTATCCCATCCAAGAGGCATTTTTCTTGCCTGCCTCGCTGGCCTGGAGCTCTTTGTCTCAGCTGTGTGTCCTTCCTCTCGGCCTGACGCCAGAGGCACAGATGTGCAGGATGGGAGAGGAAGACCAGGGGCTGGAGAAGCTTGGGCTTGAATTTGTCAGCAAGCACTTGACATCCCCACGGAGCTGTTTACTTCCCTCAAATCCCACCTGTGCACTGCAGGGTTTTCAGCCAAGCCCAGCTGGGAGGGAGGCCAAGGGCTGAGTAGATCCCCGTGGGCTTTTACGCCTTTCAGGAGCTCCCCTGGAACTGCAGCTTGAGATGAGATGAGCCAATGCTTTTGTTTCCTTTCCTTTTTCCCCCCCTCCCACCCTCTTCTTCTACATGAGACAATCACGAGCTGTTTGATGTGCAGTAGAAGGGGCTGTTTCTGTTCAATAACATAATAACGTCCTTACAAGGAAGACTAAAATGGCAGAGCTCTGACAACAGGGATGTGCCTTTTCTCCTGGCATTTTCCCTCCCCTTGGGGCTTGTCCCATGGCCCAATTCCAATGTCAAACCACCTCTGAGTGTGCAGAACTTATCTCTGGGAGGGGGGGGGGAGCTGAGCAAATATTTAGATGCATGAAATGCACACAAAGAGCTAAATAAGCAGCTGATTTTCAGCTCTTGATGGCTGGAGTTTCTGCACAAACAACCCACCTTGTGTCCTTTCCACAGTAGGGCATTTCCAGGATTTCCTATTTTCAGGCTGGGAAAAAGAAAGCAACAGGTTGCATGGCAACAGAAATTTTATTTCTGTCTTTGAGAGCAAGAATTCTCCTTCTGGACAAGCCCTGGTACAGCTTTTGTGGGGAAGCATCACAAGACCAAGTTGATACCCAAGAATTTTGCTCTCTTGGGAAAATGGTTGTCAGCAGCAAAGGATCAGACTTTGTGTGATTATCACCTAAGCTCTAAAGCATCAACATCTGTGTTAGAGTTATGGTAGTGGAAATGCAGAATAATTTCATTAAATAGCTTTAAATTAGGTTCTTATTTTTCCTTTTCCTTTTTACCTTAAATTTTTCCTTTGTTCTGGTCATGTGACAAACACATCAGGGGTGTTCCAGTGCAAATGAGACACTGCCCAGATACCCAATTCTTCCATGGAGACCTGCTCTCTGTATTAATAGAATCATTTAACCACAGACTCAGGAAGGTTGGAAAATACCTCTAATATCACCAAGTCCAATCATCAACAGTAGATGCCAGAAAAGCCATCAGTTCCAGGTATGTCCTTTTACAGTTATTGAGGATTGGGAATTGTCTTTGAGAAGAAGGATAAGGGAAAATTCCTGGAGTAGTATCAGTAAGGAACAGAGAGGAGTAATGTGTTGGAATATATCGAATTCAAAAGCAAGGCAGGCACTGAAGCAGCTCACTGTGTGTGTCATCCACACAGGCTGTCCAAAATATTTCCAATCTTCTCCTTTCTCAAGGAAAAAAATTGGATTTCAATTGGCTGAAACAGTTTTTGGATATCTGTGAACTCTATTTGCATTCCTTCCCACTGCTTTTCCTCCTTTCATTTACAAAAACTAACAGCACAGCAAGGGAAAGGAGCACTGTTCACAATCTGCCTATTACTTCTATTTTCAGCAGCAACAGGAGTTGCAGCTCTGTGACAACACATCAATAATTTCTCCGGGAAAAATAAAAAGGAAAGGCAAAATATTCTGACCATCTTTGGCAGAAACCAGCACAGACCACGCTGAGATCCGTGCTGTGGGAACAACAGCCCTGGACAAGCCACGTCTGTCTGCAGCCATCAGCGTCCTCCCTGTCAAAACAAATGTGTTTATCTCTTTTGCAAACGCTTTGAAACATGTTGGAGAAGAAGTTTTACACACAAGGCTAAAATCCCACAACTCTCATCACTTACACTGTTCCTGGAACAGAAAGGCAGGAAAATACACGTTAAAAAAAAAAAAACAAAACAAAACAAAAAAACAACAACAAAAAAACCCAAACACCCTGAAACCCCAAACAATCTTTTTGTTGAGCTGGGCTTTTCGAGGAGGGAGAAAAACCAAAGCATTTGGTAGCAATTAATATGCCCCCTCCATTTGCAGTTTTAATTCCTGTGCAGATGCACAGTGTTGTTATTCTAATAACTTCCTGTGGTGCTGCCTTTTTCTGTAAACCTCAACGCCAATTAAAATGTGATCCATCACCCAGTGCTTCCGAAACAAAGGGCAATGTCCAACTTTCTGATACAGCCAGGAAAAATCCCAGTCAGTCAAAAGAAGACTCAGGAGAGGGGTAAAAAAAAAAAAAAAAAAAAAAAAAAAAAAAAAAAAAAGGAATAAAAAGCATTCAAGTCTTCCCATTTCTGTAAGAAAGAGCAGAAGAAAATGTTCTTTTGTGTGAGTGTTGTAAGAGGAACAGACCGAGGGGTTTGGGCTGTGTGAGGAGGCAGCAGCCAGGCTCCCACTCAGCGAAGAGGTGATTAAGAAATGAGATGACAGTGTCTGGATGCTCCCCCTCTGGGGGAAGCAGCAGGGCTTGGGTGGTGGAGGCAGATGTAGCTGTGGTTTGGCAAAAAGCTGGAGGCAACTTTGGGGCAGGAGCCAGGGAATGCCCCCCCTGCTCCGTGTGCGCCGGGATTGTGCAGCGATTCACGATGGTGCCACCAAGGCTGGCAGTAAATACAAGGTGGCAGCTCCTCGGGGCTTCACCAGCATGTTAAAAAGGGCTGATGGGCTTCTTCTGTCTGCCCTGAACCACAGAGCTGCCTCTGCAAAGCAGGCCAGCCTCAGGCAGAGGGCTGCGTGCTCCTGTTTGTGTGCAGGACACGGCCGTGGCACCCAGGAGGGGCTTTTCCCAACATATCCCACGTCAGCAGTGAGGAGGACTCACTCAGTGGGCCCAGCCCTCCTCAGGGAATGACTTCACCTGGGAAGTTTCTTGCCATTAGGTGCTCAAGAAACACCTGCACGTGGCACTCAGTGCCACGGTCCAGTTGGCAAGGTGGCGTTTGTTCAAGGGTTGGGCTTGAGGATCTCAGAGGTCTTTTCCAACCTAAATTATTCTGTGATTTCTGATGTTCTAAGACCAGTGAGGAACCACCTGGAGAAGGATACCCGGTACCTTGGGAGAACTTGGTGTTCTCCAGGTACTCACTGGCTGCTGCATCAGTGTGGTGACTGCAAAGTGGGGAGTTGCCCAAGGTTTAAGGGGTATCAGCTGTAAAAATATTTTGCTGATTTTCCAGGAGGATTCTCAACAATTACAGGGATCAGGGTGCAGGGAGCTCTCTCCAGTACTGAGTGAAGACAAGCTTGCAGAAGACCCTCTGTTCCCAACTGCCTGTGCTCCATCATATTCGGCTGCATGTGGGGACAGCAGGGAGATGGGAAGGATAGATTTGGGGTGGATGGTGTTTCTGGAGTGAAAAAATCAGTACTTGTCTCTAAAATAAAACATAAACTGTTCAGTTCCAAAGGGACCTTGTTCTCATTCACACCCAAGCTTGGTGTCTTATTCCTGAGGTTTTAAATCCGAGTCAGGAGACAACGAGCATCTTCTCCCATTCAGCTGCTGACTGTCTGCTCTGCCCTTCAGAGAAAGAACAGGAACAAAGACATCCAAGTGTTTGCCTTTTCCAGCATCCAAAGAAATGCCACAAGCCAATTTGCAACAGGCCAGACACATGTGTGTCCTCCCAGAGGTGGGTCAGGAGGGCAGAGGAGCGGCTGCGGGAGGAGGAAGGGGAGGTTGTTTATTTATTTCTACCCCCTCCAAGCCTGTTTTCTCCAGGCGAGAATCCTTGCCAGGCCTATTTACGGAGTTCAGCCTGGGGATCGTGAGAATTGCAGCTTCCAGGCAGCTCAGGGTCCGTGCTCTGAGCTCACCCACCACAGATGTGTCCCCTGTCCTTCTGCTGGACCCTCAGTCCTGCTTTGGGGGAGGCAAAGTGGAGGGGACACAGGAAAAGCACAAACTAGAGAAAATCTGTGCCGGTGAAAGCACAGTAAAAACGTGGCATCTTCATTGCCACCTGCCACTCAGATTGTCATAATTGTATTTCTTAATTCAGCATTTCTTCGTGTGTGGACGTTCATATAGTTTAGAGGTTGGAAGAGTAAACTCTTTCTGAGGGCCATAAGCAGGTTAACAGCTTGCCTGAAAACCACCCCTTTCCTGGCCAGGATACCTGTTTCCATGTCTCCCTGTCTTCTTGCTGGCTTCAGACTGTACTTTATGAAGCAGACCTGGAGGCGACATGAAGGGATGCAGCTCTGAGGACCTCACAAGAAAAGTGCCACTTAATCCTGTCTTTAAACCTGTCATATTCCTGCTCATTAGCTGGTTAGTCAGGAGTGTAAGGAGCCTAAACTCCATTCCAGGAAAGCCTTTAAAATCCATGACTTTATGTTAATGTAATCCAGGAACCCAGGCTCGTGGTCTGCTTGCAGGAAGAACAGCATCTTCTTTCTCCTTTGTGGTGTAAATACGTGTTTTTATTGGGCAAGTTAAACTAGAAACAACGATGGTATCACATAATCACCCCACTGTGTTCGGATGTATTTCTTTCTGGTGATGTCTTGATGGAGGTCCTGGGCTCTTCATCAGACTTTGATCTATCTGATGAGGGAAAACTCGAAGGCATCAAGTCTTGTAGCAGTGTCAAGGAGGACTGAAGTGCCTAAATTGCATGTGAATCAGGTGACAGTGATAAAAGAAGCATTTGATACTAATTAGTAGGTTTATTTTCAAAGTTATAATATTATTGAGTGAGTGAAGTGGTAATATTTTTGCATTCTGGTTGTTATGGAGGTAAAAAATTGATGGGTCTAGTCACCTTTAAGAGTGATGCATTTGTGTGGATAGATTGAAAAAGGAATTTAAACCCATGTTTGTCCATCTGCAATATGTTCTTCCCAGAAACATTGTGTCAGATCCTCCCGTGGCTGAGTTGATTTATTGTGCAGCTACAAATCCTGAATGTATCATGTAACTGCATGGCATGGAAGGATAATCACTGGAATTTGGGAAAAATTCTGGCAGTTGGTGTAATATTTTGTCCCTTGCTGTCCTTCAGCATGATGTCTTTTATTCTTTTCTTCCTGGTTTCCTAAGGAACTACTTTATCAAACCCTGTTTTTTAGAGGAGAACTCTGCTCTTGCCTTAGTTTCTGTAATCTGAACACGATCAGGCCGAAAATACAAACATTGATTTTCCCCTTGCCCAGGTCAGGCAGAGAACAGAAACCTCTCCCGTGAAGATATTAGGGGGAGTTTTAAAACATAGGACCTGGGCAATAACTCCAAGTCAGGGACTCACTCCAAATCCATCGTGAGGTTTGTAAATAAGTTGATTTGAGCTCAGCAGCTGATTGCAAGTCACTCGTGAGGAGTCAATCTCAAGCCTGGCATCTTATTCCTGAGATTTTAAATCCGAGTTAGGAGACAATGAGCATCTTCTCCCATTCGGCTGCCGACTGTCTGCTCTGCCCTTCAGAGAAAGAACAGGAACAAAGCGATTTGCCTTTTCCAGCATCCAAAGAAATGCCACGGGCCAATGTGCAAGGGGCCAGACTCACGTGTGTCCTCCCAGAGGTGGGTCAGGAGGGCAGAGGGGGGGCTGCCGAGGGGGGAATATTCATCAAAGATATACTAAAACAGAAAAAAAAAAAAGGTAACGTAAAGTCTTGCCTCATTTCACAAGCAAGAAGAATTTCTTGCCTTAGACAAAGGGGAAAGTGCTTCCTGCCCGAGAGATAAACCAGAGCTTCGGGGATCTGCAACGAGCCCCCTCTGAGATCCCCCTGCCCAGCCAGCAGCAGCGCCGGCGGGATCCCGCGGAGCTGTTCCCTGGCTCATTTAGCCCGGTGTACACACCGGGAAAGCACAGCCCGCCCCGGGCAAAGGCCTCGCACAGAACCCGTTTGCAGGCACGGCGTGAGGTCAAGTTGTAAATTTTTGGCCGGGGTTTGTTTGGCACGGCCCTGATGGATCGGGAGTCCCGTGTTTGCTCAGATGGTCCTGGAAAGGGAAGAGGGGCTGGAAAAGGGCTGCTGGGCTGATGCAGGCGAGCAGGAGCCCAGGCATGTGCTGCCCACCCCGGGAAGGCTCAGTGAACCTGAAAGCCTCCCAACATCTGGCTGCAGCTTGGCTTTGTTTGCTTTAGGCTTTCCCCACCCCGACCACCCCGGAGGAGCCGGGATGGACCCGAGTCCTCACACGCGGCTCTGGGAGGGGGGGTCGGGCACCAGCAGGGCTGTGGGGACAGGGAAAGGGGCTCCAGGTTGGGAGTCTGGCTCACACTGTCCTGAAACGAGCTCCCGGCACAGGAGCGTTTGTCCCAGCCGGGTTGCTGTAGAGGCTCATCTGCCCTGTCCCATCCAGGGGGTGTTAAAGATCTGTACAAGGTTTTATCCATCAAAAAGCCTTACTTTCCCTCCTCTAAGTCTGTGTTAGCTGGTGCTAAAAAAACTATCATCTGCTTCAGCAAACTTGGCCCGGTGCATCCTTGGATATCAGAGCTGTAACTGCCAGGATTTGTCCTCCATGGAATAATTCCTTGATCACTTTGGCATCAAGTTACCCAGGGAATTCAAATACTAAAATATGAGCTTTTGGTTCTTCCCATTGTGCTCCTTCTATTTCGTTTCAGACCGAGGTGCAGCTTTCACAGGAATTACAATACTTTTAAGCTGCTTCTATTCGTGTTAACGGAGCTCCCTCTTGTGGGTGAAGCTCTCCCAGCTCCCAACCTGCCTTCACTGCCCTTTTTACCCGATCTTCTTGCAAGAATTATCCTAAAAAAACGAACTCACTGATAGGAAAAAAAAAAAAAAAAAAAGTTGGTTAGTTGAGTTTTATATTTACTTACAGCCTATCTTATTCACAGTATATTACAGAACACAGCTTCTGTTCCAACATCCTTCAGATTGCTTTTAGAACTAAAACTTAACTTTCGGGGTTTCAGTTCATCTTGTCTATGTGGGAAAAGTCACACACTTATTGATGACAGAGGAACTATTCTCGGATTTAAATTACTTTCTCTGCCATGTATTCATCGACCCAGCTCAGTCAAGCTGCGACATGACAATCCACGGATTAATATTGCATTATATTTAGTCAGAACCTGTTTGTTCCCAGGTGAACAGTGTAATCATCTCTGCATGTTCTGAGATGGTCTGTGCCAAATCCAACAAGTACTTTCAGTGGTGCTACATGTCTATAAATATGCAGATACATACAGAGAGGGATAAGCAAAGTTCACAGGATATCTTGGGACACAATTAAATTCTCCGTCACAGAATTTTTGTTTTAAAGCTGAAAAGGCACATAACAATTTTAAATTAAAGTTGAATGCTAATTCCTCGGGGAACATGTTAGAAGGAATAAAGATGTCTCGAGTCCAGGTTTAAAGAGGAAAAGGAGCCCTTGGAAGTCGTTCCATCCAAGCAGGACTCTTCCAGCAGCTCCAGTTTCCTGCAAACTCTGCTGACAAAAGGCATCTCAGAGGAGACTCGAGGTGTGCCAAGTCCTGCTTCGACACACGGTGGCAGCAAGGGACTGGCTCTGGCAGGGCTGGGCTCAGCAGAGCCCAGCTCTGTCCCCGGCCCAAGGACAAGTGTGCCCTCCTGAAGGGAAAAAAAACCTCCTCCGTGTATTTACAGGAGAGATCTCGGAGCAGAGATGTTCTGTTCCGAGCTGTGACTCTGAGCATTGGCATCCCAGCAATGCCTCTGCTCTCCAAGCCCCCAGAGCTGAAGACCAGCTGCTCCCCGTCCTGTTTATCAGCCTGTCAGTCCTTGAAGAGGGGGGTGAGAGCACTTGCACTGTCTCCAGACTCACCTGAGTGGCCCCGGTGCTGGAAAATCGGCCCTTGGACACCTGCGCAGCCCCTGTGCTTTCTCTGCATTATGTTTTCTGTCCTTTCGTGGCTCAAATCCTTTAACTTAAGGAGGTTTAAGAGGAGAGGAGGCTCTGGAGAGACCTTACTGCACCTTGTCAGGACCTAAAGGGAGGATATAAGAATTGAAACACTAAAATATGAGCTGGGGACATAAAATACGATGGGGACAAACATTTTAGCAGCACCTGTTGCCAGAGGACAAGGGGGAACAGCTTTAAACTGAAAGAGGGCTGGTTTTGATAGGATAGAAGGAAGAAGTGTTTTACACTGAGGGTGGTGAACGCTGGCACAGGTTGCCCAGAGAGCTGGTGGGTGACCCACCCCTGGAAACATTTAAGATCAGGGTGGCCAGAGCTCTGAGCAGCCTGGTCTAGTTGAAGATGTACCTGGGGCTGGACTGGAAAGGTCCCTTGCAGCCCTGACTGTTCTATGGTTCTCTGTGTCCTCGGAGCCTTCCTCTCCTGCACGAGCACCCAAAGGACATTAGTCCTTATTAATTACAACTTCATCAACAGAACATGTCTCACGGGTACAGATGGTAGTACAGATGAGTCCCTGCAAGGCCAGAGGGAGGACACAGAAGCCAACCTGGTAACCATCAAACCATCACACAGGGGCAGGGCCTCGCCAGCTGCTGAGTTGGGAAAGAACAAAGTCACCCCAGCATATATTTTTTTTTTAAAGGAAAAAGCAGTAGGTGATACCAAGGGGGAGGGTGGGAGGTCTGCTCTGAGGCAGGTGTTTAAACCCCTGTTTTATCAGCATTTCCTCCTGGCTGGCCTAGATGACACTGCCTGCTGCTGTGGGATGTTCTCCTGGAAGAGCAGGAAGCCCATGCCAGGATGTGGCACCTCAAAATCTGGTGTGATGACATCAAGATTCACTTTACCCACCTCCACGAGGTCCAGCCAAAGGCTATTCTCCTTTGATTCTCAGGTATTTATCTATAAATACCTAATTCCTTTAACCTGTTCTTGCAGAAGGGATCAGAGGGGTCCAGCAGTTCGACAATCACTCCGTATCATGCACCAGAACCTGTACACTGGGTTCACTTCACATTCCAATTTCAGCCTGGTCATGTCAGCTTTAACCAGCATTTTTGTGTGAATAAGTGGCCTACTTTTATAATTGCTCACTGTAAGTTCAAAATACTTTCTTCAGCTTCTACTCCACTTATTTTTCCTTCAACCGGTCCTGTCTTACTTGTATCAACCCCCACATGTGTGGTGACAGAGGGGAAACCCTCATTTTATTCAGCACTATCTTTGTTCTTTGTTCATTTTCCACAGTCCAGCAGGATATGGACACAATTCTTTCCAAAATTACTAACTGAAATTTAGGTCCATCCTAATAATTAACGGGCAATTCCAGTTGGCTGAGAAGAACAAACCTCCTCACTCCTAAGCCTGTCCAAGTGATGGCAAGACTGAAGGTTTCTGTTCTCAGGGGCTCAGTGCTGTTCTCAGTGTTTCTCCATCAGATTGCTCGGGCCAAAATGAACTTCAGACACATCCATCACGGCCAGAACTGCCAAATTTTGGCCAAGATTTTGGGAGAAGCCACACTCAGTCACCCACCAGCAGTACCCACCTTCCAGCCACAAGCAGAGCAAACCCCCGGTGCTTCCCAGTTAAGTTGACAGTTCTTTATTCTCTTGAGATCTAAGTGGTTTAAGCTCTGCCAGCTCAGTTTGACACAGTCCAGGGAGCACTTGTATGATCAGCCAACAGGAGTGAGAGGAGAGAGGATGGAGGAGCAAGGACAGGAGATGGGCCAGAGGGGTGATACAACCCAGGTGAGGACACTTGGCCAAAGAGAAAAGAGGAGACACCTCTGCCTCAGTGTAGGATTGAGGCTTCCAAGTCCTCTCCATGCTCCTGTCACCCCTTTCAGCCATGAAAACTCTGGGCCCAGCCCTGCCTGCCCTCCACAGTGACACACCATCCTCCAGCTCCTGCTGTGTCCCATCAGCTGTCACACCAGACAACTTGAGGCCTCAGCAAAAGGTCACTCCATAAATACGTTTTCCTTCGCCAGGTTTCCAAGGCACCTTTCGGAGTCAGAGCCTCGGCATCTGCCCCCGGAGCCCTCAAGGAGCTGGGTTACCCTACACCTCAGAAAGTGCTGCCAGGCTGAAATGGAGCCCCACGACCTCAGCGCCTCGCGGGGTGTGATGGGGGCAGGGGCAGGTGGCAGATGACAGAGCTGGGAACGGCCCAGGGCACGGCAAACACAGCTCCCAACCCCCCTGGTGAAGGTTCCCGAGCACCTGCCCCTCTCACACCGGGAGCCTGCAGCCACAGAACAAAAACAAGATAAAACCCCAAAGCCCTCGTTTCCCTCCTCCTCGGGAGGCCTGGCCGGCTGCCACCCCGGGGAGGTGGCAGGAGTTCAGGGGATGAGGAAGACAAATCTCTGCACCACCCAGTTACCTCATGGAAAGCAAGCCCAAGAAAGTGATCTCTGATTAATGGCCCTCTTTAGCTCCCAGGAAGGACAACCGAGAGCCAGACAGATTTAAATTCTGCCTGAGCACCATCTGCGCCTTTGTCCGACTTCCTGCAATTCGGGTAACGTTTGGGAGGTGCCACTTAAATAGGAACCATCTCCCAGTGCAAGCCCCTGGTATCACTGGGCGTAAAATGGGACAGTCTTGGGTGAGGTTTTATTTGTTCCAGTGAATAAAGGAGAACCAAGCTCGTGTCAGCCTCTGGTATAAATATCCAGGGCACGAGCTCCTGCCCTACAATGGCTTCGAGCAATCTGGGAAATCACGTGATGGTTTCACATTTATCACACCAAGGCAAAAATAACGGTCCCAATAATGACCAAACTGAGCTGATTTCGTTTTGTTTTTAAATACAGTATGAGCCTCCAAAACCTTGCATTTCAAGGCCCTGTTTGCAGGAGTATTTCAGGCACAACATCTGTTAGTCAATGGGTAAACATGTCCCTCTGCATGTGTAACCATTTAGGGCAGTAGAAAGGTCTATCTGAAATTAAAAAGCCATATTTAGCTATAACTGAATAAACCAGCCAGCTAATATTTGGTGTATTTATGGAAGAAAATAGGGAAATTGGGCTAAAAATTGCTTCAGATGAAAACAAACAAGTAAACAACAACAGTAAATCTGAACAACAGCATTTCTTTCCTAAGCCATCACATCATTTTTATGTCACCGTGCTTTAACAGGGCCTGCATTTTATTATATTACCTAATGGCTGCTTTTTATGTGCTAAAGTCTCCTCCCTGCACTGCACATACGCAGCAGGAACACTTGCTGGATGAGATGTTGGTCAGGATATGGCAATTGCATAAAACAAGGCAAGAAGGAATGTCAGGAGCTCATCCATGGGACCATTTTCTGATGTTTAAGGACAGCTGAGTACTTTTCCAGACCACCAATAAACCAGATTTATAAGAGATAATCAGTCCTCTATATGGACATTTAATTTGCACAAGGTGTGCATGGAGCAATTCTCAGCATGTCCTTCACATACAACTCCTGTCCAAGGGACACTCACAGCACAAGAACCTCCCAGACCCTCTGGATGAGTTTTCCATGACCCCAAATCAAACAAATTAAGGCTTTTCTGAAGAGAGACTTGTTCACTTGAACACAACTCACCTCTTCATGGGGCACCAGCACAGCGACCCTGCTCAGGGAGCTGGACAAAGAGACATGAACCTCACTCAGCCAGGTGATAATTAAGGAGCTAATGAATGTTTAGAGCTGTGCAAATGAGGCACAGAGAGGTGTTGCTGGGGGTCCCAAATAAATCCCTCCACACCAAAGGGTTCATTATCCCTATGAAGTTCAGGTGTGGAGCAGATCCACCGCTCCTGGATTATCCCAACAATCACCTGGGCTGGGAGATGAACACCCTCAGTGCCCCCAGTTTTCCTTGGATACAAGAAAGCCAAGTGCTCCCAGGCTTTTGTGCCTTGTGTTTTGGTCCCTAACAGAAGATGTTCTCCCTCTGTTTGCAAACACTCTGCTCCCAGCCTGGGATTGCTGTGCAGGAGGAGCCCTGTGCCATAAAGCCCACGGGGGCAGGGCATCCATTTCCTTCTATTGATTTTTGAATAAAAGAATTGTTCATTTAATATTTTGGTTTGATTGCTTTGCTAAACGTATTGATTTGCAGCACAGAAGAAACAGGATGCCCATGAGTCAGAGCTATTCTTCAGCAAGAATCCCCATTAGATAATACATT
Source organism: Oxyruncus cristatus (assembly GCA_013399855.1). Classification (NCBI taxonomy): domain Eukaryota; kingdom Metazoa; phylum Chordata; class Aves; order Passeriformes; family Cotingidae; genus Oxyruncus; species Oxyruncus cristatus. The sequence continues at coordinate 836,353 of VXAY01004618.1, forward strand.
CTGCTAAGAATTACAGCTGCTCAGGCTTAATTATGATTAATTTATTCCCTCCCTTAGAGTGGATTAAATTTAATATTTGCAAGTGTTTTAATCCTTTCTAGATAAAACAACTCTGAACTGTCTGGAGCAGGGATATGTTAGAAATTGTGGTAGGAATAAGTCTGTTTTACTCGGGGTGTGTTGTGAATGACGGGGGAGGATTAGTGTCAAGGAACAGATTAACGTTTCCAGGCTGTACATACTGGGGTGGGATATGGGAATGGAAACATTCAGAGGAAAAAGAAAAAAATCAACAGGAGCACTTTTAAGAAGGCGAATCTGTATCAGCACAGCCAGTCTTCAGACAAAGAAACTCAGACTTTTTATTATATATGGGGTTTTTATATATTTAGAGATGATTAGATCTGGTTTTATTATATTAAAACCCCCTTTAGGGATGTGTGTGATCATTAAAGCACTGAACTAGACTTGGAGTCACACTAGTCCTACTCTTCTAGTATCAATTAAGTGTCTGGGGGGGGGGAGGGAAAGGATCACCTGAATTTCAGGTATCTTAAATCCAGCTTTACTTCCAAATATAGGCTTTAGGCTCCCTTTTGGGCAGAATCAGGAGCCAGGAACTGGGGGAATTCACAGCTCTTTCTGCAACGTGCAGAGGTGGCAGAGAGTGGGGAGAGTTAAAAATGACAAGAAAAATTTGGACTTTGGAAAGCCACGTTTGTTTGGGCATTTCCCTACCAAGTGTGTGCTGCAAACACTTCTCTCCACGAATATCTTAAAGAACATCAGAATATCAAAAGAGTTTTTCTGCCTCTGCTGTTTAAAATACTGCTAAAAATGGCTAAAACTTTGGATAAGGGGCTGCTGATATGAAAATATGACTCAAGCAGATATTTCAAGAAGTCAGTACAGGATATAAATGCTGAAGATAATGCCTGTGTTTTATCCTGAATATTGGAGCAGAGACATGCACAAACCACAGAACAATATTTATTACAATTCTATTAACTAAATAAACCTAATAAATGGACTAAGGGGAAGCAAAGAAGGGGGTGGTGAGGGAGTCAATAATAAAATGAAGCCCATCAGGTGAGGAGTTTCTCTGTGAGTATTTAGTGTCACTCCTACAATTATGTGCATTCCCCAGCCCCAGGGAACTCCAGCTCTGGGGGAGACACCCAGAGCTCCAGCAAAGTTGCTGGTTGAGTGTCCCTGGCTCTCACTGGGACTGGTTGCTGAGTTTATTGGGATATCTGAAGCAGATGATTAAAGGGATGGAGCACCTGCCCTGTGAGGAAAGGCTGAGAGTTGGGGTTGTTCAGCCTGGAGAAGAGAAAAAGATTTGGGGTGACCTTATTGGAGGCCTTTCAGTACCTAAAGGGGCTCCAAGGGAACTGGAGAGGGACTTTGGGCAAGGGGTGGAGAGACAGGACAAGGGGGATGGTTTTCAACTGAAAGAGGGAAGGGTTCTGTTAGATATTGGAAAGAAATCCTTCCCTGGGAGGGTGGGGAGGCCCTGGCACAGGTTGCCCAGAGAAGCTGTGGCTGCCCCATCCCTGGAAGTGTCCAAGGCCAGGTTGGAGCATCTTGGGCTAGTGGAAGGTGTCTCTGCCCATGGCAGGGGGTGGGACTGGATGATCTTCAAGGTCCCTTCCAATCCAAACCCTTCCATGATTCTGCTGCTTGCAGAATTCCTTATCAAAAAGAGATCAGACAAAGGATGTTGAACTCGACTCTGCAAGTTCCCACCTGTGCTGGGAATGTCTGCTCTGCCCCTGCAGCCTCTCCCTTCCCTCCTCTTCTTGCTGAGCTCGGTTTCAAAGTTATTTCCAAGAACACAAGAGGCATTTTTAGGACCTGGGTCACTCGGGGATATCTCGGTGCTGTCTCAGGCTGGTCCCAAACCCTTCTCGGAATCAGGTTACGAATAAGGGCACTGGACCAGTGTGGGCTCTGGGAGGGGGGAATGTCACCCTGGGGGGGCAACACCCATCACAGGGAGCACAGGGACAGCCACAGCAGGACATGTCACAGAGGGCTCTGTCCCCTGCCCTGGGAGCACAAGGTGGGAGGGATGTCAGAGTTGCCCAAGAATTCCCCAGAGATGCTGCCCACACTCCTGCTCATACATCCTCCTTACCCGTGGTCTCTCTCTCTATCAGTCCCTGATACTTCAGAATCAATACATAAATAAATTTTGGCTCAAATAAATGAAAATTGGATGTTTTCAGTGGTTGATGTTCCTCCCAGCCTGCTGAGCTGGTATCAGCATCAGGGAGTGACCAACAGGTACTGCAGGGGCCTGCTGACACCACAGACAAGAGGTTCCCTTCCCTTTTCCACAAAAACTGTGCTTTCTAAGGAATGATTTACCCACTTGCCTATGATACAAATGGAGGACGATTTCCTTTGCGCCCTAATTTCGCTCCAGTTGTTTTCCTCCCATCTGTCCCTCACTCAGGGACAGATCTAAAAATAGGAGAGGGCTGAGTGTCCCCCAGGAGGGCAGAGGGACCCCGACAAATGTCTCCAGGGCTGTAGTAAAGCAGCAGCCGATCATCAGCCTGTGTGAGTTACTCACAACAAACCTCCTGATTTCTCCTTTATTTGCCCTGAGTCAATACAGCCTCTCTATTGGCAAACATTTGTTTTAGAGCTACTGATGGCAGGGCAGGGGCTGGAAAGTTCTTGACGGGGAGGGCTTGTCTGGGAAGGGCTGCTGAGGTATCACTTTCCTGGAGGTTTCCATTCTCCGAGTGTTTCAAGGGGCTGCAGCCAAAACAACTCCTTTTATTTGCCATCAGGGCGATCCTCTGCCTGGAGCGTGGAGATGGAGAGTCCCTGCATGGCTTGTGAACCAAATATAGGGTTAAAAATTAAGCCTGGGGGTGGACAGGACACCAGTGGACAGACACAACCCCCCCTGCCAGCCCCTGGGCACCCCAAATACCCTCAGTCAGCACATCCAGGGCAGATCCTTCCCCCCAGAGCACCCCGGGCCGAGGTGCTGAAAAGCTGAACAGCTGCTGCCCGTGTTCAGCCCATTCTGTGGATAAACAAAGCTTGGATTCCGCAGCGATGTTTAAACCAGCATCTTTAGAGTGAACATATGTTTACACTCATTATGCATATGTTTATTAGAGCTGGTCATAATGTTTTGACAGGGAAAAAAAAAGGTGGGGAGGGGGAAAAAGCAGTTTTGTCAAAACTGAAATGTTTTGCCAGATTGTTTCAATTTCTTCTCCTCAGTAATAGTAAAATATTTAACTTGGAGAGAGTAAGCATTTTGCTTTAATTTTCCTGTCACGGTAGAATATTAATATTTAGTATGATGCTTCTTCATTATTGAAGGAAAATGTTCCAGTGTTTCTGATTGAACATTTTGGGGAACCTTCTTTTCCAGAGGATTTTTTGACATTTTCTCTTCAGAACAATTCCCCAAATTTAGCCTGGTCATGCTGCAGAGTTACATCAGCCCTGGGTATCACTGTGGCACCTCTACCTCTTAGAACACAAGAAAAGAGAGGGGAACAACCCACTCCATGAGACAAAGCTTTCTTGAAGTTATTTTCCCTGCTCTAAATAAACAGCATTATCAGCTCTCATGATTTTATCAGAAGCCTCCTGCCCTGTGGTTTATTTTTTTATATCAGTTCCCACTATCTACTGATTTATAGCAAAGCCAAAGTGACAAGGAAACAGCCAGCAACAAGGCACATGAGTTTCTGGCCATTGCAGGTTTTGAATAAAAATAATCTAAAATATGACCCAAGGGGCTCAGAAACCCAAAGCGAAGTAAAAAGAACTCAAACTGTATCACTTCTGAAAAGTCTCCTGTTTTTTACCAGTCAGTCTCCTGATTTCCTTTGGCTTTGGCAGAGTACTTCCATGGATCTGAGGCCGACAGGATGATACTCTTCCTTCTGTGCCTCTCAGTGCGAGTCACACTCGGGATATTTCTCTGCCTGCATGTGCTCCACGGTCTGCTGTCTGAAACAGAGCCTTGTAACAGCCAAATTCACCTCTTCTGCTGCTGGAAAAGCCCACTTTACAGCCAGTTGAGTCTGCTCAGCTTCCCCATATCAAAGAGAAAAAAAAACCCAAACAGCAACACTGTTTTTGTGCTCTCGGTTGTGCCTCTTCAAGGGCTGACCCCAAGTAAGGGTGGGAAGAGCAGCCTCAGAGCCATTGCTCTGCAGGGCAGAGCAAACCACACCCTTCTCTGGGCTCCAAAGAGTGAGGAAGTCAAAAAGAACCCCTGATTGAAGGTGAAAGCCCTACTGGGTACCACTGGCAGAGATCCAGAGCCCCCACTCTGCCCCCGGGCACTGCAAGCCCCCAGCAAGGGCAGCAGAGGCTGTGCCCAGCCAAACCATGGCTTAGACCGCAGGAAGAGACAACTCACTGCCTGGAGAGCTGCAACCCACGGAAAATGGAGAGAAGAAAAGTGTGAGAACCTTAGTCAGTGCAACAGCACCCCACCTCAAAGGCTCTGTGAGCTGAGAGCACTGAAAGGAGCAGAGGAGACCCAGCAAAGCTTCCTAACAAGGCTTCTTTCCCCCTTCTGCTGAGCAGAGCACCCACAAAACCCCACCCCTAAACCCCCAACCCATAATCTTACCTGCTTCAGGTGTGCTAGAGGAGGAAGAAAGGCTTAAATAGCTCTTCCCCACCCACACCCCCCCAGCTGATGGGGCACCCACAGGTGCCTGCCCTTACCTGCAGGAGGTCCCCACAGCTGCCAGGGATCCCCTGCAGGGTATTAGAGGAGAAGGGCCAGGCAGGGGTAGTCTTTGGTTTCCAGAAAGACTTGAGAGAGAGGGGACTTTGTGGAGGTGCTCATTTTCCAGCCCTGAGAGGTGTCTGCACAGAGTAAGTCCTTATTTTTTTTATTTTTTTCGTGTGGGTTTCCAAGTTGTTTAAACCTGCTTTTGATGGTTCTGCTTAATTTTGTACAGCAGCTCATGTGCTTGGTGGGGTTTTTTTCTAGTGTACAAGCGATGAGAAATGTGTTTTTTGTCTCTTTGCTCCTTATTTTATTTGTTGGGGAGGGATGTGCCTGAACTGCACATGAAGGAATAACCTCCTGTTGTTTGGGGTGTTGATATTTACTGTGCATTTTGTGCTGTTGTAGGTTGAAGTCAGTCACAGACTGTTACTATGAGCTGCTAATATTTTTCTTTTGTGGGTTGAAGTGTGTCTAGTAAAAAAAATTGAGCTTTCTCTTGCATTTTATAACTTCAGTAAAAAAGCAACTGAGCATTTATTAGGCCTTTTGACTTGCTGGTAGTGTTTACTCTTGTATTCAAGAAGGTTCTGGTGCTGGTAGCTTTCCCTAATTCTGAGGAAGTGACTGGGAAATACCTGTGTTGTTACAGCAGTAACAGAGTCTCTCACTTCAATTTCCCATGAAAAATGGAGAAATAATAGACATAAATGAAGATTTTTCACATTGCTAAAATATTTTAGAGGCTGTAAGGCCTTGAGAGTTGTCTGCCTTTACTGCAGGAGCTACTGTGAGTCTGGGGATGCTCTGAAGAGCTGCAGGGATCTCAAAATTGGGGTAGCAACTCTCCTAACTTGAAAACACAGAAGTTTCCATAGGTGTATCTGTGCTCTTGGCCTGACAGCAGTACTTGAGTTCTGAAGCCAATCACCAGCTGTGCCACAGGGTTGGGATGAGAAGCTTTTAGTAACCTGATAGTCTTGAATATGAAGTATTTTATTTTCCTTGCTGGAGGATAAATAAGCTGAGGGGTCCCACATATAACCAAGCAGCCAAGGATACATTTAGGGATGTGTGTATATATATAAAAATACATATACACACATGCTATTTTGAATATAGGGGCTGTGATGATGGAATCAGTGACCTTGTATCTGTTCAGGGCTTGCTTCCAACTGTGCTACAAGTGTATTTTTTAGCCTGACCTCTTTGTCTTTCTCCCCTTTCCCCCTTTGCCATATAAAACTTGGCTCAAAGAGCAGCGACCTCAAGGGGGTTGTTTCCACTGCCTGCAGTGGTGTCTGGACCAGACCCAAGGGAGGGGGAGCAGAATGGAAGAGCTCCCCAGAGGGTTGGGAATGAGGGATTTCCTCTCTTTCCAAACAGTCGACAAAGCACAGCCTCTCACCTGCTTGTTTTTGCTCCCTCACTCCTGCAAGTCAGTGGCCACTGTGCAGCAGCACACGACGGGTGCAGGGCCCTGCAGAGGATAAATCTTCATGGCAGCAGCTCTCCAGGTGGATCTTGGAGGCAGAAAGGAGCCCTGAGAAACAATTTCCCTGTGCTGCTGCTCTGGTGTCCCTGCTGGAAGTCCAGCTGTCCTTCCCTGGGCCAACCTGACCCCGACACCCTTTGGGGCACAGGATCCCTGGAGGGTCCTTGGGTGGATCCCCACCCCTGGCATTGTTCAAGAACCGAGGGGATGTGGCACTCAGTGCTGTGGTTTAGTTGATGTGGTGCTGTTTGCTCAAAGGTTGGAGTTCTTGGAGGTCTTTTCCAGCCTTAGTGATTCTGAGCAGTTTTCATCCTGCCCCAGGACTCTGTTTTGAACCATTTTAACTCTTCTTTGCTAAAGCTCAGTTCTGGGGCCAGCTCTGCATCCCTATTTGCCTCCCTAGGTATGTGGATAATACAACTGAGGTGCAAAAACTTTGTGTAACAACTAAAGGACGTGTTAAATTCTAGACTCTCTTTTTTCTTTTTTTTTTTCATACTATTGGAATCAGGGAAAAAGTCCCTGCAAATGAGCTTTATTTTTAGGATTCATCTACCTCCCTGTCTAAGCTCTCCTTACTTTATGAGGAGTTATTCTCTTTGGTTTGGGAGCGAAATTGCACTGTCAGGAGGGTACATGGCTCTCTGTAGCAAAGCCAACATATTGAATGATAGAGCAATTTGATCAGGTTGACTTAATTGAGATTGTGCACTGACAGCAGTGGGACCATCTCCAGGGGGGGCCTGGTTCCATTTGGAAGTGATCCTGATAATCGCAACGTGGCCAAAATCCAGATGGAATGTTTGGGCAGGGCCCTGTTCACCACCACAATAAACACTTCACAGGTACAGCTTGTTAAAAGGAGATCCTCTCAGAAGTTTATTCCAGACTGGTGCTCCACATTCTGGGATCTGACTGGGGTCTCCCTTTATTTCATGTTGGAGGGTTACAGGAGTTTCCTGTGAAGGTGTTGCCTGATAATCCGGGGGAGACTAAAAAGATGCAGAATTATGTCTGATTAAATCTGCCTGACTGTGATCTCTGCACTCACCTTTTTATCCAGTTATTCCACATTTGCAAATACATCAATGAGATCTGGGAGAAATTGCGTCCCAGCTTTGCTGGCCAGGCATTTCATCTCTCAGGAAATTGAGTTGCCAATTTGCATGTTCAAAGTACTTTGTTACAAGTTAAGTTACTCAAGTTTCGGATGTTTCACAGAACATCTTCAACTGGTTTTGAATTCCAGTATTTAAGATCACCATTTTTGCAAACTACCTTGGATTATCTTTCTAATTTTATGTGAACATAACTTTGAGGGCCTCGATGCAGATCCTGGGTTTCTCAACTTCTTTCCATTAAAACTTAGTTTTAAGAGAATTTTCCCCTGTGAGGGTGGTTAAACCAACCTGGCCTTGAACACTTGCAGGGACAGGGCAGAGACTGAGGCTCCTCTCACTAGAGATTTTCTCTGCTGTTATTTCCAAAACCAACGAATCTCTCCAGTGTTCACCCCACTTTCACCCACCTGCTTTGGAAGGTTTTGGCATTTACTGGATTTCCACGGACCAGACCAATAGGAACCCAATGTCCCTGGAACACGGCTGGCTCTCACTGTGATCCTCTGTCCTGGCCAGTAAGAACTGGACACACTTTGAAAAATGATGTGAAACGAAAACGCTGAGGAATGAGTAAGACTTCACATAATTTGCGGAAAGGCTGAATTAATGGGGCTGACAATCAGTTTGGATTTCTCCCAGTCACAGAAAAATTACTGCAGTGGTTTTCGTCCTCTGCCATGTGGACAAAGATTCAAGAGCTGCTTCTGCAGCTCAGTTTTGCCTCTTTCTTCTTTATCATCTGAATAATCATCACATGCACGTGACCACCCAAAGCAATGTCTGGTTCTCTAGTTCATCTCTGGAGCAAATTAATAAATATGAATATTTCCAGGGTGGTTTGTGTGTAAAAGAACCCTTTAGAATCCAAAATCAGAACCTATACCAGCCACTAACATCTATTTCATTTATTTTCACAGTGATTTTTTGACTCAGGACATCAATTTTATGCCCCAAACTTCAGCATCTTTTAAGTACAGACGATTTAATGCATTGCTATAGGAACATGCTGAAAATCAGTGCAAATACATCTTTCCCCAAAGAAATCTGAGCCCTGCAGGGTGGTCTGAAGATGTTTATCATCCAAGTACAACTCTGATGAATTAATGGTTAATGTGAAGAGGAAATACATTTTGATATAATTGTGCAGTGAAGTTTCAGGCACAGGTGAGGTAGGGAAATAAATAGGTAAATAATAGTGAAGGGTTTAGAGCAGTGCTGTGGATAACAGGCAGGTAATTTTTCCAGGTTTAAAAAATAAAAAAGGCTAGTTAGAAACCAGATTTTGGAGTTCACTTTGTAGTGGAAACTCAGATATTTATGCAGTACTTTTGTTGATGAACAGAGTCTGTTCTCAGCTCAATGTGCTGAACTCCTGGGCTTTCAGAGGTGCACCAGAAAGTAAAACACTGGTGGAAAGAGATGATCTGTAGAACCTCCTAATCAGAAATTCCTTGCAAATTGTGCAGCTGACATGGTAGATGGTAAAAACCCCCCTGTGTTAAGGACTGTTTGCACTGGATTTGGAGGGGTCAGGTTTTGTTGAGGGACATATTGTCTCTTATTCTGGAGAATCGCTACCTGGACAATGTGGAGAGTGACCAGTGATGCACAAAGCTCCTTGAAGAATCCTGTTGGTTCAGCTGCAATGATGAAATTATTGATGTTTTGGCCATGATATTCCGTAAGAGCCTTCAGTGAAGAGTAGGATTGGAGCCTTAGCAAGCGCAGGTGAAGGCTGGAGAACACTTTGGAAAGCAAGAACATGTTTTCATTAAATTGAAAACAAGTATTCTCTGGTAAAAATAATACAGGATTTATAGTGTGGAAGGGGTTGTTTTCATTCCAGCTCTTTTGTGGCTTTATTTTAGTCATTTGACATAAAATAGATTCACTTGGAGTGTGTGGATTCATGGGTGATTCATCTCAATTCCATTATGAGAGCACAAAGAGTTTGATTTAGTTGTGATTTAGTGGGGAATCTGGGTAAACCTCAGGACTGGGTGAATAGTTCCAGAAGGTCCAAGCTTCACCTGTGCCTTCCCATGGATACTTGGAGTGGCATATGGGATTTTTCCTTTAGCTTTCCTAAATCTGTACTGGATGCACATCCATATATATGGGTTATTTCACTGATATGGAGACCAAGGATTAAAGGTGCACTTTGAGCAGCCTGGGCTGGGGAAGGTGTCCCTGGAACAGGATGAGCTTTCAAGTCCCTGCCCACCAAACTGTTCCCTGCTTCCCTGTGACAACTTGCTGCTCAGTGGTGAAACAGGAACTGTTTGTAACAAAACCACAGCCCAAAGTTGTCAAAGCAAGATAAATGCAAAGGTATCAGCCTTAAAAATGCAGTGCCTTCAGCTGTCTATGGGGGTTTGATCAAACTGGGTTTAGCCAGTTTTCAGCACCAGTATTCCAAAGTTTCTCCTGCCCTCCCAGTAGCTCAGCAAGGTGATCTCAGGCATGGAAGGTTGCCTAGAGCAGGAGGAAAGTGCTTTACAGGATAGTCCTTGTAGTAAATTGAGAAGGAAAGTGAGACATGGGCAGTTGTAGATGGAAACACGAGCACAACAGAGACCTCGTGACTGTGTTTGCCGCAGATTTGTTTGGTTTCCATCAAATTGTTACTCTATAGGTTGCCCTGCGGAGTGAAACGGATCCAAGGTCAGGCTGTGATGGAGGTGACATCTATTTTTAACCAGCACAGGTGGCCTGGGGCCCCTGCCCAGGGCTCTGCTCCCTGTGTGAGAGCTCAGGAGCTGTTGGGAGCTGGGCAGAGCTGCTGCACGTTCCCACCGAGCCCTGGGCACGCAGGACAGGCTGTGATGGGCTGGGGACTCTGCTCACCTGCTGCTGGACACAAATGTTCATAAACCCTCTCCCAGAAATCCATCACTGCTAACAGCACAGCTTCATTAGTTTCCCTTCCTCTTTGAAGATCTATCAGTTGGTAGCTCTGGGGCTCCATCTGTCTCTCTGCTCTGAAACCACTTCCTAGAACTCACCCTAAACATTCCCAGGTTAAACTAACATTGTGCATTAGTTTCTGTGCCAGCACTTGTACAGCTCCTTTCAATTCTGCCCATTTTCTTTGTGCATCCTGGAAACAGTGAAAGGCTTCAATTTTATTTTTCCCGGTTTTCCTCCCTTCCAGCCCACCCCATCCCACAGCCTGTTTGGTTGCAGCCACCCCTCCAAGCTCCCACCCAGGAGACTCTGCATATGGCACTATTGATTTTGGCCCCGGCTGATGCTCAGATAATGTAATGCTGCTGGTCAAAATATGTTTGTTTTTCTTTAACCCTTTCCAGGCTTGTGCTAGGGAAGGTGTTAAACGAGGTTTTTCTTTCTGGGGCAGTGTAAGAGAACACCCTGTCCAGCTTGCTGGTGTATTTAAAGAGCGCTTCATGCTCTGTGCAGAGAACGTGGTGCTCGCTGGTGATTAGCAGGGGATAGTGTTACAGGTGGGATTTCACTGGAGGAAATTCTCCAGCAGGGTAAAGGAAAGTTTTCATCCATTTAACGTGGGGAACGTGGCTAGCTTTCATTAAACCTCTCCTATTTTAAAGGACGACACTTAACTCCCTCCTGCTACTTCATGGCTTTGTTTAAAGTGCATTAAGGTTGCAAAACATTGACATTATTTGACTGTTCTGACTCTTTGTAGTCAACTGTTTCAATTCCCAGTACACTTACGGCCTCCTCGGAGGCTGATGAGAACTAGATGTGAGTCCAGTATCAATTTTCACTACTGGGAATTATCCTTGCAAGGGCAGCAAAGGGATGTTGTGGAGAAACCTGGTTTAGGAAGGCAGAGATTGAAATAATGTAATGGAACAGCACAACAGTAACTGGTAAAGGGGGCAGATGCACGGAACCAGCAAAGATTCCTCTTAAAAACAGTTGGAAACTTGTAACCTCATTATGTGTTTGGATTAGTTGTGTTGATGGCTTGTCCTGGTGACTTGACACTTGTTCCAGGACAATCCACCCTCCAGAAATGGTTCACTGCCCTCATGGTACGTGTGAGATGTTCTGCTGGGGCGGGTCTGGCACGGAAAGGTGCCTGAAAAACTGGGATTGGAACTAATCCTGCCCTAGTTTGGTTTGTAACAACTGGTCTGGAAATGTAAAATCAGCAGGATTTCTTCTCCTGGGAAGGGAAAATATGTTTGAGAAATTCAGAAACAAGCTGCTCAATTTAAACTCTCCTTCCCTGGGCACTACTTACCTGCCTGGTCATTTGTCTTCATCTCAATGAGTGCTAATTGCTAATTTGTCATCTGCAGGCCCAGTTTGAATTCCCTCTGGGTGGGAAGGATGGCAGGAATACAGAAAGCTCTTTGCTGTGGCAGTGCTCTCTGTCAGCACCAAGGGCTGCTGAGGGGAAAAATGCTCCAAAAATGAGGATCAGAAAAAAAAAAACAGGTTTTAGAATGAGTTTAAGTTATCCTGATGTCCATGCTGTGTATCTATAAAAGGGATGGATCAGTAGGAATGTGGGTTTCTTGGGCTGTCCTGTGCAGGGCCAGGAGTCAGACTTGGATTCTTGTGGGTCTCTTCCAACTCGGAAAACATAGTTCTGTGAATTGAAGAGCTCCTCAAATTTTACTGTGTTCAGTGCTGTTCAGTTCTCCAAAAAACACCACACGAAGAACTCTTGTGCGGAGCTGTCAGCTTCAGAAAGCATTTTGTCCTCTGCTAAAACTAATGCAGGAACTTTAACTTAACCCTGACATCTTCAGTTTAAATTTCAAATTAATGTTAGCAGCACCAATTCTGTCTACCTGGTAAACAGTCAATGCCAAAGGGGTGCTGCTTAAAGTGATTTTCTTCGGTAGGTCAGAAGAGGTCAGCCTGGGACTGGGGAGAGGCAGCTGTGGCTGGGACAGGGCTGTGGCTGGGGAGTTCAACTAACTCCCACCACCAAGAACTCATCCTGGAAGCAGCGATGCTTGGCTTTAGCAAATGGTGATCACGTCGTGTTTGTGAAATAAAACACAAATGTTTTGGGTTCAGACCCGGAGTGTTTCTCTTCTACCCGTGCTCTGGATGCTGTCCTTGCAATGCCGGTGTGAGGAGTGAGAGATGGGTGAAGTTCCCTAGAAACCAGCAGTTTTTCCTTGCCCTTGCACTCAGCCAAAAGCACGTTGCTTCCCACCAGACCGGATTTCCAACCAGAAATGCCACTGGGGAACTATTTACTGCTCTAGAACTACGACGAAAGCACTGCGGGAAGGGGGAAGTGCAGCCCCATATTTTTGCATTCACCGAAAGCATCCTCAGCTTGTGCTGTTACAGTGACTCCATCCTACTGTGTCCACAGATTTCAGGGATTTTTACAGCAGGGAAAAAGCAGGTAGACTGAAAAAGCAAGGTAGTGTTCACAAAATGCTGTGTAACAGTGTGCCAATACAGCAGAGTCTAGAAATTTTATTACCGTACCAGACCTTAGAAGTTCTTGGGCCTTTCCCATGGCAAGTCAAAGGTCTAAAATCCAAGGAAATAGTGATCTTAGAGTGTTACAGCACAAGACTGGCCGTGAGTTAGACAGAGATCTGTTAGGGACACAGCTCCTGCTGGCTCATGCACAAGGCTCAAACCAAATTAACTTTGCCGAGGCTTAAGTGACATCAACTTAATGTGACATTAATCAGGATTTGTGCTTTCAGCAAGTGCAAAGGACCGTCCTGGGGAGGGAGAGCCACTGAAACATGTTCCTGTGTGCAGACATTGAAACTTTGCTGTGGGAAGTGCTGGCAGGAGCTAAAGGTTGTTTGCTAATTTAAATGTCCTCTGAGCATATGCTTAGGAGAGACATTCCCTGACAATGTGACAGGCTTTGGTTTCCATTCTTGTGTAAAGCAGGAGCACTTGCCTTGAGCTCAACTGCAAAGAGAAATGCCTCAAAAATCTGTGTTTATGGTACCTTCTAAAATATTTGCTGATGGTGCCACAACTACTTAGTCGCAGAATTTGTAGAGTGTGGGGACTCTTCCTCCAAATATCACTTCAGTTATGAAATAATGCACTTCCGAGAGTAAAATCACTTTACTGATGCTGCAGACAAGCACTTGAATACGTATGTGGGGAAAAATATTTTTCTTTTAATATTATTTCATAATAAAAGTAAGTTTTGATTGAGTGGAAGGTGTCCCTGCCCATGGGGGCAGTGGGTGGAATGTGATGAGCTTTAAGGTCCCTTCCAGCCTAAACCCATTCTATGACTCTGAGTTAGTTTCCTTTTTAATATATATAAAAATATATATTTTAATTATATAATTAAGATACATAATAATTTCTCTATATAAATATGTATTTAATATATTTAAGTTATATTAATACAATAAGCTGCAGAGCTCTTCATTTGCCATTATGATATCAATATACCGTGTTTGTTTCCTCTGTCAGAGTTGGTCACGGACTGCTCTGGATCCTCACATGAGGGGAGTTTCACTCCTTGCTCTCCTCAAATGCCATGGGGGCCACGAGGTGTTCTCCTGCTGGGCTTTGCCATCAGGCTGTGGTGTCTGGCAGAAAGTGCAGGCTGACCTTGCTGTCACTGCTTAAGGAGGCTTTGAGCCTTAGGGCGTCTTTAGGCTGAGCCCCCTGATCACATTGTGCCCGTGACGTCAAGGCCGGTGGCACCAGGCAGTGTTTTAGCACAGCCTCTCCTTAAGGCTGTGAAAATAACCCCAGGTATTAGTCCCATCCCTGGTGCCCGTCACCACCCCTGGCATGCAAAGGGACGGTGCTGCGAGAAGGCAGGAAAGAAGTGTTACCGGGGAAAAAAAACCCCACAAACGAACCGAAGTTCTGACAATATAATTTTCTGCTTCCTAATGTTATAATGCTGCTGGGAATATTTAATGAGGATATGTGTAGAATCAGAGAATGGTTTGGGCTGGAAGAGGTCGTTGCAGGGCCTTTAATCTGATCGCCCTGCAGGGAGCAGGGGTGTCTTCAGTGAGATCAGGATGCTCCAAGCCCTGTCCAGCCTGGCCCTGGACACTTCCAGGGATGGGGCAGCCCCAGTTCTCTGGGCACCCTGTGCCAGGGCATCCCCACCTTCCCAGGGGAGAGTTTCTTCCCAATATCTCATCTCCACCTCATCTCTGCCTGTTCAAAGCCTTTCCCCCTTGTCCTATCACTACATGCTGTTGTAAATCCCCTCTTTCCAGTATCTCCAAGTACCCCAGTAACAATTACAGAGCGAACTATGGAAAAGTCTTGGTTTCCAGGCTTTTGTTCTTTGATTATGAATTTTCCCCTGACCTTGTCTCAGGACACAGGCAAAGCGAAAATCTGGAGGATGTTTTCTTGGTGTGCAAAGAGCTGACCAGCAGGACTGGCTGCTCTCAGGTCTGGGCTTGGACTGGACAAGGGCTCTGTGAAAATGCAATTTTCAGAGCTGGAACTGCTCTGTAAATGTCAGGAGGTTGTAAAGCCACTGCGTCCTGACAGTAGAACTCCAGTGGAGGGTTAGGCTGGGCTGTGATGAGAACATTCCTGTCCAGACAGAGCTGTAATAACACAGGCAGCAAAGGCTGAGCTTGGCTGAGCTGCTGTACAACATAAATGTTCTTTCCTTTCAATATCTCTGTGCCAAGGGACTGAACAAAGTGTCCATTAATTTAATATTTTTAGTCCATATTTTTGCTTCCATTTCATTTTTCTCTCGTATTTTGATAAAAGCCAGAGATTCCATGTTATATTATGAATATGGATTTGTAGCCAGCAGCTATGTGGAAAAATCAATACATTCCCAGTTCACTCCCAGGTGTTCCTGTGAAGGGACTGGGCAGAGCAAAGCCACTGCCAGGAATGTGTTCTGGTGCCTGCTGATTAAAATGGATCAGGGCAAAATGGCTGGAAAACTACTGCAAGCTGGAGAAAAAAAATTGTGTTACTTGGGTTTATATATTGCATGAATTAAGGCTTGGTTAAATAAAGATGAACTGAAATGAGAGAGAGTCAGGAATGCAAGAGGGAATAATTCTGCGGAGTGAAAATTGCCAATTAAAATATCCAGTCCTGCTGTGGACTTGTCACACACCTTTAGCAAATCCATGTAAATAAAGTCAGAGCCTTTCTCTGACAGGTCAGTGAACAAACAACCCAGTTCATTGCTCAGCTCCTTGTCTGCAGTGGAGTCTTCTGAGGGAAAACGGGTGAAACTCCTTCACAGAAGGAGCTAAAGTGGGAGCTGAAAGGGTGCAATAGAGCTGAGAAAAGTGTAGAAATAACAATGAGAGTCTTGAGAGCTGCAAGTTGTGGCTCTGGTCAAAAAAAATCCCGATGTGCTGTGCTAAAATCAGTGATAATGCTGGTCTGCAGGGAGTCAGGTCTTGTTTTGGCCATGGCGAGCCGGGATGTTTCTCTCTAACTCTGAGCCAAAGGCAGTGCAAGGTTGAGTTTAAAACAGGCACTGCTCTGGAAGGGCCTAGAACTTCCCTCTGTGCTGCCACTTCTTGGAAAACATTCCAGCTACTTAGTTAATTAGTGAATGACAAACTAAATATTTGCTAAGTGAAATTGAAGATGTACCAGAGACCTGCCCAGAATTATATCACTGGAGATAATTTGGGTTCTGATGCATCAGCAGGATTGGGTATATACAGTTTGTGTTCTATAGGGGTGGAAAAAAGTATTAATCTTTTTTTTCCTTCTGAAAAGATTTCATCCCGCTGCCAATGTCCCCAGTAGGATTCCATCAGCTCGGGGGGGGGAGATTGCCAAAGCTCTGGCTGGAATCCCTGGGAGACTGAAATTCCATTCTGTGCTCTGAGCATCTTGGAATTGGCAGCTCCCTACTTAAGCCTCGGTATCACCTGGACCTGAGAACCTTTCAAAGCCTGGTGATTCTATATTTTCTCCTGGAAATATTATTTTTAAAACAGATTTATACCAATCATATCTGATGTTCCCTCTCCTTCATCCACAGCAGGGCAGTCAGTTGGTCTTTATATGCCTGATTTATACCCAGCAGCAGTAAATACTCTCAAAGGAATGGAAGTCAAGACCGTGTCTTAACTACTGTTGGGCTTTAGATGAAGCTGAAAATCCACTCAGGGTGTGGCTTTTGCCAGAAGGAAGTTTTTTAAAGCCAGAAAAAGATGTCCAGTGTTGATCGTGCAAAACTGTTCTTAATGTCTGGACTGATTGATGCCCCTTATTTTGATCTCAGTGGCCTTGAAGGCCACAAAACGAGGGGGTTTATGGTTTTCAGGGGGGCAGAGCAGAGCTGTACAAGCACAAGGGCTCTGAGCTTTGCTCTCTGCTGGGGGCAATGTTACCCTTGGTGGGTTATTCCTGCAGAAAACGGGATGAGAGCACTGCCCAGGTACTCAAGTGGGGAGAGCTGTGAAGGTTTCTTACCTGTCCCTTCGGAGCTGAAGCCTGGCTTTTGATCACCACAGGTTGTTCAGCCTCTTTGCAGGTGACTGGATTTCACTGGGGATTTGAGAGCCAAGCTAATGACTTGCCCTGGAACTGCTGTCTCTTGCTGAGCTTAGCTTTGAATTCCCTGATGCTTTTTCTGTGGGTCTTGAATAAATCAAATAGTGGAGAACTGTAAGAGCAGGGCGTGGGGGGGAAAAGGTGGTGAAGGGGAGAACAAACCAGAGAAGTGTGTCCTGCAGGACTTGTGCTGCTGATGGTGCTTAAGGGCAGTTTTGGCAGTGGCTGAGGGCTGATTGATGGGGCGGGCAGAGCCCTAAAAGGCTCGTTCCTTCCTTTGAAAACACTTGTTCAGGGAGTTTACTGAAAGGGGAAAAAAAGGGGGTGAGACTTGGCCCAGGGTTTTATCAGCCTTTATTGACTTAAAGCCATGCTGGGAAGATAAGAATTGAGTGAACAGATTTTCTACGTGGATAATTATAAGGTATTTATCGGGTCTTAAACTTTGGTCTTATTTTCCTTTCTCTCTCTTTTTTTTTTAAAATATTTTTTTTAAGGAGCCTGCGAGCTCCAAAACACAAGAGAAATGTCCCTTCCCAGAGGTCACGCTGCTGACATCAGTGATTGTCACCCCCTGACAGATTTACTGCCCCGAAACAGCCAGTCCAGAACCAAAATAACTGGATCTATGGGAAAACTTTGCAGCAAGTACAACATCCACGGAGCTGCTGCAGAGCTCTTGGGGAAGAGCTGCTGGTGGGGCTGGGCAGGGCTGAGGTTTAGTTTCACTTTTTCCTTTCCCCCAAGGAGGGGCAGAAGGAAGTCCTGCAGCATTTTCAGTTCAGTTTTCCACCACACAGGGGCTGGAAAAGGGAGTTGGGGGGGTGGTTGTTGCAGCAGGAACAACTTTGCTCAGCCGTGCCAGGAGCTGGTGCCCAGCTGAGCTCCCGGGGGTCACCCACAAAGGGTAAATTCCAGAGGTGAGAGCCCGAGTGGCTTTCCAGGAGCTTGGCAGGGGTAGGGAATGATCCAAATCGGCTTGGAGCTCTGCAGGGATGTTTAATACCCTGTCAGTCAAGTTGCCCTTTCATTTTATAATCCCCAGAGGCTCTGAGGGTGGGGATGCAGGGACTGACTAAGCACGGAGTGCTGGGGGTTCTCACTTTAAATTAATTGTCCCATTTTCCCCTCAGAGACCTGCCCTGTCCTGTTCCATCCTCCTGCCTTGTTGTGCTGATACTGTTTAAAACAAATCTGCCTATTTTCCCCAAATCATTGCAACTTTGCAGAGCAATGGTTGAGGTAAAGAGGGACTGACCAGGCAGCGTTTTATTGTTGTCTTAACTTTTATGGCATTTGTTAAATGTGTTTAAAATGGAGAGTGAGACTCTAGAAATTACCTGGGGATGGAGAAAAAACTCTGACACTTTGTACTGAGCTTGTAAAAAGGATTGAGTGGTAATTTAAATGTTGTCACTTCCCCTTTCAGTGGGAATTTCTGTACCTAAAGGCCTTTTCAATCTGCCAGAGAAGACAGTATTTCATTGGGAGTTGAAGTAATACAAATGGAAATTAAAGACTGGGCACATCTTTAATGCAATTTATTGATGATATTCTGGAACTGGTTGCCAAGGGCAGTGAAGATACTCAAAGACTGAGAATCTGCTCCCTCAGGAGTAGAATGTGTATTAGCTAAGCATCAACTTAGGCTTAGTTAAACCCAAGTATATTTTTTTCAGTACAGTGGATGACTGAAGTTCAGGCTTCTGAAACACAGAAGATCAAATGAAATATGAATATGAATTTCTGAATATAAACTTTATGGTTATTCCCAAGCAAATACAGCCCTGGCAGCCATGCTTTGAAAAGCTCTTGTATTTCTCTTTCTGGTCCTGCTTCCCCCTAATTCACAGCTTTATTTTATAAAATCATCTGTACATAATGTGTGCAAACACATAGAACAAGTGAAAGGTTTCTCTCAGTGTCTTTAGAGACCCACAGGGAGCAGGAGCAGTGAGCTGCTTATGTAGAAGATGAAAGATCTTGTGGCATCAGGGTTAAGTAGGAAAATGTTCTTACAGAAGTTGCATGTTCTGCTTGGTACTCAAATGCAGGTGGGGTGATGTGACAAAGGTGTTTCTCTGGCTCAAAACCTATTTAAATTCTACCAGCTTTGTCACATCCATTATTGTGATGCTTTGGGGGGAAAAACTAGTGCTTGATTTCTTGAGTAATGGCTTCTTGAAATTCACTCAGCTTTCTTCCTCTGTCCCCAAATTACTGAACACCAGTTACACACGTGGACAATAGTTATTAGAAGTAATTAATGGTGATTTTTTTCTAACAAATGTAGCAGTTACAGAGCATTCATCAGCTAATCAGTTAATATTGTGGGTCAAATTCCTGCCTGTCTGTGGGTCAATGTGACAGCACTTGAAATGTTAAGTGGGAACTGAGAGAGATCTTTGCTTTAGTGGCCCCTTTTTCCCAGATAAATTCTCTCCTGTTTCCTGGAAATGTTAGATGCTGATTTATAACCCCAGTTCTTGGTACATCAGCACTTCAGGGGGAGTTGAGCTCTTTCCCTTTTTTCCCCCCTGGAGCATCAGAGTTCATGACAGTCATCAAATCCTTTTTTATTTTTTTTTTCCCCAATGAGAAGCCCAGTGAACTCTGTGCCGAACTCAAAGCAGGTGTGATGTGCCCTGATGTCCCACGGGGTGCTCTCTTAGGGGTGACATCCTGCTGCAAACCACTCCACGGAAGGGGCAGGGCTGTGTTTGCAGAACGGGGCACAAAACTTGAGCCACAAAGGGCAAAAACCAGCTGGAAATGTGTTGCAAGGGACCCTTTCCCTCTCAGCTCAGCACCCAGCGGGGCCTGAGCAGCTGAAGGGGGTTAATCCCAGTAAATAAAACTTGTTGGGTGTGGAAGGTGGGGAGGAAAAGTCTCCTTTGGCAGCTGGGATGGGAAGGGCTCCTGCTGGATTTTCCTCTCTCCTTGCCCGTTGCCCTAAGGTGATCCCGAACTTGGCACCAGATGGAATATTCCATGCAGAACTTCTAGGAATTGCCCACGAAGCCGAGGCTGCTCTCGTTTCCAGGGCTTGCTTTTCCCTGCGGTGAAGCAGGACAGAAAAGCCACTGCCCCCGTAGCCTTTTGTTTGTTGTTAAACAAACCAAATGGGCGAGAGAAAAACATTTGCTCGGTAGCGCAGCAACAACTCAGTGGGGCCGTTCGGCAGCGGCGGGGACAGTGAACCTCCACGGGGCACAGCTCTTCCCTGGCACTGACCGGGGCCTGGGGGCACCTCACCAGGGTTGGGGGGTGATGGCCCTGGGCTGGGAAACGGGGAGATGCAGCTCGTCCCTGCTCTGCTCCAGGGCCGGGGCTGCTTCCCTGGACGTTGTGCTTGGAGTCACTGAGGCTTGGAAGTGCCTTGGAACGGTTTGGGGTGGAAGGGACCTTGAGGCTCGTGTCGTTCCACGCCCTGCCATAAATGAAGCCCATTAAGAATCCAAGTCCAAGAGAAACGCAAGAAATGCACACCCGGAATAATCAGAAGCCTGGAGTGAGTTGTCACCAGAACAGTTCACCCATCCCATCCCTCAACCAGGCTCTGGAGATAAAGGACCTTGGATGACAAGACTGCTGCTTTTAGCAACATATTTGGGAGTTCCTTCCACTGTCCCAGGTTGTTCCAAGCCCCCTCCAACATGGCCTTGAACTCTTCCAGCATCCACAGCTTCTCTGGGCAACCTGTGCCAGGTCCTCGCAATGAATGGCTTGTATGGCCAGGAATGAGGGTGCCTGACCTCTGTAGGTTCCTGGTGCTGCTGCAGAGGATGCAGCCATGAATTCTGCTGCTTTTAGGACAAAAACTGCTCAGAGCAGTATCTGGGGCTTTCCATAACACTTATTTCCTCTTGAGGACGCAAATCCTGGTCTGGCAACTTCCT
Organism: Oxyruncus cristatus; assembly: GCA_013399855.1. Lineage (NCBI taxonomy): Eukaryota > Metazoa > Chordata > Aves > Passeriformes > Cotingidae > Oxyruncus > Oxyruncus cristatus. Next base: position 857,053 of record VXAY01004618.1, read on the forward strand.
GCCTTGCCCTGGCCACTGTCAGTGGTGGCCTTTCTCTGAGGGTCTTAACCAGCCCTGATTATTCACGAGCAAGTCCAGCATCAGTCCTGGACCAGATATGATTTAAAGGTGGCCTTCACAAGCATTTATCTGCTTGGAAAAGTCCTGGAGCCACCAACAGGTTTTTAATGCATGTTGTCATGAAACAATAACCTGTCAGTGGCAAAGCCTCTCATGGCCATTGGTGCTTTGTGCTGGGTTTTGAGAACTGACCTGCATTTCCTGGCTTTCAGTGCAAATCTCTTGGAATTGTTCCTCATTGGAACAGCAAGGATTGTTAATGAACAGGAACATGCAAGGCTGGTGTGAGGGGTTTTATTTCTCAGAACTGTAGAATGTGCTGGGAAATTCTTTTTTTTTTTTTTATTTATGTCCGGGATTTCATATAAAGGAAGATGGGAAGTTCCAGAGTATCAAACAAGCTGGAAGTCCCAGCTGTCAGTAAACAGATGTTCTGCATCAGTCAGCTACTGCCAGGCCAAGGCTGTCATCCTTTATCAGGGATTTCAACTTCCTATGGATTTCCAGCTGCTTTCGGTGACTTTTCACACTGTTTTCAGTTGGGGCTCCTCTGCTTTATCCCTTTTAAAAGGGATACATTTGGAGCCAGCTGCAGTCTGTACCTGCTGTACCAGGTGTTGGGAGCTGGGACTGTGGATCCAGGATCTTTAGGACAGTCACGATTTTCCTTGTTTTTGGGAAACGAAAGAAGCAGCACGTTTCCATTTCTCTCTTCAGTCTCTATTTCTGACATCCTTTAAAAAGTCCATCATCTGGACTTTTTTCCCTGCTTCTTGTCTTTTAGTTTTACTTGGAAACGTTGGGAAGTGAAGCAGCAACAGGTTTCTTGCATGCCTAAAGAAGTGAATTAAAATCCCAGCTAAATCATCCTGTGTAGTCTGAGACTGGGATTTTTTTTTGTGCTGGGAGGTGTTTTCACTCGTTCCTTGGGGTCTGAAAATGTGACTTTACTGCTGATCCAGCTCACCAAGGTGCAGCAAGTTGCTTGTCTGACAGAGTAGGGGGGGGAATAAGCAACTTGGAAAGGCAGGAGAAGCCTGGCCTACATTCCCAGTCTCCCCATTTAGAGCCTGTAGCCAGAACAGGTGATGAGTGGAACATTTTGTGATGTGGCTCAAAGCTCTCCTCTCCAATCAAACTGGGTGTGCACTTCGTGTCAGACCCCCTTTAATGTTTCAACAGGAATTGGGACAGTAGAGGCTGTTTAGAACCACTTTTCCCCCAAAAACATATAAAGGGATCATTCTTTTTCACGAGTGAGACTCCCCACTCTGTGGAAAAGGGCTTTGTATTTTGAAGAGGCTTTGGTGGTCTTTTATCTGCATCAGTTTAAGGGAGGTAACAAGCTTGTCATGTGAGAGGGTTTTAGTTATTGATAAAAACAGGCCACACTTGTTTCCATCATTCCAAAGACAGGTTTTTCCTCTTCCTCTTAAAAAAAACACAGAAAGGATGTTTGATAAAACCCCAGATCTGTGCAATCAGGTCTGTGCATGAGCAGGGTGGAAGCTCTGAGGCAAATCACCTGATGTCAAAAAACTGGCATGTATATCTCTGTCCTGAAGTATATTTTCTGGAATAAAAAGAATGCGGGGCAGATGGTGCCCCCTCAGCAGGAAAAGGCAGGTACAAACTTTCTGCCCAGTCAGGTTTGAGTTTGGAGGAGATAAAGGGGAATTTGGGCTCAGTTGCAGCCAACAGACCCATCTTACCAGAGGCAGCTGCAGGAGCCCAGCACAGGTTAACAACAGCTCCCAAACATGTTGCTAAAAGCTGCAGGGGATTCATCCAAGGTCCTTTATCTCCAGGGGATCTGCAGAGCCTGGCTGAGGGATGGGTGAACTGTGCTGGTGACAACTCGCCTCTGGTTCTGGGTGGGGATTTGTGTTTTCACTCGGATTTAGATATTTAATGGGGGTTTATTCCCTTTACACTTTCTTCCTGAAGGAAAATCCCAAACTTTCCCTTCTGCAAATAGCTAAACAATAATTTTTCTGAAAGTTGATTACTTTTGTTCTCCCCTTGTCCATGGAAAGCTGGCTCAGATGACCTTTGTAAACCCCTTTGAACCGGGGTCTCATTGCTTCTGTGACTGCATTGCCCGAAATCCCCTGCCAGGTTTTACCTGAACACATTAAGAGCTTTCATCAAGGCCTTTCTTGTAACTTGCCCGGTTCTGGGCTGAATTGATTCATATGGAGGTCACACAAGTCATTAACACAGATTGTTTTCCCAGTTCCTCTCATTAGCAGGGTAATTGGCCTTTTCCTGGGCAAGGTGCAGCAGGACTGGCACCTGTTTGTCACAGAGAGTGAATTCACGTCTGGTTTGTGCTGGAAGTCCGGTGGGGGCTTCCAGTGACTGGGATTCCTGCATTTCCTGGGCTTGATTGGCAGGAAACTCCATCCTTTGCTGCCCCTTTTGCCTTTCCGTGTCAGCCTTGATGAACTGGGGATCCTTTGACTTGAGATGAATAAACCCATTTCTATCCCTGTGTGCTGTGCTCACCTTTGATGGATTGCAGGGCCATTACTTGTACATGGGGTTCTTTAGTTGTAGCCTCTGCTTTGATCTGCAAGAAGCAGATGAAAGTTTTCATCTCTTCATCTGCTTAATTGCTCTAAATAACTGTAATCATGCAACCTGATCCGTGCTTTGTCTATTAACTTAGTACTGGCTTAAAAGTAGGTGAAATGGAGAGGCAGAACTAGTGTTTTATGTGAAGGGGAGAGGAATTAGACTGTTTAAGCTTCTCAAGACTTTTGTGTAAGCAGAGAAGTGCTCAGGCTGTGAAATCCAGCCTGTTCCTATTCCAGACTCACCACAGAAAATGGATTTGGAAGTGATGGATGAGGGTGGAAAGCTCTTTCCTACCCTCAGTAGTAGCTCTGAGTAGTAATTCTTGGTGCAGCTCACCTGCTGAGTCGCTGGTCCTTCCCAGGAAAAGCAGCCTTGCTCCCAGATTTCCATTAACACTTTGGAATCTTTATTAGTGTTGTCTTTCAAGCTGGTTCCTGATGTGAAGGTTGAAGGATTGGCTGCACCCAGGGCTAACACAGGAGGTGACAAGTTCACATCACAATCCTTCCTGTTTCACCCTAGAACTGTGTTTTGCAGTTATCCATCCCCGAGGCAGTTCCCGGAATGCTGCACAAGAGGGAACATCCCAAGGCCTTCCATAACTGTAGAGTTAAAGAGAATATAATAAATTGCATCTGAGAATGTCCACTTGGGGAATCACAGTGATCCTCTGCCTGTCAGTAGGAGGTGTGGGGGGGTTGGAAATCCCTGTGCTGTGATGTCAGAGGCAGCAGTTGGCAGCAAACCCCTTCAGATCCAGGGAAATCTAAATCAGAGCCACTGCCGAACCTTGCGCCGTTTCTCGAGCGTTTCCCGGAACATTCCTTGGTGCCTCTGACTCCCTGCCAGGGCACCAGCTGGGAGCACTGTCCAGCCTTCTCCCCCTCTGAAGGGTTTGATGCTCCCCAACCCCACTTGCTGCCTCTTTCTGTGCAGTCACAGCCTGAGCTGAGGCGCTGCCGACTGCAATTAGGAGCAGCTCGTGTGGTGACATGCACAGGCTGCTCACAGACGCCTGCACGCGTAAAAATGATTCCTCTTCCTCTGCCCCTTACCTACCTGGAATATATTCTACTTCTGGGTAATTGATGAGAAATTTGTCACCTCCTCGGTGTGCGGAAACAAGACCCGAAAGTTCTTTAGCTGGTGGGAGCTCTGCAACTGCTGGAAATCAGCAAGGATGAATCAGTGGAACAACCTGACTGGAAATCTTAGAAGAATCTCTCCAAACGAAATCAATGAGAGTCTTTTCCTTGCTTTCTGTGACAGGAACGGAAGCAACCATTTTCTGAAATTTTCACAGGAGCTTTAAAATCTGTGTGTGGCTTTGTGGAAGTCTGTTAGGAGCAACACGGGGGATTTCTTCTGCTTTTTGTCTCTTAATAAATAGAATACCAACCTGGAGGCTTCCTGCTGAGCAAGTGCTGTTACAGACTCTCCATATTGTGCTTGCAGAAGAGCCCCTGAATCCCACCTTCCCCTTCTGCCGACACCTTGGTGCTTGAAATTAGGGCTGTTTAACTGAAGGATGACACCTGGGGTACATTTGGATCTTCAGCTCCAGGCTGATTGTGCACAGTTATGATTTCTTGGGGGATTGAGTAACACCTCATTTTAGCAACACTGATATTAACACTAATTGCTCCTTGGATTCCTATGGAAACTCCAAAGGCATCACGTTCAGCCCGTGCTGATTCATTAGCTGTGTGATGCTGTTCCTGCAAGCAATTCAGTGGGGAAAGATCCTGATTTCCTTTATAGCAGTTTTATATTCCTGGAAGGAGCTGGGATCAGTCAGACACTGTGGGACCCTCCCAGCCACCAGTCAGTGGTGATGTTCCTCCTCATTAATCACCTGGTGCTGTAAGGAATTAAATGCACCAGGAAATTCCACATTAATTTATTTTCTTAACACTTTCCTGTTTCCAAAAGCTTTTTGACTTATACCTGCAGGTCCTGTCAAGTCCAGAGAGGCACCTCCAGAGGGCAAATCCCCCTGTTTTTAGGTGGTTATAGATCCATACAATAAGCAGGATGTTTATAGCAATTATACCTTAAAATATTTCCTTTGGATATAGGGACTAGTAAGACAGACATGGGCATTTGCTGGGGAAACACTTCCTCATTTTCAACCTGAAAACCGTTTCTTTAGCCTGTGTGAGGAAAAATGATGGGTACTGCATGCTGAGAACCTCTTGTCGAAGGATTTGCACAGCTGAAAAGGTGTGGAATCAGTCATTAATGTTCTAATGAATAGCTGGGGTAGTGAGGACGACCCACCCCGTAAATTTTCTGAAGTCAGAGGCCCAGCACTGCCACTCTCCAATGAACTTTTGTCAGCTGAAAATCCCCATTCACAAAACCTTCATGCTGGGGCAGCTCTTTTGTCCTCAGGAAGTGGTGAGATGAGCATAAATGTGGATGACGAAAGAGGGCACATACAGAAAAATCTTGAAGGCTGCAGTACAGAAAATCCACCCCTCTCTTCCTGTGTGCTGTGGTTGCAAAGCAGCAGCTCTGGGGCAACTGGTGCATTGCAATTCTGCACCAGGTTGGATTTTCCACTCCAGCTGCTGCAGGAGAGAGCATGGTGAGAACCAAGACCAGGGAAAAAGCTTTCTGGGAGCAGAAGCTGGACTTGCTCTCCCAAAGCCCCACCCCCCAAAAAGGCTGAGGTCACCTGCGGGCAGTGACATGGCAAGAGCCAAAATTGGGAAAAGCTTTGAGGACTGATGTGATAAAACCAGCTGAGTAGCAGATGCCTGAGCAGGATGTCTGGAATGATCCTACTGGAGATTAGGTGATAGAATGATTGCTGATTTACCTGTGATGTTGAGGTAAAAAGTGGGAGAATGTTAAAGGAGCTAAAATTGTCTCCCAGTGACATCTTAGCGGCTGTTTTTAGTTCCCTGATGTGCTCTGACAACCCCTACCAACCTGGCAAGCAGTGTTCTTTCACTGCAGTAGGTATCTTATCCCTTTTCAGCGTTGAATTAGCAAATGCACAAATAAAAGTAGTGATTTTTAAAGTCCTGTGCAGCAGCCACTGATCTGGATGAAGTCAACTCGTTCTGACAGTAACTGCTTGGCTTGCCCAGCCCCTTCTCCACTTCCAACTTACTCAGCCCTTGATGGTATCAAATAATTTCCTGAATGAAGCAGCAGTTCTGCCTCAATAAAATATTTATGGTTGTGTGCAGCATTCCCTGATCTCTGCTTTGAGTTTGCTCTTTCTTTGTTTATTGGAATTCGTGTTTCAACTTCGCTCTGGGATGGAGGAAACAAAACCCCACTTGTTACGTGAGTGATACGAACTACCAAATTCGGGATGTCTGCAGTGGTCACTTAGCCCTCTTCAGCCCTTGTTAATCCTGATCCTAACACCCCCTTGAAAGATGCTGATTCCCGATCTTTCATTTTCCTGGTGAACGAACCCGTGGCTGACTTCCAAAAAAGCAATTAATTTATGCTGGGTTTGAAATTACAACCCTGTTTTTGATTTCTACCCTCATCCTTGATTCTTATTGGTAGGTTACAGGTGATCCCTCTTCTCTCCCTTCCTTGAGGTGGAACTAGATGTGAATTTTATCTCCTGTGATCAAGATTTTGCTTAATCAGCCAACCCTAAGCCCAGCGCTGCACTGGAGTAACTCGAGATTTATGTGTAAGCACAACAGCTGAGACACTGACAGACCTTTCTGGGGTTTATTATAATTAATTTAATAGTAGGCTTGTTGCCATTAAGCTGGCATGGGTGGATTTGTTGTTGTTTTTGAAGGTTAAGATGGATTTGACCCTCTGCAGATGTTTTCTTAATGCTTCTTTCATAACTGATACCAGACAAGGAGGCTGAATCTAATAAACCATACAAGTTAAAATAGAAAATAAGCATCTCCCTACCTTAGTCTGACCAGTCAGGATGATTCCAAAGGGGAATCAGCTCGTGCTGCTCTGCTTGGAGAGGCTGTGTCGGTTTTCTGGAATATCAGTTATCTGTGATCAAATCTGTGCATTACAAATGTTGATACCACTGCTCTGCCAAAACACTCCATGCTGTTCCTCCTGAAAGGCTCGCAGAGTATCTCCACAGATGGTACTTTCGAGGATTTTAAAACGGTGGAGGGTTTAGAAATGGAATTGGGATGAGGAGCAGTGTCATAACAGCCACCACTTCTCAGCTAAATCGGTATATTCTTCCATAAGAAAGCAAATATTCCACCTGTGAATTTGCAAGTCATCGGGATTGGCTCTGGAATGAGTCACAAAGGCATTTTTGGTGTGTGGTTTGCTGTACAACACTTCATTGCAGGGGCTGGTCCACTGTGAGGTATTCATGGGCACAAATAACTGGGGCTTGTCAGAAGAATGTAACTCCCAATGTAACACCTCGTGGAAAAAGGTGGTGTGTCTTTCCAGGTTCTGCAGACGAATTCCATGCTAATGAGTGGTTTTGCCAAAGGTAGGAAGCCTGGAATACCCCTGTATCAGCCAGTGGCTTACAGAGCTCTTGTTGCTGGGAGGATCTGGCAGGAGTTTTGAACTGGTGTTGTTTTTCTATCAGGTGTGTTGGGGTTTGATTTTAATCCCTGTCACAGCTAATTCCTGTCCCACCCTCGTTCCTGCCTTGAATTTGGGTGTGAAAAAAGCCTCTTGTACCTCCAGTCTGGATGCTGGGAGCCTGGTTTTTGCTGAAGCAGCACATTCTGGCCACTTGCATCATCCCAAATGTCTGAGCAGAGCAGGGCTAGAGGGCACAGAGGGCACGAATCTCTAAGGGGGGGTTGCAGCAGGGTCAGCTCAGCTACCTGCTCTCATCTTTCCTAGAAATAAACCCAACATACAGCGCCCCTTCCTTCCCCCTGAATCTCCACAAGCCAGGCAATTTGAAAAGTAATTTTTTTTGGTGATTTACTCTTTATGTAACCTGGTTTAATGATGCTGATCACCAGCAATCCTGCACTGGAGAGTTCCCAAGGATGGCTCCAGAAGAGGAGGCTCAGCTGCTAAGCTGCCAGAGCGCAGGGGGTGGCTCAAATAATTAAACTCACAAGCCCATAGCGAGTTGCAGTGTAATTTCATCGGGGTTTAGGGTTCAGGCATGGCGAGGAGGGCTCAGAACTGGCACAGGGTGAGGGTAAACCCAGCCCCACAGTCGGTGGTTTCGGGCATGTGGTTCCCTGCCCTGTAACATGTGGAAACCTCGGGGATATTTGCTGAGCTGGGATGAGAGGGGACAGGGGGGTGTTTGGGGGTGCTGAGGGGACACTGCCTGCCCCAGGTGCCCGTCAGGTCACGGGGCACAGCGTGGGCAGTGCCTGACCCCAGCAGGGAGGTGGCACTGGGCTCCCTCCCTGCTCCTCCTGAGCTCCCAGCTGGGACCTGCTTGGTGAGCTCCCGAAGGGTGTCCAGAGAGTGACACGCAGGGCAGGTGGAACAAAACACAAAGCACTTATCAGTGTTCACTTTGCCTTGCTCTTCCCAAATTTCACCGTGGCCCCAGCACGTGAAGCTTTATCGCAGCTCCTGAGTTGTCCCTGGCTGTGAATCTTTCACTCTCAGTTCCTTATCTGTTGCCACCTTTTTCCTCCATCCTTTCAACCTCATTTTTGTGTCCTTTTTTTGTTGTCTTTTCTCTCTCTTCTGAGCAATCTTACCACCCTTGCCTTGTTTTCATTGCGGAGAAAAAAAATAAATTTTGCTTTCTCCCTTGTGTTTGGGCAAAGGAGTTTTTGCTGACATTTGTGATTCCCTTCCAAAGATCTCATCAGCTTGGGCAGCAGGGCCTGAATTCAGCTTCCTCTGCCGGGCTTGAAGTCTCTTAGAGCTGCCTTTTATTTTATTAGTTGGATTTTTAATAAAAAGGAGAGATAAATAGGAATCCAGCCATGCATCTCCTAAAGCAGGTTTTTCTGCTGATGTTTCAGTTCAGTGCTGAGCAGGATCCCAACCTTGGCATGTTTTTGTTCTCCATTAACCCTGGAATGGCAAACAATCCTGGGGCTGGGCAGGCAGTGGGAGCCCAGCATCAGTCTGTGGTGTCAGAGTCGTGGGGCCACGCTTTGGTAAGGGAATTATGATTATTTTTATTAGTGTGGCTGTTTATTTCTTACCTCCACTTTGGGGTCCTAAATGCTGCTGTCTTGTGTTTGCTGACCAAGCAAAAAGGCAGGAGCTGTTCCAAGGAGCTGAGGATAACCCCAGATGGCAGGGGCACATGTTGGGAGTGTGTGGACACAGGGCACAAGTTACGTTCCTCTTCTTACTGATCCCCAATAATTCACACTTTCTAAGAGCAAAAGACAAAAGCATTACCAAACCAGAAATTACAGCATTTTCACGTAAACCATACAGCTTTCTTTTAATTTTTTGTCTCCAAAAATTAATTCAGTGAATTTATTTTTATTAATTAATTGATTGTAATTAATTAAAATCAACTTAAATATTTTTTGCCTTCAAAGTTTTAAAAGCTGTTGAACATCGTGAGATTGGGTTCAGAGAATTTGAATTCTCTAATTCTCAAAAAAAAAGGGAATAAAATGTAACACAACGTGTTAACAACCCCTTATGCTGAGTGCCCCTGAATCTTTCTTTTGCTCTTCGATTGTGGATTTTGTGTAGCAAGAGCCAAAAGAAAATAACTGCTGCAACCATGTGAATATAACGCTGGGCAAACACCCATCAATGCACTTGCTGTCTGTTGAAATGGCTGTGAAATCAAATATTAGTACAAGGTAAGAAATAATATTCATATAGCATTTTTATATTTATTTATTTTACATATTTATGTATTATATATACAATATTTATACATACAATAACTGCAAACAAGAACCTATAGTTTGGATCGTGGAAAAAAGCCACAAAGCACCAGCTCAGGTGGGATTTTGAAGCCTCAGGTCTTCAATATCTGATTTTCTGGAGCTACCTCCCCATGGATGTGCCCTGGAATCCCTGGATGGAGCGGGGCCCTCAGGATGCAGTTTGGCTTTCATTTTGGAGGGGCCCAAATGCTGCTGCTGGTGTGGGCACTCAGCTCAGAGAGCAGAGGCTGGTGGAGCTGCTCAGAGCTCTTACCAGAGGGCTGGAGGTCTGGGAGTACCAGGGGATCACAACTGAAGGGGGTGTGACAGCAACCAAACACCTCTCAGGGCAGGATGGAATGCAGATGTGAGGGAATCTTCCTCCTGGCACATCTCGTGGGCAGTTTAACTCCTTGCTTCCTGCACGAGAAGCTGCTCCTGCTGGCTGGGGAGGGCAGTGCTTGTGTCACTCACTGGTTTGACTGGTCCTCATCCCAGTGGGAAAACAAAAACTCCCTGTTTACAGAGGAGCTGCGAAGCTCCAAGTGCAGCAAGAAGAGAAATCTCACCTTTCCCCACCACCCTGTGCCAGGAAAACAGTTTGGACTGGGATGGTAAATGTGACAAATCAGGTGGCTTTTTGTAGCTTGTCATCTCCCAGTGCCCCTCTGCAGATAAAATACACGTACACAGGGGGTGTCTTTGCTTCAGGCTGAGAGTAATTCTTATTATCAGACAGTTTTAAGGGGGGTTTGTTAATCATCTCAGCGAGCTCATGCTGCCCTTTACAAGAGCTGATGCTGCTGTTCGCTGTCAGTCCCACACCAACTGTGATGCTCTCGGGCACAGGGGGGGATTTTCAGGCTTGTCCTGTGCAGGGCCACGAGTTGGCTTTGATCCTTTTCCAGATCAGGTTATTCCATGGTTCCAGGTTAACAGAGGTCTGTAGTGATTTCTTTTTCCCCCTGGGTTGGAAGAGGGGGGACACGAAGCAGTGACTGTTTTTTGATGTGGGGCAGGGATGGAGCAGAGCAGAGAACGCTCAATTTTTGAGGCAATAATGACTTGGAATGTGAACACTGTTTTCCATTAAGTGTGGGGGTTTTTTTTTTTTTTTTTTTTTTTTTTTGGGTCTTTAAGCTTTTAAAAGTTTTTGAATGATACGAGATTCGGGGAATTTGAATCCTCTAATTCTCAAAAATAATTGTAACACGATGTATTGAGGCACATTTCTAATAATATGACTTTTGAACAATGGTACAGTGTGTTCTGTTTGAAATACCTGGGAACATCAAATTGGGTCCTGGGAGTCTCATAAAAATAAAACTGATAAAAAGCCAGTAATCCAAGGGAACACCATTAGCAAAAGGCATGGCTTGCATAAAGCAAAAGGGACACTTGGGTTGAGAGGTAATTGCAAAAACAGCCTCCTATTAAACATCAGTTCCAATTAAATCATCAAAATTGACTTTGTAGCATGTTGAATGAAGTTATTAGAAATGGCTGTGTAGTGCTGGTTTTTTTTGCTGGGGAAGGGCACTGATTTGGTGCCAGGCTCCAGTGAGCAGGGATAAGCAGCAGCCATGGCACCATCACTGCATTAGGACAGTGGTAGTAATTATTTCCTAATTAGAACCAGTGAGTAATTGCTCTGTCATTACTCAGATAAACATCCCACTTGTTAAAATAGGGAACTGCGAATTCTGGGCACTTGGGTTGGAAAACTCAAAGCTTGGAAACTTGAGTGAAACCCCCCTGCTAATGATTTTTCATGTATTAAATGCATGAGGGCAGATTTTGGCCCTTCTGCTTTGAAACACTTGCTCTGCCTTGCTCTATTTGTGCATCTAAGATTTTACTTTTTTTTTTTTTTAAAAAAAAGTATAGGGGAAAATGTTGTCCTGGTGGATGTCACAGATTGCTTGGGTTGAATCCCTTTAAGTGAGAAAATGCTGGGAAAAATCAAGTCTCCTTGGCTTTAATATTTTCTCCAAAATCTCCCCTCCTGGTCTGTTTTAGAGCTGTGTGAGGTTTAGTTGAGCTCTGAAATAAAAGCTTGGATTTACCCTCAAAGAGAAATTGGTGTAAAAGGCAATGAGTTCAGGTCCAAGGGGTTCCTCCCTGCTGCCCTGGCAAGGTATTTTCCCCTCGTATTATCATTTACTGTGTGATGTTATGGGCAGGTTAAAGACCTGCTTTTGAGTGGAGCCTTTTGTACTGACTGGTTTCACTGTGCAGCTGATTCTCATCCTGTCAGAGACTGAGCCTGGCCTGGAGTTCTCCTAAAAGACTCTCCAGCTTTAAATCCCTGCTGGGGTGACTGGAGGTGACCAGCCTGGGGTGACGCTTTGCCTTCCCCAAACCCTTCAGGCAGGTGCCTCTGCCCAGGTGAACAGTTCCCCTGGAGAAGGAAGGCTGTTTTCGGCATCCCAGCTCACTCCTGCTTCCAGGAGCACATCCAAAACCAAACCAAGGGGGTGGAAAGGCTCTGCTGCCTCTGGAGCAAACCAGTAGTGAACAGCAAATGAGCTTTTATGGGAAATAAAGACCTCTCGCTGTTTTCTGGGCACCAGATCCCAGAGGGATTTCTGTGGTGTTCCTGGGATAGAGTGACTACTTTATATCAGAGGAATTGGCCTCTTTTCCTTTGCCTCACAACATTAATCCAACCTCTCAGCAAGACTCTGCTGTGGTTTTGACTAATCCCCAGCAAGTTCAGGACTGAAACAGTCTTTATTTGGCCCAGAAATCACTTCTGCCACCTCCTTTTGACAGATCACACTACAGCAAGTGAATTCCCCGTGGAATTCCCCTCTCTGCCACCTGATCCATCCACTTCCAGCAAGTTTTATCTTTGTCCAGTTTCCTGAAAAAAACCTGGATTTCATGGCCATGGAGACATAAAGGTTTTTTTAGTGTTTGTGTTTTTTTTTTTTCCTCACCTGTTTTTTGGGGGGGACTAGTTTGATTCTTTTTAATATTGGGAGGTGGGAGAGAGCAAAGGGGAGCAGGAAAAGGGATCCAATTTGGCAAGCTGAGCTTGTCTTTCTATCCCGCAGCCAAAGCAGGAAGGAAATGTCTTGCAGTTGGCTCCTGTTCTTTCTGGACATGTCCAACCACATAAAGTAAAACGAGGTGACTTTGGCCACCCTGGGTTCAATACCAGGTTTAAACTGGTCTCCCTGGGTGGCAAAACCAGAGGTGTGTGATGGAGGGGGTGCTGAAGGGGAGGGAGGGACAAAAAGAAGGGAGGGATAAAGCAAGTTTCCTCTGTTACAGAACGTGATGCTCTGAATGACACAGCCATGTCCAAAAAAATGTATCCTGTGGGGTGGTTGAGGATTTAGGTAGATTACCTTTAATCTTCCTCAGTCAATAAAAAAGGATCTATTCTCGTTTCCTTTCTTCTTAGAAAGACAATGACATTTAGTCCGTTTGCTGGAGTTGGAAAATTGGCACAGTGTGTTTCGTGTCATAATAGCATTTAAATCTTTGTAAGTTTAGACACTAAACTTTATCTGCTTTGCCTTAGTGCATCCATGGCTAAATGCATTTTTCTCTTAAGCTCTGAAAGTTTTTATCCGACAGAAGGCTTGTAAATTGGCCTGGGATAGGAATAAACACTAGGAATAAACAGAGATGCTGCTGGGCTCTAGTTGTCATTGGGAAAACCAGCTTTAAGCAGATACAGGTTTATCTGTTGTGGTGACTAATGAGCTCTGCATCCTGTTGTTGTGTTGCCTCATTTGCTTGTTGTTTCACCTGTGTATTTTGAGCAGAAATGAGAATTTCTCCACGTGTGATTTCGGGTGAGGTTCCTCTTGCACCTATTTTTAGAGCTGGAACACAGGTGGTCCAACACTGAGGATGCTAAACTGGGCTGGAGAGACCTGGATTAAATTCTTCGTTCTGTCAGCACTTTGAGTCTCCAGTAAAAAATGCAATGCTAGGGCTGGGCAGCAACAGTAATTTGTCTCTGTCTCAGATTGCCACTTGAAAATGGGATAAAATTACTGCCATATCTTGCAACACTTCTTAATACACGAGGGGTTGGAAGATTACAAGATACTTTGCTGCAGATGTATAGGACCTCTAGGACTAAACATCATTTCTGCAGTGACATTGCTGAGAAATTAATGTAGCGAAATCTTGGCTGCTTTTACAGTCAGACACAATCCAAAGAAAACCATATCCCTGGGAATGCTGCTGGACACCCTCACCCGCCTGCCTGTGCAGATCGGCTCTGACTTTTATGCTGCTGCTGAGGCATTAATGCATGCAGACTTTACTGATATGGCAGCAGAAAACGTTGGCTCCGGTGGAGCAGGTGAAGGTTCAGTTGGTTGTGCACGTGGGTTTGGTGTGTGGGCCCCGAGGGACAGGCAGAAGTGGGGAGCTGTAGAAAACAAGCTGTGCCTAACAAAGCTCAGGCTGGCTCAGGGAGGAAAAGCACCTCAGCTGTGCAGACTAAACCTGTGCTGCTTGACGGGAGAGAAGGCACTGCCTGTCTTGGGAGCAGGGCTGTGTCATAAACCCTCTGGAATGGAATCCAGGATGAAACCCCACTCCTTTGGGATGAGCATAGGTGCACAGCCACACTGATCACACAGCCAGCTTTGGGCACCTTTTAAGTGAGGCTTCAAGCCTGAATCTCAGTTCAAACTTAACTCACATGTGAGTTTATGTAGCAGCTTGAATTTTTGTGTTCCTGTATCAACTACACCAATGTGTCATGGGGGAAGCCCAATAATAAAGTGTCGTTAACCCATTAAATCATTAATCCCTGGCCTGATGAAGGTTTGCCCTCTGCAAAACGGGAGCCAAGGGAGAGCTGCCTGTGCAGGGAAGGGAGCAAACAGGATGGGGGAGAAAACAAAACTCAAAGAGCAGGAGCTGTAATACAGATAAAGTCTTCCAGAATAGATTTTAAACTAATATTTAACCTATTTGCTTTTTCAACTTCGACTCGTGGCTCTTGCACACTTGGTTTTGGCAACTCCTGCTGGGGTGACCTGGTTTAGCTCTCAGTGTGAGAGCAGATGCTCTGGGCTCTCCTGCAGCCCCACTTTCCTATTTTTCTGGTACTTCCATTCAGGAATGACACAGCTCTGGAAAATGTCATGTATTTTTTGTCGTTATGAAGTGTGTAAATGGATATTTCATAATAAATCTTTCTCTAAACAGCAAAATAACTCCCCAGACTGGCTGTCACAAGCAGCGTTTGGCACCAGAGCTTTGTCAGTTTTCACCTTTTTCAGTGTTTGCAAAGTTAGAATGCAATAGTTCTTGGAGTTTTTTTTCCACCGGTGAAGGAGCCTGTTGGGTGGTGAAAAACACATAAATTCAGTTTGAGCAAAATCTTCTGGTATTAGTGATTTGCCACACATGGAAATACGTTATTGGAATGGCAACGTTCTTATTTTCACCTTACTAGAAAATCCATCTGTCTCCAGTCCCACAAAAATATCCCAGATGAAAATGGAAAATGCTATAGATAGCAACACTTCTTCCAAGAAAACGTCAGCAAATCTGTCACCCTTCTTACCACTGTCATGTAAATACTCATCAATTTGGGATTCATGGAATATACAAATTAGAATATGGAGAGAAATCAGAATTGAAAGATTCTCATGGATGTCACAGTTTGCTGAAACCTGAGGGTGTTTTACTGATCCCTGTTACTGAAGGGAAAGGTCTTTTAAACTCTTCATCCTCCATTTCTTGTAGGCTCCATAAAACCAGAGTTGAAATACTCGAGCTTGGTGTTACTTTGTGCCCACTCCCAGTGACCTGCTGGAACAAACAGCTGGGGACAAACACTCGGGGACCAGCTCTGGGTTTTAACTGGACTTGCCTGCACTGCTGTAAAATTCAGGGATATTCAGTGTGAGATTGGTGACCCTGAACTTGCTCACGTGGCTAAAAAACCCTGTGTGTTGGAAGACTTGCTGGAGGAGCATCCAGGGGAAGAGCTGGCCCCGGTGGGGGTGGAAGGTTTGCTGTCTGTTTGACCCGGGAGCTCCGGAGCAGTGATGGAGTGGTGCAAAACCTGCTGAGTCCTCAGCCTTACAAACCATCTCTGCTCTGGGCTCTGGGTTGTTTTTTTTTTGCCCTTGCAGTCTCAGCTGCACCCACCCCTCCCTTGTCCACGGATGCTTTTTGGCAATTAAACAAGCTGTTACTGCTCACAGCAAGTCCTGGCTCTCCCAGGTTTTATTTGGAAACACGTACCTTGGAAATGGTTAATTACTCAGCTTCTCCCAATCCCTGGGAGCTGCTTTTTTTCCAGTTTTCTAATTTACATTGCCATGACTGGGCAGCAGTAAATCACAGCCCAGCTGCAGCTACTGATCCCCCGTAACCCTTTTTTTTCTCTTAGTTGTAATTTCAACTATAAGCTCAACAATAAGCCCATCTCTTAATCTCAGCATGAACAAATGGAAAATGGTCAAATGACGCACAATTTTAAGCTTCTTGCTGTATAAATGAGACAGGGAGTGCGTCAGTTCACTGGAATACTCTGACCTTTTCTCCTTAAAAATATTGGGGGGGAAGATCTGGGAGCCCTTGCTCGAGTCTTTTATATTTACAGTGTGCAACTGCCTGAGCATAAGGCACCAATATGGACAGAAGCTGGTGCTTAAAATATATGGGGAAAGGGAAGCCAGGGCACATAGGGAGGAATGCCAATAAAAGCCAGACTGTTGCTGGCTTTCAGCAGCTAAATTTACTGTAGTATTTGGATATAGGGATAGTATTTCCCATCCTTAAGTATTGGGAAGAGGGATGTGCCAGCTACCTGAGGGATTTAAAACTGAATTACTAATAGTTTTAATTAGCACTGTCCTTTATTTCAGCTGTAATTCTGGGAGTTAAATTTGGCCCCAGCTCCTCCAGCGTGAGGCTGCTGAAGTCAGGGGAGGCAGAGCTTGGCTGGCTCTGTGCTTGGAAGGGGAGCCAGGACCTGGGAATGCTGACATGGGAGATGGAGCCTGTCAGCGCTGAGGGCTTGCTCCGTGTCCACTGCACCAGCACAGGAGAGCCTGGAAATTCATCTTGCTTAATGCAGTTCAGGGCTGAGTGTTGAGTAAAGCTGAGGTTATGAACTGATCCTGCTGTTATAAAACTCCCTGTTTTCTGCCAGGGCTCTGGAGTGGATTCCCTGCTTTGGTGCTTGTGGAGCAGAATCCCAGAATCTGCTGAGCTGGAAGGGACCCACAAGGACCATCCAGTCCAACCCTCAGCCCTGCACAGGCCTATCCCCAAGAGTCCCCCCCTGTGCGCCAGAGCATCATCCCAACCCTCCTGGAGCTCTGGCAGCCTTGGGGCTGTGCCCACTGCCCTGGGGAGCCTGGTCAGTGCCCAACCACCCTCTGGGGGAAGAACCTTGTCCTGAGATCCAACCTGACCCTGCCCTGACACAGCTCCAGCCCTTCCCTGGGTGCTGTCCCTGCTCACAGCTGGGTTTGGTTTCAAATTGCTTCTGTGATGGGGACCAAGTTATATGGGACCAAGTTAAATTAGGAGAACTAATGATCTTCGAGGTGTCTTCTCCAAAAAAACCCTATAATCATTCTGTGATACAAACCAGATTGTTCTAAGCCTAGCAGGTGGGTCATGTTCATATGTGGGCACAGTTTTGTACACACAGACAACACAAAACCCACATTTTCATTGTGTGACACCTGAATTTTAAAGGAATTCCTTCCACAGAAGAGCTTTTTCAGACTTCCTTGACAAAATTTCAGACTAATTTGCTTTAGAGAGAGCCTGTCTTTCAGTCCAAGTGCATGTGATGCTTATTAGGCATCTCTTCCCTGTGGGTTCTGTGCCAGCCCCTTTGTGGGCTCTGGGCTGGCCAGGGCACCTCTTTCTCCCTGTCCTTCATTTCAGTGAAGGACTTGGATTTTAAACAGTGAGAGGCACAGGGCACAAATGTGCTGGAAAAATGTGCATTGGGAATGTGTGTGTGTGTGTGGGGGGGGGGATATGGAAAACTTTTTAAAGCAAAACTGCAGGTTCTTAAAGGTGCAGAGCTGGACTAGGGAGATCTTGGAGCTCCAGCTCCAGTGTTTGCATCCCAAGGGAAATGCCTGTGTGTGGTTTGATTCCTGCTGCCCAACACTTCTTGAACCGAGGTGGGGATTAAGCTCCAGGCCACTTAAAGACTCTCTGCTATTCCTTAATTCTCCCCCTGCACATGGAGTGTACCTGGATTTACCAACACCTGTATCTGTGTCATTCCTGGTTCCTTACATGCTGTTCTTAATTTACCCACTGGTGGGGTGGGCAGCAGAGCCACAGGACTTCTCCTCCTCGGTACACCCAGGCTCATTTTAAGGGGGCTGAAACCTGCTGTTTAATGCATTATTGAAAGCTGTTCTTTATTTTTAAACTTTCCAGGAAGTTAAAAATAGACCTGATCCTTTTCATTCTCTTATAAATAAAGAGCAGATCAGAATTATGCATTGAACAGTGTGTATAATCCATTGGTTAGGGATTACATCTGGTGAATGCATCAGTTAACTGAATCAGGGCTATTTGTGCTTTCTTTAAAAAATTCCACCCTGGTTCTTGGCCATTTCCTTGCTGTCAGGATTAGGAAGGCAGGGAGTGCTCCTCTCTGGAAGTGCCGGAGCATCATGGATTGAGCCCTGTGTTCATTTGGTGTCTGCACGTTGACCAGAAGTTTGAGTGGATGCTCAGCAGAAATGCTTTAGTTTTGTTTTAAATGTGGGTTTCTTTCTTTTTTTTTTTTTCCCACCCAATTATTCTAAGATCATATGGATCCTGTAGAATGAATTTATATCTTCCAAAAAATAACATAATAGAGAGCAAATATATATATATTTTAAAATAAGAAACTCAATCCTGTTGTTGCTTTGAGCTGGATATTGTTCAGGAACACCAAGTCCATCCACAGGAATGCAGCGTCATCTTCCTTAACACCTTCATTTCACCTTAAAAAAATATAATAATAATATAATTTTGGCCCTAGTCAGGCCCCTAGTCAGGGCCAAAAAAAAAGTAACCATGAGCAGCTCTGCCAGATGTTCACAAGCAGGACCTGCCTGGTGTGGAGTTGTGTGACTGCACGGGACACCAGACCCCTTTTCTCAGTTTCTCTGCAAACTCACTGCACTGCCAGGGATTCGTGGCCTAAGTAAGGTTAAACTGCCTCACAAATGCAAGGGAAAAAATCCAATCAGTGCCTAATTTATTACAATGAATTGTCAAAGGGAATAATTAGTCATTACAGGTGGGATTTTCCCCAGTGCTCGGGGGCCAGCTCAGCCCCCTCATGCCAGGGAGATGGATGAATTGCTCTTAAAATCTCACTGAAACACCAGAGATTAGAGTTAACCAAGGACTATTTTTCTATCCGTGCCCTTGTCTGTGACCTCCTTTGCTGGAATTTTGGGACCTGAAAAAGTAAATGCCTTGCAGAAAACTTCATAGGAAAGATAATTCTTCATATCTTGGTCTGAGTTTTTAATTTTTTTTTCTGAGGGAGTCCGCCCAGAAATCAGAGTCAAAAAGGAAAAAAAAAATCATCTACTTTCCCCAAAGCTGTCAGTGACTGATAATTTGGGATAAAATGCTCTAACAATCATTCTTCACTTGCTCACAAAAAAAAAAAAAAAAAAAAAAAAAAAAAATACCCCTTGTGTCTGTAGCAGTTTTCTGTGCAATTATAATGATTTCTTGAGCCTGGAGTTTCAGTGGGAGGCTGAACTCCTGCCTCACATCTGCTTGGGGAACCATCTCACGTGCACTTCTGCAGCTTTTCTGCGCCTCAGATCCGCCCAGCTCTGAGGAAAAAAAAAACAATGTCATCTTGAAAAGGGACTCTTTTTTTTTATGTTTGGATGTAGACATGCAAATGTGTCACTCCAAGCCGAGCTGCAGAGTGAATTTGTAATGAAGCCAGAGGAACTATCCCTCTGTTCAGCCGTGACTGAAAGTACAGGCTGAGCAAAGTGTCCTCCGAGGGAGACGCCTGTTGAACACAGCAGGAGCAGAGAGGCTCGTGCTCGTGGAATTACCTCCCCCAGGACCATTCCTCCCTGCTGGGAAGAGCTGTCAGAGCTGGCTCCAGGCTGCAGCTCTGATTCATAGCCCATGCTCTGGACGTGGACGTCAAGTGGCTTGTGTGGGCTCTGGGTTTCAGCTTTTTCCACCTATAAAAGACAACACTTGCTGGAGAATGGAAAAGGTTCAGGAAAAGCTTCTGGCAAACTTCTTTGTTGCCAAAAATGTTTCCTGCAAGGTGTTCCATATCCTATTGCTCCCAAACCCTCTGATCTATATTTGCAAGTGGCCTTAAAATGGCAGGTAAGCAAAAATAGTGGGGGGGATGAAAGAAATACTGCCAACCACCTGGTCCACCAGCTTAGTGTCACATCCAAGTCCTCTGGACTTGCTAGAGCCTCCATGAGGGGTGTCAGGGCTCAGGGGGATTAGGAGGAATGAAAAGCACTGATTTAGCTTTGCCCACAGCAGGTTCCATCCATGGGGGCTCTGTTACACTGGGATTTTTCTGTTTTCTACCAGGGAGGGGTCGGCTGGGGAAGTGGATCTCAAAGGCAGGGGTGGCTCTGGCTGCCCCTCAGAGCTCTCTGTGTATTTTTGGAAATAAACTCTGGAGCAGTTGATGGAAAATCCACAAGCTAAGAACAGAAGCCACCACTTAAAACTGTTCAGGAGATGTTTGCTCTGCGATTGCTTCTCCCAGCCTTGCAGGTGGCAAAGTGAACAGGAGTGTGGGGTTGTGAGCCTGAGGTTTTGTTCATCACTTGGGGAACTGGGTGAAGAGCAGGTTTGATGGTGAGGTTGCAAGTTTAGTGCAGAGAACCCTACACCAGTGCTTTGGTGATCTGAGATGCTCTTGAAGGGTCAGGTTTGGGCAGCAGCAACAGGAGCAGACCAGATGTGAGGCCATCCCAGCTTTCCAGCCATCCTCTCAGCTCCCTCCAAGCAGCAGCAGCAGAAGCCCAGCAGTTCCTCTTGTCCTTGGAGTGACAAAACTCAGCCTCGGTGCTGTGTGGCAGCCTGGAGCCAGCCCTGCTGTTGTAGCTCTTCTGCCTTTGTGGGAAAGGCCAAGGAGAAGAAAAAACAGATTTGTAAATAGGGTGGATTATCACAGGCTCCTATTGCAACTTAAGGAAGACTTTGAGTGGAGGATCAGTAAGGGAACACTCTGGCCAGTGCTTTATTTATGCCAAGTGTTAAAATGCTTCACTTCTCACTCACAGGGCTCCTGTCCTTGGGATTTCTGCCCTGTAGCATTTTTTTCCTGGTCACACGTAGCACAACCACTGGCTGATACCACCTAATGCAACGAGCCCCAGCCTGTCACAGTTCTAAATATTTCGTTTTGTGTTGGGGTATTTTTTTAAGACTTTCACATCTTAAACTTTCCCTGTGGGTTTTCCCCTTTAAAGCAGCTGATTAATGCTCATGCTGCAGCAGTTTGAAGCTCCCAGAAGCAGTATAACCTCTCAGCCTCCAATAAACCTAAGCCATCCCAGCTGGAGAAGCTTAGGAAAGGTCTGTCCTGGGATGTATGGGGGCTTTAAGTGCTGGGCATTGCTCTGCCTCACAGAGCACAGTTTGGCCATTCTGGAGGGGAGGAAATGGAAAGTTCCACTGTGGGGCTCCAGGCAGAGGCTGAAAGACAACCAGATGTGTCCAGATGTGGGAGGCAACTTGTGTCCTGGCCCCTGTGTGCCAAGTGAGAGGCTGGGGACACTGGGGACAGACTGGAGCAGGGGCAGTGAGCAGAAGCAGTTGGAAAATGCTTTTTCAATAATACCCTTTCTTGCTACATGGCAACTGCCTATTTTCAGCAGCAGGGTCATCTTTGCTGATTGAAAAATGCCTGGGGAAGATCTCTGCACTTCTGAAATTCTTCTTTACCTAAGCATGAATTGAATGGAAAAGTTTCAGAATCTCAGTTATGCCTGAATTGATAAAAATAGGAGAGATTCAAAGGAGTGACTTGGCTGTGAGGGTGGGGAGGCCCTGGCACAGGTTGCCCAGAGAAGCTGTGGCTGCCCCTGGATCCCTGGAAGTGTCCAAGACCAGGTTGGATGGGGCTTGGAGCAAACTGGGATAGTGGGAGGTGTCCCTGCCCATGGCAGGGGGTGGGATGGGATGGGCTTTAGGGTCCCTTCCAACCCAAAGCATTCTGTGACTCCAAAGTCATCTTGTGACTTCAGGACAACTGTTAGGTATGTACACAACTGTTGAGACTGATGTCTCTGACTCAGAATATTCCAGGAAAGGTACATTCGACTGGAAAACAAATTCTGTTTAAATATGATTTTCCCCAATCATAGCAAGGGCAAGCTGTGCTGGTTCCTTCCTAAATATTTCCCCATTCTCTGAATGTACAAGCTGAGAAGGAACAGTGCCGTGTGAGAGCACTCACTGTCATCAAGTGGAGGCAGAGAAGCAAAGTGTATTTGAGAGTGGAGAGCACTTGTTTGTATGAAGAAGTCCAGCAGTTCTTGTTCAGGGAAGTAACTCAGCAATGGGCTGTGGATGGAAATCTTGGGGGGG